>OZ023211.1:48664157-49210124 GCA_963995525.1 Escarpia spicata | reverse complement strand
TAGAGAGAGGGGGCAGAGACAGACTGGAGCAAAGACTGAAGCAGAGATAGGCAAATAAACATAGAGGTAGCAGGCAGGCAGAAGATATGCAGACATACTGGCAGGCACACAGACATACAGACATACAGACATACAGACATACATACATACAGACATACAGACATACAGACAGACTGTCTTAGACAGGACAGACAGACAGACAGACAGACAGGCACCCAGACAGACAGGCAGAGAGGCACGCGGGCAAGCGGCCACGCAGGCACGGAGGCACGGAGGCACGCAGGCACGCAGGCACGCAGGCGGGCAGACGGACAGACGGACAGGCAGGCACGCAGACAGACGGACAGGCAGGCACGCACGCACGCAGACAGACAGACAGACAGACAGACAGACAGGCAGACAGACAGACAGACAGACAGGCAGACAGACAGACAGACTGACAGACTGACAGACTGACAGACAGGCAGGCAGGCAGGCAGGCAGGCAGGCACGCAGGCAGGCAGGCAGGCGGGCAGACAAACGGACAGGCATAGAGGCAAACATTCAGAGAAACAGAAACATACAGGCAGAGAAGGAGGCAGGCCGGCAGGCAGCCATACAGGCAGACAGACAGGCATGCAGACCCAGAGGTGGACTTACGTACGGACTATGTAACAGACTTATAGACTGACATTCCAACAGACAGACATAGAAGATGGAGGAGAGAGAGATAGAGAGATTCGGGGAGAGAGGGCGAGTTGAAGAAGGGGAGACAGGGAGAAAAACATACATAATTTGTATAGAGAGAGATAGGGGCATGAATACAAACAGTCAGCGTGCTACTTGCGACTACAACATAATCAAGCAACCAACGCTGCATTACCAAGTTGCGTCGGCTGTTCTAATATTATACGTGTTAAACCGCATGCAATAATCAGTCACCCTATAGATACTTGTCTGAAATTGTACAGGCAAGGAATCGTAGAAACATGTTTTAGCTAAGTTCTTCTTTTAACTAACAACTATCACATTATCTAAAGTCAACCGTATGCACACGACGTACCTACACACCACAATAATTATTTAAAATGCATGTCTGTAAACACAATTTAACATTATACGACACAACACTCATACAATCGTCATACCATAGCTGCCATGCCCGAAAAGACGGGAAATGGGGCAACAAAAAGCAACTTAAGTTTCGCATGATTCGAATAATATCACTATTATGCAGCTGTATATAACATATAGACATGAAAAAATAACTCACCAGGCCGTGAATATTGATATTCGTAATACGGAGCCGAGAGAACTGTACGTATATCTTTGTGGATACGTCCATGATCCCTAGCAAACTGCGACTGGGTGTGGCTCGAGCTACATTACCCGCGTCTGGCGCATGACATAACAATAGCCTATGCGACCGCTTGCACGAAACACTTCCACCAGGGTTACATAATATAGTATAATTGTTGTGTTACAGATTCTATCGGAAAACGGGGGAAGGTTCACTTTCTGTGGACCCTTTGTTTTAGCGAAGTGTGTCTCACTACCTGTGCACTGTTCTAATGGCATATCAGCTCAACATTTTAACAGGCCTGAAGTATCCACACTGGCACCGCAAGATATGAGCATAGTAAGTCGATAGTTGATGTAGACCGTCAGAATCTTAATTAAGATTACATGTCCGACGACTGGGAACTGCAAAATAAAGCAATTTGATATTGATCGTGTATCCAAGTGGAAGGTATGCTATTAAGATATAGTTTAGAAAGAAGTTATTTTGTTTTAAGACGACCATGAAATGTGATTATGTTTCAAAAACCAGTTTGGCCCTGCCTGACAGATATATATAACCTCAATTATACGCACGCAATCACGCTGGATATGTTACATAACCTTTACTTT
Source organism: Escarpia spicata (assembly GCA_963995525.1). Taxonomy (NCBI): domain Eukaryota; kingdom Metazoa; phylum Annelida; class Polychaeta; order Sabellida; family Siboglinidae; genus Escarpia; species Escarpia spicata. The sequence continues at coordinate 49,208,234 of OZ023211.1, read as the reverse complement.
AATAAGGTATAACGCATATATTCTAGCTGGTGATGAACCATTTCTGCTAAAAGGATTTGGCGTTGATAATTAATTTGTATGTTAACAAGTTCAACAGTCGCAGTCACTATGGTCAAGCTGAACAAAAGCGTATGGGAAAACAATTTAAGATGCTCACTGAGAACACAAGTATGACAGTCTACCATGCCTGTGTGCTGAGCACCCTCCTCTACGGCCGCGAATCGTACGTGGACCGCCTACGTGCGCCTAGTGCCGCATGTGGATTAAGGTGTTAATCCACATGCGGTGCCTCAATATCGCATCTTCAATATCACCTGGCAGGACCGTGTCCCTTACAGCGACATGCTGGACCGTGCTAGGATCCCAAGCATGTAGGCCTACTCACTGCTGAGCCAGAAACGTCTCCGCTCGCTGGAACTGGCATGGACGATGGCCGTTTGCCGAACGTCATCCTCTATGTACAACTCGTCAGTGAGCGAAAACAGTGGGACGCACAGCCCTCAGATTCAAGGACGTCTATAAATTAAGCGCGACCTGTAGGTCTGCAACATATCAGCTCAGAAGATTGGGAGGCAGAGGACGAAAATCACATGCTTTATGCCCTTACAAAAATACCACTCAAATACCATTGGATTGTGTTAGGGTGTCTTATGGTCAAGGGTATTTGAATGATCTTCAATGGTATTTTGAATGGTCCTTGTAATTAACTCTTAATTAAGCTGCCATTAAGAATCCCTCTAGCTGATATTATATTTCCAGCACTACCTTCCAGAGATCTGACGTGATCATGGACTGTCTGTTTGCTCCGAACATATGCATAACAACTCTTGCTGTTATATTTTATATTATAAGTTAATAATCTCTTTGTATTTATAATTTCAGTTGTAGCTTAGTTAAGTGCTTCTTTAAAAATGTTGTAGTCTTCAACATTTCCACATGATTTCCATATCATTTGTTTGTAATTAACTTTTCTAATGACTTCTTTCTGGATCGTTCCTCTTTTATCGAACGAAACAAATTAATCGATTATGCACTCAGTTTCACTCTAAGATATTCCAGCATTCTAGCTGTTACTGTCCTATTTTACAGTGTGTTATTATTCCAGTCTATCTTTGTTAAATATTTCCTCCTGTCCTTTTATCTTCCTTTGTGAAAACTTCTCCTGTACTGCTTTTTATTATTCCTGTCTGATTTTATACTTTGATGGTAACATGTATCTTGATGTGATCATTATACATACTCCAAGCAGTAGCTCACATATCTTGACATTGTCAACTAATTCATTCTGTGAGAGGATAAAACTAAGTCTAACGTACGTGTGTATTTGTGTTTGTTTGTGTGTGCGTGAGTGGTGTGTGTGGTGGGTGTGGTGTGTGTAATGTATGTGTGCGGTGTGTGCGGTGTGTTCGGTGTGTGCGGTGTGTGCTGTGTGTACTGTGTGTGCTGTGTGTGCTGTGTGTGCTGTGTGTGTGCTGTGTGTGTGCTGTGTGTGTGCTGTGTGTGTGCTGTGTGTGTGCTGTGTGTGTGCTGTGTGTGTGCTGTGTGTGTGCTGTGTGTGTGCTGTGTGTGTGCTGTGTGTGTGCTGTGTGTGTGCTGTGTGTGTGCGTTGTGTGTGTGCTGTGTGTGCTGTGTGTGCTGTGTGTGCTGTGTGTGCTGTGTGTGCTGTGTGTGCTGTGTGTGCTGTGTGTGCTGTGTGTGCTGTGTGTGCTGTGTGTGTGCTGTGTGTGAGTGCTGTGTGTGTGTGCTGTGTGTGTGTTGTGCGTGCGTGCGTGCGTGCGTGTGCGGTGTGTGCGGTGTGTGCGGTGTGTGCTGTGTGTGCTGTGTGTGCTGTGTGTGCTGTGTGTGCTGTGTGTGCTGTGTGTGTGCTGTGTGTGTGTGCTGTGTGTGTGCTGTGTGTGTGTGCTGTGTGTGTGTGCTGTGTGTGTGCTGTGTGTGTGTGTGTGTGTGCGTGCGTGCGTGTGCGGTGTTTGCGGTGTGTGCGGTGTGTGCGATCGACGTGTGTGTTTGTTTGTGTGCGTGCGTGCGTGCGTGCGTGCGTGCGTGCGTGCGTGCGTGCGTGCGTGCGTGCGTGCGTGCGTGCGTGCGTGCGTGCGTGCCTGCCTGCCTGCCTGCCTGCCTGCCTGCGTTCGTGTGTGTGTGTTTACTTGTTCGAGTACTAAGACTAAACACGAGATGGCACCACCATTTGACATTGCCGAAGTTAGGAGACAGGCCTGTCTGAGCGTAAGACGTATACTTAGTTATTAAGCGTTTAAGAACTAAACTGTGAGTTTGTCCTATATTGTTATTCATCAGTATCTGTGCTGGGTTGGTATGATTAACAGCAGCACAGTTGTCAGTGTTATCAATTAGCCAAATTTAAGTATGTGTATATAAACGCCCTATTATCGCCCAATTGCAACGTGATTGCTGTCTGTGAGTGAGTCGCATATATACATGTTTCTGGCTCAACCCAGACTCAAAGGAGCACCTACAATGCTGCTAGTAATAATTTAGCCATTTTATGCTAGTTAAGTGAACGGTTGCCGTTTTCTCATATAATCAGCCAGCTACTGTCACATTGATCATCCCTGCCATTGTCATTGGCATTGATCATCAGCAGTTACAAAATACGGATCTATTTAACAAAACTAGGTTTGTATAAAACGGAATATTTATATTGACGGAGTGAACATAGGACGGCCCAGTGTATCAGTCAACCAGAAGATGAAAACCAACACAATACTTATGGCACAATGAATTGGATATTGCTCTGGTTTTCACACTGTTTGCTGTAGTTTAATACTATTGCCAGCAAACAAAATTTGTACGTAACACAAAACATAAAATTAAACCCATTTTGGTAACATTTATATCATTTATGTAACTAACACATGACATATTAGTCTATTCTGGATCATTTAATGATGGACATTCATTTTCTTTAACAAAACTGTTAAGTGGGGTTTTGGCTCATAGTTCACAATGAGCATCAGCAAGAAGCATCTCATGTTGGAATGGCATTTCACGTATGATGGAATAAATGCTCTGAGCCTGACATTATTATATATATAGGCCCTTGCCTTATTGACTGGCTGACTTGATCCCGTATATTTTGTAGTTACTAAAGTCTGATGATCGTAATGCATGATAGCTCATTCATGTAATGAGCTATCATTCAGGTAATCCTTTTATGGTATATTATCAGGCATTAAGAATGTCATCATCATCTTTGGTTGACTGGGGCCGGAGCATGGATGAGCTGTTTACAAATGGATCCATTGTACATTAGGGACGGGAGCTCTGTCTCTTTAATATCAAGGTATTCACAGATCAGCTTAGTGTATGTTTTTATTTGTTGCCTCTTTTTTTCTAGCTATGAGTGGGTATCCATCAGATGAATCTTAACACTGGTTCTTCTTTGTGGTGATAGGAATGTCCAGCTAGCTGGATGCTTCTCAGGTGAATTGTGTTGATCAGTTTGTTTACATGTGACAACATTCCAATAAAGTTAGCCTTTCTCCATTACTTGTTGATGTAGTATTCACTAGGTGTCAGCACTGTTGCAATGAAGATTGTTTTAGCATTCTGTGAAATGATAAAACCAGAATACAGTACAGTACATGTACATGTCGATTAATTCATATTGGGGCAAAATATTTAATTGTGTGAGCAAGCTGTTGATTATTTAAATGACAAATACTGTCAAATTTACTATTATTTGATTCCCTAAAATGTGATATTGCTGGCATGTAATGACTATGTCTTCTTTGTTTCAGGTGAAATACTTAAGGGAAAACATGAATTATACAATACGTAGAAGTGTTCTTTCCAGTTTAATCACACGTAAGGATCAAAATGAACTTGGCTGTCAGACTGTATTATTTGTTCAAAGGATTCTTATATCCTCTTCAAGTGAAAGTCAGTGTGACAGTGATCATGACATCGATGATGGCCAGTTTGATTTGAATCCATCACAACACGCCACAAACAGGATTACAAAACACATCATGCCAAAGAAAATGCTAACAGATTTCAATAACGCATTTCGAGGCAAAGTATACAGACACAATGAAAACACACAAAGCGATAATCTTTACATGAGCAGTCAGCGTGACTTTGAGAGTTATCGGAACGGAAGGATCCGCTCAGATCACAAGACCTTCAGACAACGTGGAGAAAATGTGGAATTATATCGGGGTTATGGAGGTTCTCAAAGGTATAAACCACGTAGACATGATAGAGAGGATACATGGAGATCTGACAGGATAGAACAACATGGTGTGACGGGAAAAAGACGAGAGTCTAAGTGTCATCAGAGAATTGTTAGAGTCTACCGGTCGGTTGGAGCCACAAAGTCAACCTCAGGAAAACCTATGACAGGAAGACGGGAATTGGTACAAGTATGGGCTGGCTGGTCCGGAAACGAAACGACGTGCAATGTGAGTAGACATACTTTTTTGAGAGTCCATAAATTATTTATTTTTCTTAGAAAATGTTATGTTATAATTGATTAGTATTGTCTAAGTGTCATTTTGTGACGTTCTTGTCATGGTTATGTATATAATTATATATATATATATATATATAAGTGAAATGCCACATTGGTTCTTCTCCACCTTAGCATATTTTTTTATTAGTGAATTATTTCTTGTTTCTAAAAATGCAAAAAACAAACAAAATTAAATACTTTCACACCTCCTTTTCCTTAATTTGGTGAATTGTACTATACTGTCCAAACCATTGTGATCTATCAGATATGATTAATTACAGAATACCAGTTAATATTCAGCCCACTCAACTTTATAGAAGAGTACCTGGTTATACGTCGTCTACCGCCCTCGAGTACACTTTGTCAGACTTCACCCCGCCCCGACACTACAATAAATGATAACTATAATAATAAAATATTCTTATTCCTTGGTGTGTAAACTACACCCTTCATATCATATGTTTTTCTACCGACATCATAGTACTTACACACAAACATATGTAACCTAATGTTTGCCATAGACATATACATATCCGGACTCAATATCCTATTAGTAATAACAACCCCACCACCTTACATATTCTAAGTCCTAACAAACTATACACCAATAACCATTATCTGTGACACCGTAATACAACCTATGTTCACTTCTTCTTACTATCTAACGTTCACATAACAGAGCGATGATTCACCACCCCGCCTAAATCTCGAGATACCAGTATCATTGCGCTGACCATATTCTTTTATTATTGACCACACCCTTTGACACAATTATAACAATGTAAAAACCAGATGTTTAAGCCAATACCTCTAATCTAACTTTCACACTGATTCACTCATAATATATATATATTCCACATACCTCCGGTATTTCTTCTACTCTATATATGCATGGAGAAATTCAACGTCAAAGCCACCACTGGGTATAGACTTCATGTTTGCCAACTGCACCATAATGGTTTCTCTCCTCAGAAGAGACCAGATTACATTTCATTGCTCTGTCGGGTTCTGGATTCGTCTGTACTATTCTGCCTTCAAATCTCAGTGCCTCCACCCTATACTTAGCATCAGTCATGTGACCCCTGCTGATGCTGACGCCATTATAACAATTTCAACACCATCCAATAGGTAAATCAGTAAAAAATCTTCATTATAACGACATCCCTATATACAGGTGTACCTTAATGTTATCCCATTTAAACTTACGTCCATATCATCATATCTATTCATATGGAACGGCCAATCATGTTATAAATATTACACGTTGTATTCGACAATCCTCCCTGTCTACCCTAACTATAATTATATTTGCCCGGTTCTTTAAAATCTGACCTTAGGTCACCACTCCAGTTCCTTCACAGTATTGCATACCCACTGGATAGCCATCAATGGCCTACAGGGCAACCCTATAATACCAGTCAGCCAACCATAGCTTTACATTGTAACCCTAAATGCAGTCTTTCACAGATGTAACCAACCTATGTTAAGTTCTTAAAATCACAATCTTGACAGAGACGTCATAGTTTCTTATTGATCAAATAGACGACACCCAACAAAAGTTTAGCAGTGTATGCCCAGCATTAGGTTTACAAATGTTACTTTTTTTTAATATAAATATGCCGCTAATGTGAGAGCCACCCACTGATAAAGTTAATGTGAAGCATTTGGATGTGGAATGTTGTTAATTACAATTGAAATATAACAAAACCAAACCTTTTAAATATATCTTAATTATAAATTCAGACCCTCGTCATGTGCTATTCTTTAGTTTTAACTTTAAAGCCCACTTGCATATTACTAATCAGTATTCTGACCGAATGATTTCAGGGATTGGTCAAGAAGACCACCAGTTGAAGGTGAAGTCCTTTTTGGACTCTACCCGATTCTGCTGGCTCTTCAACAAGGGAGGTGCGAATGTCATCAGCTGTTTATGAAGGACAGTCTAAGGGATTTGGATAAGCCCTTAGTGGTTGAACTGTTGTCCCTGGCAACAGAACGGGGTATTCCCGTGTGGAGTTGTGATGTCGGAATGCTGAATTACCTCTCACAGTCACGTCTGCATCAGGTAAGAAATGAATGATTCTAAGTACTGTGCTTGCACACACTATGTCTGTATATGTGCATGATAATGTGTGTGTGAATTTTTTGTGTAAGTTGTGGTTAGCTGGTTGCATGGGGAACCCCCTTAATCTTTGTCAAAATCCCCATCACCCAAAATCCCATAATAAGGAAAAGTGCATCCAAAAAAGTCTTGTCACTCAAAACACCATCAGTCAAAACCCACGGCAGTTAAAACCCCATAAATCCAAAGTTCAAAACCATTTTGATCAGTCAAAATCCCATCACTCATTATCCCGTTAGTCAAAATCTTATCAATCAAAATGAACATCCGTGAAAACCCACATCAGTGTAAAACACAATTCAAAACACTGTCAGTAAAAACTCCACCAGTTTAATCAGATTTAACAAGATTGCCACCCAGAGAATTAACTCTAGATGGCAGGTGGACAAGGAAGCCACTTCAATAGTATTAGTAGTATCACTAGTATGACACAATATAACATGGCAAACAGTGTCAACACATTCAACATGAATTACGTTTAATGAAATAAAATAATATTTACCTTCAAATGTGTTGTGAAGTTTGATGATGTCTTTGAAGATCCTGATATCACTGTAGCACAATTCTTGCATTTTCCTTGATAATTCCCCTCCGTATTGGCAGGTACTACACTTACAGATGGTTCAGCCAGACTCAGAGAAGTCTTCATCTGAATGACCCCAGCTCCTGCCGCTGAACAGATTTTATAAACAGTCCAATCAGTTATGCTGTGTAAACTGTACAAGGATTCGTTGGCAGACTGGCAGTCTTCATTGCTTTTGTTAGGCTGTAGGAGCAGGTCTAACACAAAAGAAGCCTATTACTCCAAAGTGTAGAAGTCCAAGTATAAGTAAATGGGATAATTTGGAAATTCATTTGAAATGTTAATTTGTAATATAAAAGTAATATGTCAATTACTATTACATTGCTTTCTATTATGATTATTATTATTACTATTACATTGATTTTTTGCTCAACATATTTCTATTACTATTACTTCACTATTTGTAATCGTTACTATTACTATTACATATTACTATTACCCTAGGCCTGCTCTGAAACATTCATAGCAGCACTAATGGTTAACCCTAAGTCATTTTTTTTATTGTAGTACTTAGTATAGAACCCCCCCATTGTATATTGTACATCTTCGTTCCCATGTCCTGTGTGGAGGCACTTACATTTCCCAAACTTGAACATTTGTCTCTTTTCAGACCATTTGATCAACCTATCAAGATCATCTTGTAAATGCTGTCTATCTCCATCATGTTTAATCCTTCTAAACACTTTTGAATCATCCACAAATTTCAAAACCTTACTTGTTATATGATCGTCCAAATTGTTGATATATATTTTAAGGATAATATAGGTCCCAATACTGATCCCTGTGGTACACTACTCAAAACTGATTTCCAGTTTGAAGCCTCCCCATCAACCTATCTGTACCCGTTGTCTTCTATCAATCAGCCATTTTTCTATCCAGTTAAGTATACCATTTCCTATGCCATGGGCCTTTAGTTTAAGCAGTGATCTTTGAGTTGTCGAAAGCTTTCTGAAAATCTAAGTAGATGATATCTACCGGAGATCCCTCGTCTACCCACTTAGTGATATCTTTCAAAAACATAACATATTTGTTAAGCATGACCTCACAATAGATGACACAGTCTCTCAAGACAGACATCAGCCATAGAGACAGGGAGAGGGGGAGAGAGTGACACAGAGAAAGGTGACAAGGAGAGAGGGAGAGCGAGGCAGAGAGAGAGAGAGAGGAAGAGCGATGGAGAGAGAGGGAGAGCGAGGGAGAGAGAGGAAGAGGGAGGCAGAGAGACAGCTGTGGAGAGAGACCGAGGAGGAGAGAGAGAGGAGGGGAGAGAGAGAGAGAGGGATGGAGAATGATGGAGAGGAAGAGAGACAGACATACATAACATATAACATTCACATATTGCAGACATTTCGTTACCATCTTTCTGGTAGACGTCTAATGATCGTTCCACCTCGATCCGAGATGTCACGCGGGAATAACCCTATCCTGTCGCCCCCTTACACTAACATATCATAACAACTTATGACACATTATCGTCAACTTTTGTGTACTGGACTGAATGGAACAGTACACCAAGCCTTAGAGAGGCGATGATCTAGCTGACTGCCGATCCTTCGCTCAGATCACATGCAGCGCATTGAGCGATTTGATGTGCTCATCAGTAAAACATGTGGTTCTGCAAGTGTCACCGATGCAAAGCATCAACTCTTCTCCAATGGCAGTCATCAACGACCCAGGCCGCCCTCTTCGAGCATATCAAGAGGTACTTGTTCCAAGCCTCTGTTATCTGGAAGCAGTCAACCGCTTGCCACCAGGCAATCGCTGTGTTTGGTCAATAGAGATGGGAACAGGATGAGCGCAGCAAGCAATGGCATCCTTTATGGACCACTCTCGCCGCGCAAGTATGGCTTGTGCCCTCCTCCTACATGGTGGATGCACGAAACGTCCAAGGGCAATTGAAAGAACTGCAGGACAGGCCTTCATTGCACGGCATTGTGCAAGAGCAAGGGTGGCTGCCTAAAGTTAAACAATGATGGCAAATATGTTAACCATTGAACCTCTACTAATGGATAGAAGGATGGTCGGATGATTTGTAACGTACTGAAAAGAAAACCTTATCTACTCTGACGAATGTTTCAATCAATAATCTGTATCAAAAGTTTTGGAACATTCACCTGCTTAATTTACGGCAGCTTAAGTGATATCTTAACTCATGTTCGCTCTGGAATTCATTGACGAGAGGACACAAAAGTTACACCCTAGGCTATGTTCACCCAGTAGCAATGTTATATATCATCGAGTTCCGTTTCCTGCGCAATAGCACCAGTCTACACACCCGATGGCAGAAGATGAACCTGTCGGCGCAACTGCTGTCTCGCCTGTAGCTGTCAAGTGGCTCAACAACAGAGACCGCGGTCCGTGCCGCCACTGTATACACAGTTTTTCCGTTTTCGTTTTCAAATTTAAAAACAAAGGAAATATGGTATATGCATGGACCGTCGACATATAAATGGGTGATGCAAATAGCATACGTACAAACGACAACTTACCGAAACACACGAGACAATCGGTGGACAGGGATCTCGTTAGCATGTACATTCCTCATCTTGAGGCGAACATTTGTTTCCAGCAAGAACATATACATACTGTTGACATATTTAATACAATATAATTGATGAATGAGTTATCGATTAAAATTAAGTAACCATATTTGTTAATTAATACAAAGATGACTTTGTAGTTAAGCGAACTTTGAAAAAGCATAGGCCAAAAAATGTGTACACACTTGTTCTCGAAAGAAAACACTGGTGAGGATTCATACACGTATACATACTATGAACCAACTGCATGAGCATTCGCAACTGCGAATGTATGCTAGAGTCTAAATAATTCTTAGCAGATTAAACGACATAGCAATTATTGCCCAAATGTGCATGCACATGAGTTAGTTCTTGGCCGACGTCAAAAAACAGTATTTAAAAAATAAGTACCCTTTCTACACAACAGCCATCTTATTTGGTTAGTCTCCTGCGTTTTTCAGATATCCACAGGAACGTTAGATCATCTGTTTCATAACAGTTTGTTCCTAAAACCAAGCGTAACATTGGCAAACGTGCTTTTTCTGTAGCTGCAATCCAAATCTGGAATCACCTTCCTATCATATCACTTGAAAATAATTTGAAACTATAGTTACCTTTCGTAAAAAAAATTCAAGACTTATTTATTTGAAATCGCATTCCCACCATAACCTTTGGTGGTCCCTTGTTCTAATGATGACTTGCTTGTCCCTGTTCACGATTTTGCCAAATGATTCTTGTATGTAGCGCCATTGAGTCCAAATTCCTGGAGATGTAGGCCCTATAGAAGTTTATTATTATTATCAGTATAGTAGTAATATTATTATTGTTTGTTGTTGTTTAGTTGTCGAAAAATTTTCGTCACCACGTCGCCGTAACTTTTATTACTTATTATAACATGAACGGGGGCACATTTCAAACGGTCTGGGGACACGGTCGCGTGGACCCATTATAAAAGGTCTGCAAGCACGCCTAATTTCTAATGTCTGGGGGGCACGTGACCCCAGGCCCCCTGGATCCGGATGCCTAAAGTCATGAATAACTGGCGCATGCATAGTCGTCACATTGCAGCTGCGAAGCAACGTAAAACGTCGTTGTGTTCACACAAATAACGATGACGTCATTGAGACGGTAGCAGTTTATGATAGTGTTCATCAACACATTAATGTCCGCACTGATTGAAAGAGGTTGTCTTAAAAACAGGTATATTTAATCATTATTGCCTATCTTATTGGTTGTTGTGATACAAGTTTGACTCGTGGAGCGCAATAGCGCAGCAATAAGATCTTCGGACTCTCGGCTGAGAGAACCCGGGTTCGAATCCTATGCGGCGGTGTCGAACCTTGGGCAAGTTCGTTTACTTTATATTGCCCCAGTTCACTCACCTATATGAACGAGTACCTGGCTATAGACAGTGGTGAATATTTGTGTACGAATTAATAGTCTTCGCACATTAACTGCAGCGTGGCTGGATGCTTCCCAGAGACGTCGAGATGGTATTCGGTTGAACAGGTTTGCCAGGGAATTAAGTGTAAAGCGCTTTAAGCAGTGCGATATATGAACTATAAGAACTAACAACTTATACGTTTGACATGTCATTCTCGCAAATCGCACGGGACTCCCATCAAATGATGTGCACTGTTCCTGCCCAGTAACCAATTCTACGTACCAAGTCAAAGTGCGTGGGCATGTTTTATCGCGGCTTTCAGACGTGGATTACACCTCCTGCCCCGCTACAAGAAGACCTCCAACACAAGAATCGGGCTTCTGAGTCTCGTGAGGACACACGATCGACCGTTCGCCGAAGTCATCCTCGTTCCATGGAGGACCGCCAACGACGATGATGTGGTTATCTGCAGGTTGCAAGAAGAATTATCCGCGAATTTCGACGTCGAATGCGTTTAAGTTGGTGAAGCAACGGCTTATGGGGATTGTGACATTGGTAATAATTAATGGACAATACTAATAAGGCTTTTTTTATTCATGCAGTGAAACGTTTATTTTTATTACCCCTTTCTTTGTTGTCCTGTTCACTTGAACAATTGTCATTTATACCCTTTGAATATATTGAAATTAGTGACCTTCTCAAGACACGATCCATCTAGGTTCGCAGCCAATCTATATGTGCTGATCTTTGCAACCAATGGAACATTTAAGAGCAGGAGTTTGGTCAAAACAATCACCGGTGAAGTGACTCAAACACAACACACAGCTTTGGTTATTTAACGCCGGTGCATTCCAACAGGCGCGAGTGCGTTTCACCTGTTGGATCCACTTACGGTATAAAAGATTATCTTTTGTAAATTTAAATAAACTAATGTTGTCCTTTTATATACTGCAACAAGTGGCTGCAACACAAGGTTTGGACATATTTTAAGTTAATAAAAAAAGCATTAAAAATTACAAGACATAACGCAAACGCTCAGTGGACACAGTAGACACAAACGCTTCCCCCGTTCGCGTCATTTCCGGTTAACCTCCTACTCGAAAGGAAACTCGTTTCCTAGCGGTAAAGGCAAGCTTTTCTCAAATAAGCTATCAAAAAACATTTTATTCACCAAAAACCACCTAATGAATTGGGTTTATGTTTTTCATTTAGAATAATGGTAACAATAGCAAGAATCGGGTTATACGCTCTTTAAGTCTCGCCAATATATCACGATAGCTCTCGTTGAGTGCATCTCCACACACACACACACACACACACACACACACATTCTAAGAGTAGGCCCTACCCACTTATGAATACAGTGGAAAACAAACATCTTTCGCTGATTGTTTGATGAATATGGATCGCTGTGAATTACAGTGTGATGAATAATTGTACATTGAACATTTCCATGAAAAAGATACATAAATAAAATCCGACGTTGCTTACTAATCCAATAATTATTTTCAGCGTCTTATCGTATACAACGCAGTTTATGGCGCTAGCACCTTTTCGCTAACCGGATTTTTGTCGTTCTACAATCGTAAGTAGTTCATTGACAAATGTCTTTCTAGCAGTTTGTTTGCGCAAAATGTAAGAATCAAGTGTTAGATATTTAGAATAGCGTTGCTTACGCAAGAGTTTGTTCAGGTTTTTGTTTAAACGGCAATTTATATCACGTACAGCAGAATTGTTTCTCAACACGCTGTTCTTGCTCGAAGTAACTAACACGCCACCTAGTGAATGGAACAACGAAGCAAAACATACCTGGAGTCTGGACAAATCGATAGGTGATTTAAAATATTAAATAACATTGATAGGCCTAAATCATGGGTAATTTGATCGGCATGGAAGACAATCCAATTGGGACAGCTGACTTGATACAACAGGTATGCCTGATTTTGTAGTACATATTTATTATACAGTATGACAATCTTAGAAATGATTATATAATTGGGTAAATAGATAACTACATCCATTTTCGCCCACGCTGGCTTTGCCGGAGCGCGCAACCTATTCACGTTCAAATCAAATGCATACATGTATATTCACGACTGGAATATTCATACCTGGTCAAAATCCGTGTCACTGAAATCTCCCGTTCTTAAAACTCTTGACCTATTTTAATACACTGGCTGATCTCGCACTGATTTACGTGACATGTTCTGCCTATTGGCATGATTGAGCGATGTGCACACACTGACACAGTGCAGATAGGACGCACGGTTCTTACGCAGGCGTCTTTTACGAAATTTGGATTCCGGCGGTTTATTTTCGTAAGTACATCATTCAAAACAACTTTTCTAACAGTCTGTTTGTATATAATTTATAGAATACGTGTTAGAGATTTAGCATAGATATCTTACGGAAACATATGATCAGTTTTTTGTTAAAACGACAATTTCCATAAAACATATCGACGCACGATTTGTGTTCCCACCAGTATAAACATGTTATAATCTCATAGGCGTGTCTGGGGGGTGGAAATTTGGGCACGTGTCCCCCTAGACCTGCGTAAGTTGAATCTAAGCCTACCCTGAATACATCGTAAGACACGGTGTGTCACTTTGTGTTAACTATAACCTAAACACTCTAGTGTAAATAGTACACAAACAAGTATTTTTAAATCCAATATAAAAACTATTTTAAATATAAATAAATTATGATATGACACCTTGCAAGCGGCAACTCAGGACAAAACGACACTTAGTTTGCAACGACTGCCAGAGCTAGGTGGATTTTGCGTTGTCTGGCTGTCCAAAATCATGGGCAGAGACCAAAAAAGACGGATTAATGTTTCGGTTACGACACAGAATGAGTAGAGTTGTGACACGGAGACTGAAGAAAGGAGACTGAGAGGAGGGAAGGTGGCAGGTGTGAAGGAACAGGGAATGAGAAGAAGACAGGGGGACGGAGGAAAAGTGTTCGGCAGAGGAAAAGAAAACGGGTCAGTGGGGATAGATCAACAGGTGGTCAGACTGTAGAGAACGAGGAGAGACGCGACAGCGATACAGGTGGTGAAGAGGTAGATACCACAGAAGCAGTTGGTAAGACTGTGAAACAGAAGACTGAGAAGACGTGTTCAACAAAAAAGAGAAAACGTGACAGGCGTGAAAGTGGCCGTAGAGAAGGGGGTAGGAGGGGGGAAATGACGGGAGAGGAGAGAAGAAAATGTGATGGGAGGAAAGATGAAGGGACGAAAGGAAGTGAGAGTAAATGTGCTAGAAGAGAAGATGACAGGAGGAAAGGGGACAAGAGAAAAAGCGACAGGAAAGAATGGAACGGAAGAGAATTTGACACGAGATAAAACGGCAGGGGGAAAGACAACAACCAGACAGATGCAAACCGGAGGAACTACTCTGAGGCAATGATTGAGGGGGCAGTGAGAAAAGAGAGGGTGTTTATGGGCGACTCCATTAGGAGAAAGACAGGCAAGACACTAAGCGAGGGGAAGGACGTCGCTGTTTGTCTACCGGGGGCTAGGATAGAACATGTGACTTAAAGGGTAGAGCAGATATCGGGGCATGGCAAGGGAGGGACTATACTAGTACACGTAGGGACAAATAATGCAGACAGGGAGGGAACAACTGGGATAGTACAGAAGAACAGACAGTTAGTGAGGAAGTTAAAGAACACAATATTTGAACATGTTATTCTCTCAGGAATTTTGCCAGTGATGGGAGGAAGGGGGGCAACGTATAGAAATTGCAAGAGGATGGCGATCAACGCACTAGTCAAGCATGAGATTCTTCCCCGGAAACGCGGATTTCCGCGGTTCATGAACTCGATTTGGCAATTTCTGTGATTCGTCCAAATCCGATTTTTTTTTTAATATAGGGGGTTGTGATTTGGAAAACTTGGCAAACATCGACAATAAAAATGAAAAATTTCGTGATCGTTGTCCTTTTTCAAAAGCAAGCCGCTTTCTGAATGGCCAGAAACTGCGAATCACGGCGCAGCTTACAGTCCGTGCATGAGTTTTGGCAGCAGTTGCGGCAAATCAGTTGCGGGTGTGTGTTTTCGAAGTTGACAGTCGCGTTCAGTCGAACGTAGCATGAGCTACGGTCTACAAAAAGTTGCCCGCTCTTATTTCAAACATTCTTGTATGAGTCAATTACTGAATTATCGGAATTAACGTAGCAGTCGAGTGGTTTTAAGATCGTAATTTCAATAAATATTATATCG
This sequence comes from Escarpia spicata, assembly GCA_963995525.1. Classification (NCBI taxonomy): domain Eukaryota; kingdom Metazoa; phylum Annelida; class Polychaeta; order Sabellida; family Siboglinidae; genus Escarpia; species Escarpia spicata. Next base: position 49,192,928 of record OZ023211.1, on the reverse strand, counting down.
TTTAGCAGACCTGCCATTTGATACGGATTACCCGTATCCGATACGGATTTTAACGATTTTTTTTGTAATACGGCCTTACTCCATTTTGATACGGATTTCAATGAAATTTAGAAAAAACTTTTATATAGCCATAATTATGTACTTGTATGCGTCACAAAACCATATTGAAGTCATATCAGTCGAAAATAAACAACAGCTTTCGATGCAATGAAATAATCGTTCATTTTAGTGACTAACTTCATCGGAAGAACGAACTGAATCACCGACAACAGTCAGTGATTTAGTTCGTTGTAGCGCGCTATAGCCAATAGATAGCGCGCTCGTAAAGTGTAGTTCTAAAAAATGCGACAGGCGGCTCAACGACAGGAAACAGCGTTTCAACGGCAGGAAATCACGTTTCAAAATGGCTTCTCTTGCGAAACGGCGAAAGTGTAGTGGAAAGTTTTAAAAAGAATGGTTAGAGAAGTTTGGAGGAATGATTATATCAAGTAAAGCAGGCGAGCAGTATGCCAGGTGTAGTTTATGCTAACGCGATGTTAAGGTGGCCGCCTCAGGCGTGTACGACGTCAACGAGCACTTAAAGTCGAATCTATACAAAACGAATTTGAAAAATCACGACGAAAGGGCAACCGTGAGGGCGTTCTTCAAGCCGCAGACGAACTCTAGCGATGTGCGCGCATTTTACTGTGCGGTTGTGCGCAAGGTGGTCGCAAAGTTTCTGTTCGGCGACCAGGTGTTGCGCGACTTGAGTGTTCTCGACCCTGCAGCCCGTGTGAACCTCACGTACGAGCCGATTGTTCGTCTGGCAGCCCGCTTTGCCCCCGACGTTGATGCCGAACAGCTGAAAGATGAGTATGAGGACTTTCAGCTGTTGGCTGACGACATCATCGTGCTGGAGGAGGATGGCCAAGCGCGGCAGATCGACCACGTCTGGTTTAAGATCCTCTCAATCAAACGCCGTTGCAGGTCGTACTCGCTTCCCGCTGTTGGCAAAGGTGATGGCACCGCTTCTTTGCCTCCCACACAGCAATGCTGAAGTAGAGAAGTTGTTTTCCATCTTGCGAAAAATACACACAAACACAGCTTTAATGCGGACACCAATTCTGCATACCTTCAGTGTAAACTGAACATCGACAGCCCCTGCCACCAGTTGGCTGTGTCAGCTGAGATGCTGAAACTGGCTAAATCTGCACCCCATGCCATATGTAGTTATGGTATGCGCAATAAATATGTATACATGAATGATACGGATTAATGCAGATTCTTACAGAATTTTAGGTCAAAAATAGAGATTGCAAGCAAAAAAATGACAGGTCTGGTTTAGCCTGCCACGCGAGGCGTTGTAACTATGAGACTTACATTACGGCGCCGGCGTACGCTCACGTCGCTGGCGTTACGCCTTACGGGTCATGGCATAATACAGCACCGTTAACGATATGTAAACAAGATTTAACAAGATTTAACAAGATTGCCACCCAAAGAATTAACTATAGGTGGCAGGTGGACAAGGAAGCCCTTTGGCTTTTCGAGAGTCCGACCCTTTTATCTATGTGTATCCCGCCCGTCTGAGGTATGTGTCGATTTTATTTTAAAACATTCACGCAACTAGCACCCACACAATCAGCAGGTAATTTGTTCCGCGAATAGTGAGCGGAGTATAAGTTTTGGCGATAACTTTAAAGTATCCTAGATGGGTTTATAGATTATTTTGGATAAATATAAGTATATGCCAAAACTTGGATGGGCGATAATATGTCAACATGAAGTATGCCTGTTCACTTTAACGTATGGTTTAGGTTATTATTAATTAAATAACAATTTGAATTAAATTTACCTGACGTTGTTAATATGAACACTTTTAGGGGATATGGCGTGCACCAAGAAGGATGTTGTACAGAGAGGGGACGAGTTGAAGAAGCAAGAGAAAAGCAGATGAACAGGTTTCCCAAGACTTCAAGAGGCAAAGACTAAAGTGCCAAAAAGACTGAAATCTGTCCACTGCCATTCACCAGTCCTTGCTCAGGCAGAGAAGAGAAAGAAAGCTGTGAGTGCCAGGATCAAGCACAGGCAAGAAAAGAAGTGAAGTCACATGTCCACAATGAACACTTGTAAAGTTTATGGTTTCAATGAACACTAGTAGATGTGGACATTTGTGTGTGGATTTCAGTGTACTGTACATTAGAATTATCATTTTAATAAACCTTGGTTATTTAAAACATTTTTGTGTATTTTTTTATATTGACCACTTGTGTAATGTTGTAGTTTTGACAATGTAGTATACACTGCTTCTGGTTTTTTGTGTGATATGAAAATGATGTGCTTTTACAGTTATGTGCAGGGAACTGTTTGCTTACACTTTTGATTAATAAAATCCCAAATGTAGTGTTTCTTTGCACTATGTTTGTGATTTTATATATAAAATGGAAGTTACAGGATTAGACAAAAACCGTGTGAAAGTGCACTAGATTGCATAACAAACAATGATGTCTTAAAAATGTCTGAGTTCCAATCCAGACCCCCCTTTCTTCCCGTTTGCCGCGCCGCGCGCAAATGTTCCTCGGAAGTGACTTGTCTCCTCTCACATGCCTGACTAGTTGAGCAGATGTGTGAAGAAGAGGGGGTGGGAATCACAGATTTATGGGGGTACTTTGTTGGGAGGGAAGATATGTACACGAGAGATGGCCTTCACCTAAGTGGAAAGGGGGCAGCAATATTCTCAGAGAATCTGCTGTGATCTGTTGACAGTGGGACCGGTTGCATATATTTAAACTAGATTCGCAGCATAAATAAATCAGCAAAGAACAGTCTGGAAAACTCTTCCGAAGCTGGATATAAATGTGTTTGTTTAAATGCAAGGAGTATAGTAAACAAAAGAAATTAACTAAACGTTATGGTAGAAGATAGTGACCCTCACATAATAGGTATAACCGAATCATGGGCCACCACCAATATATCAGATGCAGAATTGGGACTGACAGGATATATGTAATGTTTAGGAAAGATAGAATAGCAAGAAGGAGAGATGGAGTTATTTTATATATTAAAGAATCTATCCAGGTTTATGAAATAAAATTAGAAAGAAGCTGTTTGATGTAACATAGTTACAGGAAACTCAACGTTAACACAAGCATAGGACAGAATGACTGAATGAAGTACAAAACGCATTATTATGCTTAATGTTTGCTTAACAAATATGTTATGTTCTTTGGAAGAATTCACTAAGTGGATAGACGAGGGATCACCAGTAGTATTCATCTAGTTAGATTTTTAAAAAGCTTTCGACAAAGTGCGACACCAAAGGTTACTGCTTAAACTAAAGGCCCGTGGCATAGGAAATGGCATCATTAACTGGATAGAAAAATGGCTGATTGACAGAAGACAACGGCAGGTGTTGATGGGGAGGCTTCAAATTGGAAATCAGTTTTGAGTGGAGTACCACAGAGATCAGTATTAGGACCTATATTATTCTTAGTATATATCAACGATCTGCACGATGACATAACAAGCAAGGTGTTGTAGTTTGCGGACGATACAAAAGTGTTTAGAAGGATTAAAAGTGATGGAAAATAGACAGCATTTACAAGATGATCTTGACAGGTTGATCAAATGGTCTGAAAAGTGGCAAATGTTGTTCAATTTTGGGAAATGTAAATGCCTCCACACAGGACATGGGAACGAATATGTAGAATATACAATGAGGGGTACAGTACTAAGTACTACTGTAAAAGTAAAATACTTAAGGTTAACCATTAGTGCTGATATGAAGGTTTCAGAGCAGTGCGGGATTGCAGCTTCAAAGGGAAATCAAACCCTTGGATTAATTACGCGAACTATAGCGTATAAGCAAAATGAACTAATAATACCGCTGTACAAAACAATAGTTAGGCCTCATTTAGAATATTGTATACAAGCGTGGAGGCCATACCGCAAGAAGGACATAGATATGCTAGAAAAAGTACAGAGGAGAGCGACTAGAATTATATAAAAACTGAGGGATATTAGTTATGAAAAACGCCTAAAAGAATGTGGTTTAACAACACTTGAGACCAGGAGATTGAGAGGAGATCAGATAGAAGTGTTTAAAATACTGAATGGTTATGAAAATATTGATAGAAATATTTTTTTCTCAGTTAAGAAAGACGGAAAGACTAGTGGACATGAAGTTACATTAGTAAAGGAGCAGTGTATATTAGATATACCTAGACCACCTAGCGATATAATTGAAAATTACCGTATATTTACAAACGAATTTGCATCAAATTTAGTTGATTTACAAAAATCTAAAAGTGAAATAATAATTGCAGGAGATTACAATATTGACTTGCTTAAAATTAACGAAAAACCCGTAATGTGTGAATATTTCTATACAATCGTTTCACATGGTTTCTTCCCTAAAATTACTATGCCAACACGACTTTCAGAATACAATGGAACACTCATTGATAATTTATTATGCAATTCGTCAAAGGGATTGTTCAAATCCTCAGCTGGTATTTTAGGAGCAATATTTCTGATCACTCCGTACTTTCTAAGTCTGGAATATGTCGAAACCTCTAATGCGATACCAAGGTTTATACGAATAAAACAACAAAATCCTGACTCACTCAATAATAAATTTAAAACTGAAATAATTTACTCAAATCTTGATGATAAACTTAACACAAATACTCATGCGGATCCGAACGAAAACTACAATATCCTCGATGACATTTTTACTGCAGCTATGGATAAAATTCTACCTATTAAATTAATTAAATTTAACAAATATAAAAATAAGAAAACTCCTTGGATTACCAAGGGCATTATTATGTCGATTACATTTAATACAAATTGTATTCGAGAATGAAACAGACTCACGTAAATACAGAGCATTACCATGAACTTAAAACTGACTTACATACTTATAATAAAATTCTTAAAAGTACTATTAGATTAGCTAAGCAAATGCATTACCAATCCAGTTTTGAAAAGCATAAGCATGATGTTAAAAACGTGGTGTTTAATTAAAGAAATTATTCAGAAAAGTCTTTTTACCACCTAATATATTATGTACAATGCTCTTATTCTCCTTCATATTAATTATGGCATACTTTTATGGGGTCATCAGGCACATCGAATTTTCAAATTGCAGAAAAAAGCAATACGAATAATATCCATAAGTAAATACAATGCTCACAAAAGTCCTATTTTTAAAAGACTTCAGTTGCTAAAGTTGGATGATATTTATAAAATCCAACAATAAAATTTTACTATCAATTAATTAACAACCTTTAATCCTATTACCTCAATATTTGTCCAAGCACACACATCTATGATATTCATCAGCACTGCACACATGAAAGAAATGATCTGTATATGTCCAGATTCAAACATGAAAAAATGCATTAGACAACATAGTAGAGACAGTATATATGTTTTTTCAACATACACCAAAAAAATTATTTTAATTTATGAATCCACTTGTATCCATAATTGCTTTATTTGTAATTCGTAATACGTATTAGAACGAATACCTAAGTATCCATATGTACGTCAATGTGTACACGAGTACATATAATCAGTCCTTGTATTATGTATGCATGTTGACACATTGAGTAATTATCAACTATAAAAACAAGTCATATGCTATTCTGATTTGTATAATGTAAATTTTATTGGTGTTTATATTTTTGGGGTGGCTCCTGTGCTAGCGATATTTTATATATATATATCTTAATGGGAGTCTCCCGACCTTATCCATTACTTGCGTTATTCGTTATATATGTATCGTATTTATAGGTCAAATAAATTGATTCTGAATTCTGATATAAGAAAGTTCGCATTTTCACAAAAGACTGTAAATGAATGGAACAGATTATCTGCTGATTGCGTGGGTGATAGTAGTGTGAATATGTTTAAAAATAAAACCTCAGAAGGGCGGGATGTAGATAAAAGGGTTGGACACTCGATAAGCTAAAGGGCTTCCTTGTCCACCTGCCATCTAGAATTAATTCTCTGGGTGGCAATCGCGTTAAATCTTGTTGAAATTTGGCGTGACCGAAGACCTTTTTTGTATGGTCCCCCGTGACCATGCCCCCAGACCCGTTTTAATGTGCCCGTGACATAAGTTATGGCGGCGTAGCGACGAAAATTTTCTAAAAGCCCATCGACTGCTGACACCGTGGGAAAGTGAGCCTCGTCGATCATAAAAGGGTATGCAATAGTTAACTCAGCCCGACTCGGCCGTATAGGGCCTGTAGGTCTCGCGCCTCATTTTCACTTTGGAGTCGGCTAGCGACATCCGTTGCGCTGTCGCCTGCATAGCCATGGGGAATAGGATAAATACATATTTTTATTTGGGGTATAATCACAGGAATGACACAAATACTGATGAATGTTCCTGTTTCCTACTGATGGAAAGAAATCAAACAGATTGGACAAGTTTGTAAGTAACAATGTTATAGTAATCGAGTTTAGCGTTGGTTATAACTGAATACCTGTAATATTGCTTGGGCGATGTGTTTACGTCTTACCTTGATGTAACAAGAACAAGAAGAACAAGAACAAGCTTATTTTGACCCCAAAATATAACAAATATTGACACAATAAACATATCAGGCATATACATTTACACAAATAAATATGCATACATAAAACTATGTGTGTACACCATTTTTTGAAACCAGTATAGTAATTAATTAACAGAAAATCACCTGTTAATGTTATGACAAATAGGGGTCAGTGGCTCCAATTAAGACTAATTGTCGCTATTGTAGGACAATTATGTGTATTTAAGAAAAACATTTATTAATATTGCATGCCCATAAAATGCAAATCAATGAAAACAATTCCCCAGGAAGATGTTTAGTTGAACAAATGTACGAAGTACTACCAGGACAAGTTGCTAAATGCTGACAACAAGAATCTCTTTAAAATCGTCAGTTCTCTCAGTGGGAAGCCACCACTTGCGTACCCAGAACATACCTGCGCATTTGATTGCTGCAATTTCCGTCTATTTTGAAACTAAGGTTGCCGGAATTCGAAATGAGTTACACGTTGCCCGACAGCGCATCACGCCGCCGCACGAACCGCGTTGCTATGTGACGCCGATTGACAGTTTCACACCAACAACAGTTTGTGAAGTAACATCTATCATCAGAGTGAAGTGTAAAACGTCTACACTTGATCCTCTGTCCTCTGATCATATAAAGCAGAACATTGACACACTTGCTATCACTGCTGCCAGTATAACAAACGCGTGCCTAACAGAAGGAGAAATGCCGCTTGATTTGAAGCGTGTTCTTGTGCACCCATTATTAAAGAAACAATCTCTGTGCAAAGACACGATAAGCAACTACCGCCCAGTCAGCCATCTATCGCAACTCTCAAAGATAATTGAAAAGGTGGTGGCCACCAGATTGAACACTCACTTGGTCAATCAAGCACTGACTGATCCTCTTCAGTCTGCATACAAACGACACCATTCAACGGAGACCGCCCTACTTTGTGTGGTAAACGAAATTAGGACGGCCTTGACCGTAGACAAGGCACTGTCGTCATGCTCATTGACCTAAGCGCTGCGTTCGATACGATCAACCACACAATACTTCTCAATCGTCTACAACGGCGGTATGGCCTCGCCGGAGTTGTATTACGCTGGGTTGAGTCGTACCATTGTGATCGCAGGCAAAGTGTTGTTGTCGGTAGCGCAACTTCAAGATAAACGACTCTGCACATTGGTGTACCGCAGGAATCAGTGTTAGGTCCACTGCTGTTTTCTATATATGTGCAGCCGATCGGTGACATCATTCGTAACCATAATTTGAAGTATCACCATTATGCCGATGACTTACAATTGTTATGTCATTTTGACTTGAATGTCATTTCTCTTACTACCGCTGTGCATCGTGTCGAGCAGTGCATCGACGACATCAAATCCTGGATGACGCTCAACTACTTGCTGATGAATGATGCACAAATCGAGGTTCTACCGGTTGTACACAGGTCGGCATCTGATTTGGTTGCTGGACTGCATGTGCGCGTTGGATCTGAAGTCATTTATGCCGCGGAATGTGTGAGAGATCTTGGTGTCTACTTAGATAAACATCTTGACATGACGGTGCAGGTTTCTCGTACCATTAGTACCTGTTCACTGCATTTACGTAACATCGGCCAAATTCACCGTTACCTGCCACAATCGACAACAGAACGAGTTGTAAATGCAATGATAACATCACGCATAGATTACTGCAATTCGCTTCTGTTTGGCACTTCTGCCAAGAACATCGACAGGCTGCAGCGACTGCAGAATGCTGCTGTTCGTCTAATAACTCGGCGTGCGCGATGCGACAGTGCGGTACCACTACTGCGCCAACTCCACTGGCTGCCTGTCCAGCAACGCATTACTTATAAAATAGCTGAACTCACGTATAAGGCGTTAAATGCTGAACTATCGCCACCTTATATGCAGTCACTTGTGTCACTTTACAAACGAGCCAGACATCTTCGTCCTGCTGATGGTAATAAATCTTGTTGTTGAAAGAGCCCGAACCAAAGCTGGTGAATGCTCATTCGTTCACGCTGCCGCTACAGTATGGAATAATCTACCAACTATTGTTACTTCCAAAGCCTCCCTGCAATCCTTCAAGGCAGCCTTAAAAACTTACCTTTTCATTATGGCGTATTCTGCTTGAAAGACCACAGAAACATTTTTATTCTAAGTTATTCATATTTTTATCTTGATCTTCTTAACAGCAGAAAGAACGTTTTAACTACTTACTTTACCATGAGAATTGTTTTCTTTTTAATATATTTATGTTTACATGGCATTACTATCTTAATTGTTTTTACTTTTATATTTAATTTGTTTAATTTTAACTATTTATATTTTAGTTTTATGTAAAGCACTATGAACGCTATGGATATGGCGCTATATAAAATAAAGATTATTATTATTATTATAATATGTACATATGAAATAAAAATAACAATATAATGAATCATAACTGCTTAAAAAAAAACATCAATATGATTATAAAATTCGAAAATTGTGTAGTTTATGCAATGCTTGGTATGTTTACAACTCACAAATAATAGTGTCTAGACTAGTCAGGGTCATCGCCATGCGACTGAGAATTATATATATCATCACTACATGCTACGTTGCTCATTTGTTTGATTAAACCGACTGTGCACACCGGTTAAACTATTCACACATTATACATCTGGACCGGATTGACGATGGGCAAACGAATTGGTTGAGGACCTTTAACTTACGCACATGCCGTAGCTCAATTATAATAAGACGCGCCATATTTTACTGACATATGAGCCATTGTGATATATTCCAACAGATGACATCACTGGCGTGGGCCCTAGACAAAGACACCACACAGCCGTACAGCCTTGCAACGTCCGCCAGAATTGGCTATGAACTCTACCAGCGCGCCACCTCCTCCAGGATTGTCGATGTTTACCAGGTCAGACGTAACGACAATAATTTATTACAATGAAATATGTTATTTCATAAAGACAATGGAATCAAAGATAAAGACCATATTGTTTATTTATTAAATAAAGGTCATAATGTTATTGAAACGCATTTCATCATTTGTTCACCTGCACCTTTAATGTACATTATGTCGGCCTATGTCTACACTGTATGTATGATGCTTGCATGCAAGTATGCATGTATGTATGTATCACAGTATGCATGTGTGTGTGTGTGGTATGCATGTGTGTGTATGTGGTATGCATGTGTGTGTGTGTGTGTGTGTGTGTGTGTGTGTGTGTGTGTGTGTGTGTGTGTGTGTGTGTGTGTGTGTGTGTGTGTGTGTGTGTGTACCAGAACAAATTTTTTTTTAACTTTTAAAGCGCATCTTAAAACACATTAATTTAAACTTGTCTTCAATATCTCGTTTTATGTGACATTCCCATCATCTATCATCATATTTATTAGTATATTATTTTAGTTGTCAACTATTATACTTTCTCAATAATTATTTATTTTATTGTATATTTATTTATTATTAATAATATATTTATTTTTATTTAAAGTAATTGTGTACAATGTCAGACTATAATTGTTGTATGCAGTGTGTAATTAAGTATAGCTTTAGCTCGTGATTGTTTAGCACTGTTTTGTTTTAGTCACTTCATAGACGTTTTATTTGATTATTCACATTTAGGAGCTCTAGTACTCATTACATAAGTATTAGTATTTTAGAAACACTGTCAACACCATTGAACAGAGTTATACTTTGGAAATGAGTGTCTAAATGAAGTTATGAAGTCTAAAACTATGCTATTTCAGATGCCCCTTTCAGAACACATTCTGAGTAGACTACCAGCATGATATTGTTGATTGTAGTTGGAAATGGTTAGTTTGTATTAACTTTTCAACACCATTAACACCCTTGGCACAGGATGTACGTAACAAAAAAGTCCATAACTAATGCCATCCACAAGTAGCAATATGGACGGATTATATTCAGAAAATAAACCCTCTTAATCCAGAAAAACAAATCTTGCCATATATATGTGTGAATTTTACCCCGGTCAATAATAAGTAACTTTACAAATATATGATTGTAGTATTAAGTACAATGGATACAAAAATGTTAATAAATGAGTAACTTACATCGTCATTTTAACTACAAATGGCATTACGACATTTCTTATTCTACATAGGTCCTAACACTAGGTTTATTAAAGTTCCTCTTGATTTATACGTATGTAAATCTTGTTGAAACTAGGATCATTTTCCAGTTGGCTTTTTAATTACTCCACTGAGTGGCATCTGTGATCACTCGACACATTATATACACACAGCAAAGTATGTTTGATATGTGCATTGTATCGTTATGCATGTTGTTGTCTCGCTAACATTGTTGATTGTGTACAGGCGCAGTGCCTCGCAGCGATCACAGCGTACATTCACGAGCACCCCATTGCAACAGGAAATGAACTGGCAGTTGTAGTGAAAATAGAGATCGACCTGTTTAGGAACAAAGTTGACGCCTTGTAAATGGGTTTTGTTGGTTGCGTGGTGTGATTGTGAGGCAACGAGCAAGAACAGGATCAAGCGAGATCTACGGTGTATATATGAAACTATGATATGTTAATGCAACTCCAGTTGGTTGTGTTTATTGTATATTGGATTTTTTTCTTTTTTCAAGCTTATATGTTACATAATAAAATATAAAATGGTTGTAGACTATACATGTATAAGGAATACATTTTTCAAATCCTATCATTACATGTTGACTCCTTCATTTCATACGTCGACCTGAGTTGCCATGTGAATGAACCTACCGGTAGGCAGTAAAAATTGACGCACTCACACACACGCACGCGCGCGCGAGCGCGCACCAGGGATGGTTCCAGAGAGGGTCGTCTGGAGTCCACAACCTCAAATTGAACCCCTTTAAGGCTAGCAAAAAACACTGCCGGCCGAATCAAATTCATTTTCAGCGGGCTAAGCCGGACCTTCATGCTGTGTTGGAAATTTTCGCGGCGACGTTCATAATTTCAGAACGTCTAGGGGGCCACGTAACGAAGGTACATTCCAAAGATCTAGAGATGCACACCATCCTAGCGCCGGCATAACGCGGCCAAATTCCAAAGGTTTGGCGGGCACGTGTCCTCCATGTCCACTGTATCCGCCTATATGTATGTGTGTATGTATGTAATATAATAATAATATTATGTATATATATATATAAGTATATATATATATATATATAATTATATATATATTTCTTTGTATCATATTTCCTTGTATATTTGCAACTATATGTCATTATGTTAAGTTAAGAGAGTTGAACAAACTAATATACAGTATTAGACAAGTCTACATTTATATAAGCACATAGTCGACTTTAAGTAGCGATGTCGGAAGTAACTTGAACTGACATTTGCCATTTGGATAAGCTCGTTATGCATGTAGTCAACGCAGAAGTAATACATGAAGTCGAATGATGTTTCTGATGCGAAGTATGAATGAATGAAAGTTTATTCAAAAACAACAACAACATAATACATGCACAGTATGGTGTGCTGTTGCTCCTATTGCTGTTGCTGTTGCTGCTGCTGCTGCTGCTGCTGCTGCTGCTGCTGCTGCTGCTGCTGCTGCTGCTGCTTAAAGGACATAGCTGAAGTCATAGCCTTATGTGTTACTATGCCCTTCTCAAACTAAAGAAACTGAATAAATACAACACCAATTATAAATAAATTACAAAATAATATTCACAACCCATATATAAACTTGTTACCATAGTTATTGTGTTACTAATGCATGGGTTTAACTAAACGTCATCTTCGATTAACAATTCACAAATATGTAGAAAGTAATGACAACCTGAGTGTTTTAATGGTAACGAAGAAGTAATGTATGAACAACACTGCAAACGATACCCTAAAAGCCATCATTATTATTATTATTATATATTAAAGAAGCTAAGTTAAAATTTTATATTAAATAAGCTAAGCACATTTATAAGTCAAGATAATTAAGAACATATAACTGAGAATGCATGAAGACACCAACTAATGGCTTCATCGTGGAGATCGAAAAGCTGCACGACGAAAAGAACCAGGAAAACTGGTGATGGAAGTCTTAAAGTGAAGGCAAACAGGTGACCAAAGACACGGTGAGCTGGGGACGTGTACATGCAACAGTCTGTAGGTAGAAATCATTTGACATATGGCGAGTAGAGTTCATGAAGTTTGCGACTGGCACCGACGCAGACTTTAGTGGGGCAGCATAGCGAACCAATTGTGCATTATGTGATAAAAACTCCAAATTTGATACACATGTAGACTGAAACATAACAAACAGATATGGATATAGAGCCATCACAAATTTTGTTCCTGACGGCAATGGCGGGCATTTTACAAAATGGCGGTCAATTTGGCGGTAATGCCAACTCAACTCCAGAGGAACTAGGTGAATTGAAGACATTAAGTGAGGGTTGTTGTTATTCTAAGCTTCTACAACATTATGTAAAGTGATTGACAAGGAGTTAGTGGACCAATGGTGCTTTTTAGTACATAATGGATGAAAAAGCAGAACTGATACGCAGAAAGTGTCACGTTTTTATTGATACATTTTAAAAGCAATGTTTGAGAATTTTAATGTCTTTGTAATGTATATAATAAGTATTACTAATTCGTGGAATTATATGCATTTATTTTATTGTAATTGTGTTTTAGTAATCACTAATGACCATGACAATATATCGATAACATAACTCCATGTACGCGTAGTTTCCAGTATAACTACTATAAGACATATGTTCGTGAATATCCGGAACCGTCCGTTAGAGTTCGGTTAGCTCCACTGAGTTGATGGGGCAAGAATAACGTACAGCTACTTTTTATTTCACGCAAAGAAAAGAAAGGGGCAATATACGGAATAAACGGAGAATTAACTTAGTGGCAGTCCATGACAGTTGGATTGATTATTATGCAGCTCGGGATGCATAATAATCATCCACATGGCAGCAAGCTCAAAAATTCGAGTAAACACAATTATTTATCGACTTTTTCTATAAGTCCAAAAAGTATACACAAAATGTGATAAATAAGTGGCAGATAACGTATTTATGGGAAATGATCACGTTTTTATACAGTACATCTCGAAAGTATAATATTAACTCATAAAGAATTGCTTTAACCTGTGTGGAATTATAAGCAGACTGTTGCACAGTTGAAAAATAACCTTATTTAGACTTAATACAAGTATAGAGTCACAAGAAAGTAAATCAGTTATGTGAGCTTCACACAACCCTTCGTGCACTTGCATGAAATCAGCTCGTAGCAAGTTTGGGCAGCCTCGTGTATGCCCGTACGTCTCACTTTCAAGCTTGGCCCAGACCCAGTTGGTTGGTGGAGGTAGCTCTGGTGCCGGTAGCAGTGTCTGGCCACACGCATGGCCTCCTTGGTAAACCGACCTCTTGACATGTTCCCCTAGAGTTGCCTTGCTTGGCAGGATAAGATGCACATTGTTCGTCTTTGCGAAGAGTTTATTTCGTGGCTTGTCTATGTCCGTGCATGTGCTGGTTCTGTCTTACAGCACGATAAGTAACCTCTCGATGGTATGGATGACATCTTCCGGTATATCAGTTGGTGCAGAATTTAGTTTTAGCTGTGCGTTTGAGAGTTCTGCTAACATGGTTCAGGTTGCCCAGGCAGTCTTCTTACCATACCGTGCGTCACTGGAGACAGTGTCACAACCAGTGAAAGAATGGAACAATAGCACTGAACGCGCTTTCTCCGGTCCCAGGCGGGCTGCTAATTCGTGGGCTGCCAAGTACCAGTTCCGACTGCTCACAACAGATCATTTTCTGTTTGAAATACATGGGTCATTGACCCTGCCACCATCACCGTGTCAACGTAGACATGCATGTGCATGGACTGATTGCAGTATTTTCTGACTGTCAATTTCGTTATGGCTGTACGAGCCAGAACTGGCAGTGGTGCCTTGCTTCTCCATCAGTGATGACGAGCTACTTGTCCTCCTTGTCAAACCAGTCAAAGAGAGTTTCTTACAGGAACATAAACATTTATGTCTTGTTACTGTCCAATCGGAGGACGTTCTGCAATTTCCCGGTACGGCTGCTGCAGCCACCACGTGTGTTTGCACTTTGTCCACGCTTCGCTCTTGCACGGCCTTTCAGTAGCGTATCACATTGTGACGCAGTTTGAAGCTTTATGGACAGGTACGGATTGGGGATCTTTTGGGCATACTCATCAACGTTCTTGGTTACAGTTGGCTTCAGCATCTGGACGATGGCAGCTCCACCAAGAACTACATTGGTGGTGGCAGCAGGAGTCTTAAACTGGGCATCGGAGATGTCTTCCATGTATGTAAGAAGATCATTTTTCATACCTAGACGGAGGCTTTGTCCATCAGAGAGTCCCGTAGGACATGCTTGATTATCGCGTCGAAAGAATTCTTCAAGGTTACCATCACTCGTCTGGCAACCGATCTACAACCGATCTACAACAATTTCTCGTCTTCTCCAGTAGTCATCCCCGACTCTTCTGTGACCCTAGCAACCTTGGTCCGGCAACCATCCAACGCTTCATGGAACTGGGTGGTCTGCCAACTGCTCCGCCATATCCTTTGAAGCAGGCGTTGTTTTGTTCATGTGCCTGGTCAACCAGGATTATAGAGAACCCCGTCTTCGTTTTATGTATGGTGATGCTGCCTGCCCTGAATTTCCTGGCTACATATAGGTACTTTGTTTTGAGTTCAGCCATGTCCATCAGGTGAATGAGGATCCACCTGACATAGTTACGTGATTTAAGGAATAGAACCAGGGGGACAATTCCGTCAGGGTATCAAGGCACATTTTGCATTATGCCTCCCGCAGACAACGCATGTAGACCAGTACCAACATTTCTAGTTCCAGCACGGTTGCCCCGTTCATAAACTTTGGGATGTTTTCTCCCTTGCGGAACTAGTCTTTAAACTCGAGCAGATCTTCTGCATCATCAACTTGTCCCAGAATAGTAGCAGTAATTTGTGTTGCAGGGTGAACAGTCTTGTTGCAGTGACTTGGTGAGCTCTCCTTGTGCGGGCGATTTGGGCTGCTCGCAAGGAGTCGGACAAATTTACGGTCTTTGAGAAGCATTATTGCGATCTGGTGCGCTTGTTTGCAGCTAGAACGTCTTGGTTCTCACATTCTGTCTTGAGTAGTCACCTGTCAGCTCTATGCAATGATGTATTGTTGTATTTGAACATGCAGGTATGATGATACTAAGCATGGTTCGCAAACAAGGTCGCTTCAACATCATATGGCCGTCATTGAGTTAAGTGTTCCTAAAAGTTCAAGTTCGTGAATTTCATCAAATTATCTGCGAGCGAACTGTACCCACCATCCGTGTATGTTCTTTTGGACTGCGAAGGACATGTCAGTGCCTCTACCGTATCCTAGTGGCCAATGATACACAGCTTCTAGTTAGTCTGAGAAGGATACGGGACATTACCAATGTAGGACTCTCGGTGCCAACTAATTTGAAGTTCTTGAACATGGCCGTATTACTAGACATCACAACGCTTAGTATATTTACAACACCAACAACCACTACTACTACCACTACTAATACTACTACCGCTACCACTACTACTACTAATACTACTAATACTACCACTACTATAGTATACTACTAAGTACTACTATAATTATCATCACGTTCTACCACTACTATATTCCTACCAGATGGCAAACCAATTATTGTTATCTACATTCACCCATGGCTTACATTCGGAACCTCGATACGCCATATGTGCCTAATTAGAGTAATTAGTCCAATTATAGTTTTGTACAACATCAAATAAGCAATCTGCAATGGCTCAATATCCAAATCCGTTTATAGTATAAGTGTCTATGTGTGTGTTAAATGTGGTACTTATATAATGTATCACAAAATGCACAATTCTTCTGGATATTTTGGTTATGCCACACCAATATAATAGGGGTGCTCCCCACCTCTCTCTAGGATGTGGTAATAGTTAGTAGTTTTAATCGTCTAAATGTCTGGGAGGCGTCTTTTTAATAGTTCTGGTGTATTACCATAATTTAAGTATGGTATTCTATAATGTGGGCCTTGTTTTTAGAATGTATAGATAAAATAAATGGGGCAATGTTTAAGACCTCAAATGGCCCACATTTGATTGTATTGTGTTTTAGCTAACAACTCATCCAATTATCGGGTGAATATTAAATAAATGTCAGAAGGTTATTCTGGCCACATTTCTTCCATATCTGGTGTTGTCTTGTTGCATTGCGTAACAATATAATAGGGGTGCATGCCTACTTGCTATCAGTGGACAATGACAACCGCTACCGTAGCAAAACACATATTTCTCCTAAACGGAAATAGTGCGTGCGTGTGCACATATGTGTGTTAGCGTTAGCACGAGCGTGCGTGTATGCGTGTGTGTGTGATTTGGCAGTTGAAGGTAATGGTAATGCTTTCCACACCCTGGCCTATATATAGTAACAGCGTATGTACCAGGTAGAGCTCTATCCATGGACATCGCATAATCTTTTTGATATCTAGATCGAAGCGGCTTTAACATGAAATCTGCAATTTAATCGAAGTTTAAAGTTGGTTCGAAGGCTTCTCAACTTAAAACTGTTTATTTATGGTATGAAACAGCTTGAGAGTCAATACCATTGATTGAGGATAACCAATCGTTTTCGTCAAAACGTGAAGACGCATGCTCGGTTCCAAGATATTTCCAAGACTTGTCAATCTTGTGAGCAACAAAAGGTGGCGCCACGTCACGGAGGCTGGGCAATCGTTGACGCGCCACCTAGTATGCAAACACACAGTAAATCGACATAAATTAAATAAACAACTTTGGTAAATCATGGCTAATTTGATCGGCATGGAAGGTCCTCCAATGACCACAGCTGACTTAATACAGCAGGTATGTCTGCTTTAATAATACATAGTTATAGTAATACAAATATGACGATCTTGAAAATCTTATTTAGGCTAGTTACGTTACAGATTGCCCCATTTTCGCCCATTGGTGGTTCGGCTCTTCTTTCTGCTAACGGCAACGCCCACAATCATTTAGTTGATTATTCTTGCATTAACGCTGATGGGAGTTTATCTGTGAGTTCACGACAGCTTTTTTCCATTTCCCTACGTGGGTTCTTTTTTACACTAACGTGTAAGTGTAAGAACAGCTGCTCTACTAGATCTAGTAATCTACAATCTAGTTCTATCGCCCTTTCTCATTTTATGTTTTTGTTTTGACTCGTACTCGTAGCAATGTAGGCCGTAGACGTTGGTTAGCAATTGATATGACAGTCCATATGTCATATATATGTATACACAATTTATGTATATATATATCAGAGGTGTGAATTCTCATGGTTTATCGGATATAGCGCGGTCGGCTGTGGACCCCAACTTTATGGCATGTTGTTGCTACGCTATCCAACACCAACATATCTATTATGCCAAATGCGACTCATAGACCGCACCACTGGCACACGTGCTTCGCATCTCGTTCCCGGATCGTCCTTGATGCCATTGCGCGGGCTTGACGATTACTAGTTTTGGTGGCAGCGTCACTGGTAGCATATTTTGAAACATAGTAAGGCGTCTCGCTTACATTTCATTTCTTGGAACCTGTCCACATACATTCCACTGCGTTAGAAAATTACGCATGCTCCACAAACAAAGAAGCGGAAAAATTATGCGGCTGTATTTCAGCTAGAATGGGTTCAGCTATTCGACAGCATAATAACCAAGTCAAAGTTTGGCTAGCATCATGGTGTGCAACATAAAGCCAATAAGCCATTATAAGGCTACTAAAGGTCACGGCGTCGGGCGTACATGATGATCGCGAGCATATCAAGTCAAAATTGCATGCCAGGCAACTGAAGTCAGCGTGACAACACATACCGATGACTTCTTTTTTCAAGGCGAGGACGGTCACTCCTGATTCGACCATGAAATCTGAGGTGATGTTCGTATATTTTGTGACTCCATCTGGGCTGGTGTGATGGCTTTGAAGACGACGCTACAGCAACTGCGCTTACCCTGCCTGGCACGTCTGTTGCAGACCCTGCTCAGTCTGCCACACAGCAACGCAGACTCCAAGAGAGCGTTCGCAATGGTTCACAATTGCCACGCGAGAGCTTGCATGTGGACACAAATACTGCTTTCATGCAATGCAAGATGAACTGTGACAGTGCTTGCTATGACTTTGACGTGACGCCACAGATGCTGCGCGAGACCAAGCGGGCATCACACCAGTACATTCTGCCCCCAGCCACCCAATAACTGGCCTATGTAGTCCACACTCACTTTACTTGCTTTGTACTGTTTTGGTGTGTTTTTTGCATTAAATTTGTAAGGATTTTCTGCTGATCTCAAGGATATCTGATCCAGATCTCACTGGTAACAGATGCTCAGGGTTGACACCTCTGATATATATATATATATATATAGGCACTTACAAGTGTCGAATCCAGACCCACCTCGATTTCGGCATTATAACTTGAGTTTTGCCTAACTTTGATACCTCAGTGTGTTATTTCCATCATTTAACATCATCCCAGGCATACTTAGTTATGAAAATATTGTGCATCGCACACGTAAAATGAGCGATATAGCAGTGTAATTTGATGCAAACCGGGGCGCTATTTATGTTTCAAAAGTGTGCTGATAGACCCAATATTCTTAAATGTAAATATATATACAGTGTATATACGTGCCAGTGTTGCACTCTAGGTGGTCAAAACCTGTTTTGATCGCTTAGCGGTTAAAAGCTGGCCAAAACCTATTAATACTAATGAAGTCTAAAACTAACCCAAAATAAACCAAACTTCTCCTAGCTTATATTTAGCTCATACACTAATTTTACCAAGAGATAGAATATATCTACTTGCTTAAAACAAGCATAGCTGGAGATTATGAAACATCAATGCTGAATTGTCGTTCAATTACTCTGAAGCAGTCCAACTGAAACTGAATTTACACACATGCTTAATAAATAAAAGCATGTGTATAACACTTAGTAATTATTGTAAAGTACTCACCAGTTACAAAGTTCTTTATATGCACAAATATTCTAGAAACTATTTTGGCAGAAAAAAAGTGGCTCTGTTCTTGAATAATTCTCATAGGCCTGACACTAAATCTACGCTACGGAAACGGCCAAGCTACACTGAATTCGAATACGTTGTCTGGTGCCAATTTTTTTAGTGTAATTAATTATCACTTCATGTAAATAAAACTAGTTCATTAAAAATTATAAAATATAGTAAGGGTAAATGTTTCATGTATCTGTAATCAGTAATCATGAGAACATAGATAGGCTATCTTTTGAAAACACAAATTCAATTGGTTAATCTAAAGAACTAAACAGGACCAACAACAGAGCATGGACCATGAAATACTTTTTAGTTTTTATGCTTTACAATAATTACCACTCTGATATGTTTACACGTATTGTTGAAAATTATGGTCTACTTTTTGCATGAGCTTGATTTGAATACAATGAGCAATAATATATCTTGTTTCTTATTCATGTTGAACATATATTTTGACACTTGCATTGTTTTTATAGTGATTAACAATTAATTACAGAAATATTGCACACAATTATCACTAAATTAGGTTTTTGACCGGGTTTTGACAATTTTCAGGGAAACTGAGCTGGTTAAAACTGGGCAGTTGAAACTCATAAGAGACAGTGCAAAGTGCTAAGAACTGCTAGAATCCGCTTCTGAAGAAGTACTGTGACTCAGGCAGCCTCTAGACCAGCTTAGCCAGTCAGTTTTCACTGTCTCTTATGAGAGCAACAAAGGCATTTTATTGTAGATTTCCTGGTTTGTTTAATTACTTGCAATTGGTTAGGTGAATGTCACATTGGGATCACAGCTTAGGCAATAGGTATTTTGTCAGGTTTATTATTTTGTAGACTGAAAACAGTCTGTGGGGTATTTTTTTTAGATAAAGCGTGCAATGACAGAAAACCTGCACAATTGATTGTAATTTAATTGTGTTTCAATTACACAAAATAATCAATTATAATTACAATTACAAAATATTTTCAAAATCAGAATTACTTACAGTTACATAATTTGGCTGTAATCAATTACAAATACAATTACATAATTTGGCTGTAATCAATTACAAGTACATAATTGGACCTAGCCCTGGACAGCATGACACAGAAAGCGCACTGAACCACTGATGAATCTCCTGGAATTAAAAAGAAAGTTGGCAGGTATACACACACACATATTTATATAATATTATATTTATTTGGTTCTAAAAAAACAGCTGTATGTACGTTATGATGTATTCCAACAGATGGCAGCACTTGCGTGGGTTGGAGGTGACAACAAAGAGCCATACAAACTTATTACGTCTGCGAGGGTTGGCTATGAAATTTACCAGCGTGTGACCTCCTCCAGCGATGTTGATGTTTACCAGGTCAGTCGTCAAAACAAATGCAGACATTTGATTTCGTTGGTAGCCATATTGGTTACTCTGTTGTACAGTACAATGGAGCCCTTAAATGTATTTTTACTGGGCTGTACCAAACCTCTATTACAAAACAAATATCATACTTGTTTACAGAACAGGTCGGGTTAAAACAAACTGTGTCATGTAAAGATAAAACACAATATTAACTAACTATATCCTATATATTTTACTGTATGTGGAAATCATTTGGGAATGTTCCAGGGTGACCTTAATTGTGGGGTGGCTGTATTACCGAGGTGACCGTAATGTGAGGTTTCACCGTACTTTACTTGCATACATGATCTTTTCACACATTACATCATAATCCAGAATTAAACACAGAAAAGTATGGTTGATCTGTGCAGGGTATCATGGGCATGCTGTTATTTCTCTCATGTCGTGTTTGTGTACAGGCGCAGTGCATCGCAGCAATAACAGCATACATACAGAAGCACCCGAAAGCAACAGAAAATGAACTGGCGAAAGTAGTGAAGAAAGAGATTGACCTGTTCAGGAACAAAGTTGATGCTCTGTGAATATCTCGGTGCATCTCTGTTGTTTACTGGATGTCGTTGTGTGGACCTAGCCAGAGCTAGTATGATTTTTGTATATCTGAAACTATTGTCTTTTAATACAACTCCATTATGTTATTACTATACATGTATTATATACTGATGTTAGATAGTAATGTGGGAAATTATGGTAAACAGATGTAATTCGGAATATATTTCTCAAATCACTAAATGGTTGCGCTGTACTTCATGTTAATTGTGTATTACTGCCGGATCAGAATTTCCATGTCATACTTACAGCATCAGTGACCATCTTTATCTTAAACATGCCTGTGGAAATATATATAAATCATGTAATAAAGGAATTATTCCTACATCTATGGAATTTTGTTACTGAAATTATATTTTATTTAGAACATTAAATAAATAATTTCATACAACTCATACATTCAAAGATCTGTAAGTTTACTTACTTAATCGTCTTCGCCTGAGCTTAGGACCATTCATTATAATCGATTACATTGCGACTAGTGATGTACTGTATTCTATATTTTTATTTAAACCATTGTTTCTGTATTGTTGTACAAATAATTGGATGTTGTATAAAAAAATAAACTGTCTAATGTAATGTAGTTATTTGTTTCATATTAATATGTAGAATGTCAGCAAATTATTGAGCATCACGCTATGATAGAATAAAAGTCAGTCATGCATATGCAAATGTTATGTAAATGTATAATCAAAATATTTGTTCTCAAAGTGTAGTTGATCTGTGTAGCAGCTCATTTGACATGCTTTAAACCGTACCTGTTGCAAGACTGAGCAGAATTTGATTAAATTAGAAATCAATTAATATTGATGCTTCCTAGCAAAATGTGTTATAGAAACATGCACACTATGCACATACTTACACATTCACTTGGAAGCTTTGTCAAAAACAATTAAATTTATATTTGACTTACTTACTTGTGCCCATCGTCCCTCCTGGGCCATAGGCCGTCAACAACTGATCTCCAAAGTCCTCTGTCCTGGGCTCTTGTTTCAAGCTGTCTCCGAGTGTGTCCTGTCTTCTTGGTGTCCGCATGGAGGTCCCTTCACCACGTGTTCTTTGGACGGCCTCTTTTTCTCCTGTCTTGTGGGTTCCATGTCAGAGCCTGTCTGGTGATAGTTGATGCTGGTTTCCGGAGTGTTTGACCAATCCATCCCCATTGTCTTCTTCTTATTTCATCTTTGGCAGACAGTTGGTGTGTCCTCCTCCACAAGTCAATGTTGCTGATGGTGTCTGGCCAGCGGATCTGGAGGATTCTTCTTAGGCAGTTGTTGATGAAGGTCTACTTTCTTGGTGGTGGTGTTAGTTGTCCTCCATGTCTCGGCTCCATACAGTAGGACTGATTCACGTTGGAGTTAAACAGTCGGATCTTCGTGTGTAATGACAACACTTTGGAGCTCCAGATGTTCTTGAGCTGTATAAATGCTCCTCTCGCCTTGCCAATCCTTGCTCTAACATCCACGTCTGTGCCACCCTGCTTGTCGATGATGCTACCCAGGTGTGTCAAGGCATATACCTCTTCAAGTGCACTCCCTTCCAGTGTGACTGGCTCAGTGCTGGCTGTATTAACCTTCCGTTATGTATGTTGAGGAGATGGCTGCCAGTTCAGTGGACTTCTCCTGCATCTGCTGGTGGCTGTGGGACAACAGTGCCAGATCGTCGGCAAAGTCCAATCCTCCAGTTGCGTCGACAGTGTCTCTGGGTTGTGCATGTCTTCAGTATCCAATCGATGGCCAGGAGAAAGAGGAACTGGGACAGCAGGCAGCCTTGTCTAACTCCAGTCTTCACTTCGAAACGGTTCGTTTCAACTTTGCTGTCCTCCATGGATTACTCTGCAGCCTGTTCCTTCATAACTGTTCTTAATCAGGTTGACCAGTTTGGTTGGTATGCCATAATGCTGTAGTAGTTTCCACAGAGTCTCCCTGTCTACGCTGTCAAACGCCTTTTCGTAGTCAACGAAGTTGATGTAGAGCAAGGAGTTCCACTCCAAGGATTGCTCTACTATGATGCGCAGTGTTGTGATCTGATCTACGCATGATCTGTTCGGGCGGAATCCAGCTTGCTGATCTCTCAGCAGTGGGTCGACTGCATCTTTCATTCTCTCCAAGATGATTCTGTTGAACACTTTCCCTGGCACTGACAGAAGTGTGATTCCTCTGTAGTTGTTACAGTTGCTGAGGTCTCCTTTCTTGGGGAGTTTTATGAGGTATCCCTCCCTCCAGTCTGATGGCACCTCTTCTTTTTTTCAGATCTTTCCAAAGAGAGGGTACAGTATTTCCACAGAGATGTCTGTATCTGCCTTGAGTGCTTCTGCTGGAATCTCGTCCGGTCCTGCTACTTTGTTATTCTTCAGCTGCTTTATGGCCCTCCTTGGTAGGCTTGTCACACTTGATGGGTAGGTCCGCTTCTGCTGGCTGTATGTCTGGGGGGTCCGGTGGGGCAGGTCTGTTCAAAAGTTCTTCAAAATGTTCAGCCCATCTGTTGAGCTGTTTCTCAGTTCCTGTGATGATCTTTCCTTCCTTGTCTTTAACTGGTCGTTCTGGTTTGCTCTGCTTGCCTGATAATTTCCTGGTGGTGTCGTACAGCTGTCTCATATTTCCGCTGCCTGCAGCTTGCTCTGCCTCTTCTGCCAGGCTGTCAATGTAGCTGCGCTTGTCTGTTTTTACACTCTTCTTTACTTCTCTGTTGGCTTCTGTATGCTCTTCCTGTGCCTTTGCTGCTCTTGTTCGACTGTTGTTTACTGCTGATTTCTTCTCCTTCCGCACTTGGATCCTGCGCAAGGTTTCTGCTGTGATCCAATCTTTCTGTTGCTGTTTCTTCAGGCCAACCACTTCTTGGCAAGTTGATGTCAATGTCTTTTTAGTGTTCTGCCACTGGCTGTTCAGGTCAGATTCTTCATCATGCAGCTCTTGTAGCATGTGGAATTTGTTAGCAAGGTTCAGCTTGTATTCCTCTCTATGGATCTTTCAGGAGGCCGACATTGTACTTTCGTCTCTTTGTTGCTGTCTCCATCCAATTTTTCTTCAGCGTGAGTTTCAGTCTACCAAACAGCAGGTGATGGTCAGATGCAACGTCAGCTCCCCTCTTCACTCTTACATCTTGAAGTGACCTCCTGAATCTCTTGCCTATGCAGATGTGATCTATCTGGTTCTCTGTAACGTGGTCGGGTGACACCCATGTAGTCTTGTGTATCCTTTTGTGTGTGAAAATGTGCACATGTGTCCGCAAATCTCTCTCCATTCTCGTTCATCTCTTCAACACCATGGGTTCCCATCACTTCTTCGTATCCGTTGTTGTCCATTCCAATCTTCGCATTGAAATCTCCCATAAGGATGGTCACATCCTTTTCTCGGCACTTGTCCAAGATGCTTTGTAGTCTGCTGTAGAACTAGTCTTTGGTTTCTTCATCACTCGTTCGTTGGTGCGTAGCACTAGATGACATTCATCTTGATTTTCTTTTTTTTTGTTCTGAAGGATGCTGTGATGATTCTCGGTCCATGCGCTTTCCACCCTATCAACGCCCTCTGTGCCGGTCTTGATAGCATAAGTGCTACACCTTCAGTGTGGGGGGCATCGTCTTCTTCATGTCCCGAAAAAAATAAAATCTGTAGGTATTCTTCTCTGTCCTGACTGTGTCCATCTTGTCTCGCTGATTCCCAGCAGTGCAAGGTTGTAGTTTTTTTTTATTTCCGCTGCTACTTGTGCTGTCTTTCCTGTCTGGTGCATGGTCCTCACGTTCCATGTTCCCATATTAATCTGATTGGTCGAAAGAAGGGTGCTCGGCCCTGTGGCTTCCGTTGTCTCTCGGCTTTCACCACATGGCGTCATAGGTCCTCGAGATGAAGACCCTTCCTCTTCCAGGCATGTGTTCTCTGTAAATTATGTTGTCGACGTTTCTGTAGCAAGTAGTTTTTTTACGAGGTGGGGGTGCTAGCCCCACGCTCAATCCTCCTTTCTCATCCTGGCTTGGGACCGGCCACGGCGGAGTTTTATATTTTACCATTACATTATTTTTTCACTTTCATTCTTATCTATTTTTAGATGTGTTATGAAAATCATGCGCTAAAACAGTCAACTGTACAAGGGACTTATTAAACAATTGTGCCCGTCTTTCCCCTATGCAAGAATAAAAGGGTAGATTTCTGGACCAACTTTCAGGTCTTTAGTTATTTTTACCTCGCTAGGTGGCAGTAACTCTCCTTGTGAATTCTTTGGCCCGAATAACTAACTATAGGACTTTCATAACTTTGACTAGGACTTTCACAACTTCAATGTGGATCATACGATGAATTTTAGGAAAATGTGAGCAACATGCGCGAGTTTAATTGCCCAGGGAAGAGTGTTAGGATGATATTTAAACTAGAAAAGTCTTCCACTAGCGAGAGTAGTTCCGGTGCGTGACCCAGATTCGCATCAGTGGACAAGGGGGCTTGCGACCTAAAGACGTGAAAGGTTGAATTGTCGTCATCATCAGTGTCGACAGGTCGTGGAATAGGCAGTGCGGGTGATAAGGTGTTATATGTGTTTGAATAGACTACTGTTGGTGGAAATACATTGTCAAATCACACATACCAACTTACGGTAAGTGAAACGTTTGTTTATGAATTACGACGAACTTAGTCTTAGACTAAGTTATTCACTTATTGGAGATTGCGACACGTATTGTCATGGTAGGTATCACTGTGTCGACGTGATCCGACCACGGTTGACAGGAGAAGGCGTACGGTGACTGTAATCAAAATACACACTCACCATGCAGGAATGTATGAAAACACAATACATATGTATGTGGGGGCTATATACATGTAGTATTAATGGTGGATACTTGTAATCTAAAAACGATCGGCAACGTGTAAATTGTAACAGTAACACTTGTCACTAATGTCTAATCCCGTTTTGTTGGCGTTGTGAATAACTAATCACCAGTTCTCAGACATGATATTGTGTGAAACTCGAGTGACACATAAGATCTATGACTGTGTTGCCGTCTGCCTGCTAATGATTAGTGCCTGAGAAATAACTGTATGGTACACAAATGCTGATGTGCTAACAAAAGAAAAACTAACAGAACTAAAATGTAGAATAAAAAACTATTCAACTCCACCACAGGTTATAGCAGTGTCAGAAGTAAAACCTGAAAATTATAAAAGACAACTTACCACACAAGAATATAACCTGGAAGGATATTCTATGGAAACTATAAACATTAGTGAGGACACAGGCAGAGGGATGATCTTGTTTCTTCACAATTCGTTGCCATTTGAAGTGGACCAGTTTGATGTTGAGTTCAATGAAGCACAATTTTGCACTTTAAAACTGAAAGGGAAAGACACTTCTCATAGGCTCCTTTTATAGGAGTCCAAACAGTACCACCGAGAACAATGACAACCTTAACAAACTACTTGATAAAATAAGTGAGAAAAAATGTGCACATGTTCTACTTCTTGGAGATTTTAACTATCCTAAAATTGATTGGGAAACAATGTCAACCACAGCAGCAAATACAGAGGAGAAAGAATTTAAATTTATTGAGAAACTTCGAGACTGTTACTTTGTGCAACATATAACAGAGCCCACTAGAGGTAGAGGTACAACTGAACCATCACTCCTTGATCTTGTCCTCACTAGTGAAGATACAGAGATCTCAACAATTGAAACAGCCTCAGCACTAGGAAGAAGTGACCATTCTATTATTAAGGTGGTTCTTAACTGCATGCCAGTCTATGAACCAATCAGCAAAACTGTCTATAAATACGACAAGGGGGATTACACCAAAATGAAAGACATGCTAAACATTGATTGGGAGGAGGAATTTTCTAATCACCAGGAGGATGTGCAAACTCAATGGGATATCCTTACTTCTAAGCTTAGATATGCAGAAGGAAAATGCATACCAAAGAAGGTGATAACTGTGAGAGCCAGAAAATACCCAGTTCCACTGGAGTTGAAAATCCAAATCAAAAGAAAAAGCAGGTTGTGGAAAAAAATATCTTCTCCCCTAAGATGCCCAAACTTATCAGGAGTTTTGTCGACTCCAAAATCAGGTCAGGAGACTGACAAGAAAGGCACAGAAACTATATGAAAAAGATATCATAAATCAAATAAAACACAATCCCAAGAAATTCTGGCAATATGCGCAGGCGAAAATGAACACAAGAATGGGAATACCGAACTTAATAAAAAGCAGAGACAAGGATGATCAGACAAAGACATATTTGGAAAAAGCACAGGTATTGGCAAATCATTTCTCTTCCGTATTTACGAGAGAACCAGAAGGAGACATTCTGGAGGAGCCAATAAGATGTCATAACAAAGTTGAATCTTGCACTATCACTCCATCGATAGTGGCTTTAAAGCTTTAAAAATATTCAAATCACCAGGACCTGATGGCCTCCATCGTCATGTACTAAACGAATTGGCAGAGAGTATTAGCACTCCACTATCCACAATTTTTAACACGTCGCTGAAAACAGGCATACTACCCAAAGACTGGAAAATAGCAAACATATCTGCAATTCACAAAAAAGAAAACAAAAATCAATCACATAACTACCGGCCAGTCAGCCTAACGAGCATAGTAGGGAAAATAATGGAAGGCATAGTCAGAGATACCATCACTAAACACTTGAAAGATAATGACCTGTTGAGCGACAAACAATTTGGTTTCATCAAAGGGTGGTCTACAGTTCTCCAATTACTTAAAGTACTCGATTCATGGACTGAGACACTAGATAACGGTGGATGTATTGATGTAGTATATTGTGATTTTATGAAAGCATTTGACAAAGTCCCACATCTACGACTTATAGAGAAACTCCAGAGCTATGGAATTCAAGGAAATATTCTAAGCTGGGTTGCAGCTCTGTTGCCCCACAGAACACAACGTGTAAGGGTCAATAATTCTTTTTCAGATTGGCATGATGTCATCAGCGACATACCACAAGGATCGGTGATTGGCCCCCTACTTTTTGTTATATTTATTAATGACTTACCGGATGTTATAAAAAGCTCCGAAATATTCCTGTTTGCAGATGATATGAAACTTCCATCCAATTTACACCAATGAAGATTGCACAAAGCTTCAACAAGATCTTACCCATGCAGAACATTGGACATACGAATCTCTTTTAACGTTCCACCTAGACAAATGCAGCCATATGAGAGTAGGATCATCAACCATAAGAAGTGACAGCTACACACTGGGACCTAATCATATAACGCTGGCAAGTACGGATAAGGTGAAGGATATTGGTGTCACTTTTGACTCATCACTAAACTTTGAGGCACATATGTCGGAAAAAATTAATAAAGCCAATTCAATGATGGGGATAATTCGTCTCACTTTTGATTACATAGATGAACAGTGTTTTTCTACTGTTTTTAAATCTCTCGTCTGCCCACATATTGAATATGCAAATCAAGTATGGGCTCCGTTCTTAATGAAACACATTACAGCTCTTGAAAATGTTCAGCGTAGAGCAACCAAATTAATTTCAGGTTTTAAAGATCTTGAATACAATGAACGTCTGCAAAGACTAAAATTACCAACTCTGTCATATCGTCGCCTCAGAGGAGACATGATTGAAATGTATAGGATTTTAACACACAAATATGATACAGCTGTGACATCGAACTTTATAACATTGAGGGATACTGAATCATGTATGCGAGGACATCACCTAAAAATATTCAAAGGACGTTGTCGGTTAAACATTTTAAAAAATTCATTTATACACCGATGCACGGACGTCTGGAACAGCCTCCCACAGTCCAGTCCTTTGAGGGAAAATTATACAAATTATGGAAAAACCACCCAATTAAGCTCGATTACACAGCCCCACCCCTATTATGGAACAACTCGTCAGACGCATGCGCACCATAATAGTTTGACGACAAACATCAGAGCTGGCGTAAGAGGCATCACAGCCTAGAAGCCAGAAGAGGTCCTGTAAGATAGTAATGTATTGATCACTGGTAGGCCTCAGTGTTGTAGCTGTGTAGGGCCAGCTATGTCAATTAGGGATATAACTAATGTCTAATCTTTGTAAAAGAGGGTGTGACAGGGATCTGAACCTCCCATCTGCCATGAGAGCCAACCTTCTACTTATGAGGGGGTGTCATGTTCAGTACTCTTCACCTATTTCCCACCTGTTACTGGGGGCAATTAACATCCCACCATTTCTAATGCCTATCCCCCACTTATACCACACCAGTGATGCCACCAACTGTAGCAAGACACTGATCTTCCAACATCATTATGGTGATGGACTGTAGATGATGATTGTTTCAACAGTCTGTAGAGCCCAATCTACACAATGTTTTTAACCCGGACAAAATGCTGTGCTAAAATGCAGCGATATAAAAGTTAGCCCCACAATTGTAGGCGGACCAGGCGCGGGTCTGACTCAACAGCACTCATGTAGATGGGTAACCCAGGTTATCTCATAGTGTCTTGGATCTGCTATAGATGTCATAGTGGTCATTAATCCACTTCCGCTTGTACTTTTCCGCACCAAACACTAAGAATTATAACAAATTCTATTGAAAAATGAATGGGAGAGTACTGAACTGGAGCGCCGATGAGTGAAAGTGTCTTTTGGACATTTGGGGAGGGCGGATAGTCAGGCTTGTTTTGATGGAAGTGTCAGAGACACCAAGGAGACAGACACGTCAGGATCCCAACTCAGATAAGAAACAAAAAAGGCTACAGTTCATCATAGATCTGCATGAACAGCCTAATGATTGCGATGAGGTTGACGTATATGTTCAATATTTGTTGATTTGGTCGGGTTATTCGCGGGTGTCTTGTAGCATCACAAAGCACCACTCACGTTTTATTGACCCCACCTTGGTTACATACCATCCCAGTACTCTTATTTCAAGAGGTTGACTTCTGAATTTTCTTGATGAAATCTTGGCATAAATTGATAAGTCATAGTAAGTCTCGTAACAAAAAAAGGTAATAAAAATCCCACTTGGAAGAAGTCCACAAGTTCTTTAGAAAGTTATATAGGGCTAACATTAGCTAGGCTAGTGACATAGCGTTAGTAATTCTACAAAACACTGAAGTTCAGATTAATAGTCTAACACCTTCTGTGATACACAAAGAAGGCAAACATTTAATTGAGAAACTTAGCAAGTCCAGAATGTCAGCGTAGGACAGGAATCCATTGTGTTTGTGATTCACAAGGGGCCGTTCACCATCAAAGAATGTCCGTAAATGACAACAATCACCAGACAAGAAGACAAGTCCGAAGGCACCGTGAACACAGTATAATAAAAAAATTAATGGCACACACAACCTGATGTCATATTAGACCAGTATATCAAACATAATACTTCAGTACATAATAATAATTTTTTGGTAAATTAGAGATTCGTAAAAAATAATTAATTAATTAATTTTCACATCCACAATAAAACTGGAATTTTCTGCCTCCAAGCACGATGTCATGTAATTCATTAGGCCCTATACATTCCAGAGCCATTTCATTCAATACCTACAGGTAGAGAGAAACTAAGCCGACTTAATCACCATGTTGATCCAGGCTTGATCAATGATCAGTGTGCGACATAAAGCTTAAAAATAAAAAATATCAGCCAGGAATGTAATCTGAAAATGTTGCAGGCCCATCAAATGATTTGAAATCCCACCCATCCGAGCAATCAAATCGCTGGCATCATCTTAGGAATTTCAATAATGTGTGTTGACGTAATAAATGTGATTAACATTTGTTCACACATACATGCTTTTTGGGTCATCAAAAGAACATGTTCGAGAAGGTAGTGTATAAAACAACAAGAACATACAGTAAATCCCTGTTACTCGAACAAATTGTACAATTGTTAGTTAGTGTTGTCACCGTTGTGTCTGCCTGCTGCGTTTACAATTAGCTATGCAAGTGCTACAGGAATTAATTGCTGCTGTGAACAAATGATAGATTCCCAACAAATCTGCCCCTTATTAGGAAAATGTAAAGTATTATAATAAGTCACACAAATAAAAAATAATCAAAAGTAATTGTTTGACATGCTTCTGTTTAGAAAGAATTATGTGTGTGTGCGTGCATGTGTGTGTGTGTGTGTGTGGCGTGTGTGTGTGACACGCGTGCGTGTGTGTGACATTTTTCAGTTGATGTTTTTCAGAAAATTGTGTGGGTCTTGGCTCACACTTTAGTTTCATATACATAATACTTTATACAAAACATTTTACTTGATAATTAACATAATTTAATGTAAACAATTTAAATATCTTTGTTAAACAATCAATACATGATGTGTTCCTTGCTCTCATTTGACTTTATGACTGTTGATTATTTTCTGATGCAGTCATATTTACTTGCAGTGCAGTGCCAATATCACCACCTACACCCCCCCCCCCTGTATGGTCCCTGTTGACACAGTCAATGTGTATATTTAAGTAGCACTTGGCAAATAAACATGCCCTTCTGTGGTGGTTCAAATACTGTTAATCTGCTACACAGAACCTGTAAGTGTCAAGGTGCAAACCTTCCAGTGTTGTTATTGGCTGTTCACTGTGAACATGCAGGCCAGTAGGCTGCCTGGGATGTGATGGGTGCATACACACCCTACCCTGACATCACAGTGACATGTTTTAAAGGCATCCGGCACTATCCCTGTCAGCTAGGAAAATGTACAATGCTACCCCCTTGACCTTGGAAATCTCTAATTACCCCCTCTTGAGCAGGAAACCTTCACCCACTTTGTGGTAGATGCTATGAGATTATAATATATGAATTCATGCACTTGTTATGTAGTTTAATTACGTAACTTGCAGCTGGTCCGATCTAATAATAATAATAATGGTTTATTACAGAAACTGTGATACACTCCAATCAATTAAATACATAGATTGCCATGGTTTCTGTAATGAGGGTATAAAGCCACGAGTGGCTGATTAGCCCTCACAATACATGTGATACATAGGTAAATTCCGTGGTGCAAGATAACAATTTGTGTGATTGAAGAAAGAAGAAAAAAATCACAACAGTACTATTTTCATGAATACTTTATATAAAATAGCAATGAAGAATGGTATTTATATATGTAATTAATAGCAAAAAATTCTTAAGTTGACGTTTAAATGATGCTAATGCATAATTACAATCACAATCCATTGTTGTCCCCATATAGTTCCATAATTTGACACCTCGGTATCTAATGGTTTTATATAATACATTACTTTTTGAGATCGGCACATGTAGTAATTCTGCATTGCGTGTCCTATGTTCGTGTAGTTCGTTATTTCTAATGAACATCCTTGTCATAATTGACGGAAACATATTCTTAACGATTTTGTACATAAACAGCACAACCGTGTATTCGTAGATTTTTCTTATTGGTAAAATAGCCAGCTTCTGGAAGAGTTGGTCTGTGTGCGCTCTGTATGAAGCTGACATAATTAACCGAATTGCATACTTTTGTAATTTGAATAAAGAACTAAGATGTGTATTATATGCTCCTCCCCACACTTCGACACAATACGTTAGATATGGATATAAAAAAGTATAGTATAATGTTACAAGGGATGATCTACTCAGGGTTTTTCTAACTTTATTTATAATTCCAACGGGTTTGGCTATTTTATATACTGTATATGAAAAGTCCAGGACAAATTAGCATCGATTAAAATTCCTAAGAATTTTGTGTTTTCTACTTGAGTAATTTGTAGTCCATCAATAAGGATGGCAATTGGATTGGATACCTTTTTATTTACTGATTTGAAGACAATAAAATGTGTTTTACTGATATTTAAAGAGAGTTTATTACTCTAACCAAATGACAAATTTTTGCAGTTCATGATTCATCACAGTTTCTAGCTCACTAAGACTGTTACCATTGACAAAAACATTTGTATCATCAGCAAATATAATAGGAAATAGGATATCTGATAAGTTAACAATGTCGTTAATATAGATTAAGAATAACAGTGGGCCTATTATTGATCCCTGTGGGACACCACAGCATATAGACTGAATGTTCGATTTTATTCCATCAAATAAAACATACTGCATTCTATTAGACAAATAACTTTCCAGCCAGGCAAGTGCTCTTCCTCTAATGCCATAATGTTCTAGTTTATTAAGTAATATTTTATGGTCAACTGTATCGAAAGTCAAGAAAAACTCCTAGTAAGTAGTCACCATTATTTATAGCTGTGGAAATTTTGTCTACTAGTTGCACAAGAGCCATGTTTGCAGAATGCTTCTTCCTAAATCCAAACTGGTAATCATATAAGATGTTATGTTTGTTTATGAAAGATGTTAATCTGTTGTACATTATTTTTTTCTAAAACTAGAAAAAACTGGCAAAATCAATATTGGACTGTAATTGCTTACAAGTGTCTTGTGCCTTTGTATATCGGGATCACTTTTGCTCTTTTCAGGTCATCTGGAAAAATACCTTTAGTTAACGACAAGTTAATAACATGTGTTAAAGGAAGTAAGAAAGTATGATATGTTAATTTAACAATATGTGGAGTTACTGAGTCCCAACCAGGGCTTGATATTTTTAATCTTTGATTATAGTTTCTACTTCATTCAGTTCAACTGGGGAGATAAATATTGTATGGAAGTTTCGATGCTTAATATATAATGACGGGTCAATACCATCTTTAGTAATCTTTTCAGCCAACGATGGTCCAATCTTAACATAATAGTTATTGAAGTAATTGGCAATTATCTTTTTATTGGTTATTAATTGATTATTAATAGTTATCTTCGGAGATTGGGGAGGTTTTTTATTTTTATTAATTATTTGCTTAACAAGTTGCCATGATTTCAGAAGATTAGATTGATTTTGCTTTAATAACTGTTGATAGTGATTTCTTTCTGCTCTTCTTAAAATTGAGTTAAGTTTATTGCGGTATGCTTTATAGTTAGTTTCATTAGTAAGGGTAGGTGCTTTTTTGTAGTAGGCGAATAATTTATTTTTAAATTTTATGGAAGTCTTCAGCCCATGTGATAGCCATGGTTTCCTATTACTGTATTTGTGTTTAATCTTTACTTCAGGAAAGCAGTTAAGATAATGCTTACCAAGCTGTGAATAGAAAGCAGCATATGCATTATTTGGGTCATCAAACTCAGAAGTAACAAGTGACCAGTCAGCATTAGTTAGACTTGTTGTAAACTTTGCTATGTTCTGATTGGTATAAAACCTCTTAGTTATGTATTTTGTGTTTACATAAGTTGAACAACTATTGTTATCGACATAGAAGACAGGACAATTATCTGATATATCTGTATATAGTATACCAGAACAGGTTTCTGTGCTATTTACAGTTAGGTTATTAGTAAAAATGTTGTCAATAAGTGTGGCAGAAGTAGCAGTTACTCTAGTTGGCTTGCTAATGAGAGGAATATATGACATGGTATACATACATTCAAGAAATTCTGAGCTAGGTACATGTTTATCCACATTTAGCAAATTGATATTGAAATCACCCATGAGATAAGACAGGCAATTCTCTTTATGGATATTTGTTAAAATAGCATGCAAGATTGAGGTGAATAATAATCTAAGCCGCAAGTCTGTAAAACATAACTTCCTTTGAAGCAGGACCTTAGCCAGAGACCTCTCTCCCCATCTTCAAGACTGGCAGATGACTGACCAAGATTGGTAATTACAACTGATAGCTGGCCACTAGATTAATTAATAGTTCTAAGTCTAGGGGCCTGCATTAATGACTAATACTGGCACAACTGGTAGTGAAACAAATAAAATGGATCAGTATTAATTAAGTACATGGCTTAAATTACACTAGTTTGTCATTGAAAAAAACTAAACTGCCTAATAATGCCTGTGAATGGCATCAGGCCGTTCACGTGCAAAAGGCATAATTTTTGTTAACTCAAGACTGGCAAAAAAATATTTCTAGCAAAGGGCCCACTTTGAAGAGCAGTTGATAGCATGTTCACCTCCTATTTTAATTACCATCAATCTCCTGCAATCAACCCTGATCGCTCAGATACTGGTACAACAGTGCAGTAGCCAATGCGCCCTATGAATATGTCCATCAATGAGCCTACTGGTGTGTTAGGTCAAGTTCCATGTGGACATTGTTTACATGCCTCTGTCTCTGTGAATCAGCCAGTGCCTCTGTTGATCACTCACTGGGTCCTCACCAGTAAGGGGTCGACTCATAATTCACAAAGTTCTGTACGACATTACAATGTTTTATGTTGGTTCAAGCCACTACCCACCTAGACTAATCCGTGGTGTGGAACTTTGAGCAGTTTTGACATGGTTGCCAATACATCACCTGCCAGATTCTGATATCCAAAATAACGTCAGTGTGCTTAAATGATGTAAGAGTAAGAAGCCGTGCCACTGTATTTACTTGTTTGTTCAAGATACATGGTGGCGGCCAACCTATCAGCCACTTTTGGGTTTTGGGGAAACTGATACCACCCATAAGTCCAGTCAAAGTGATGCCACCCCTAAGTCCAGTCAAAGTGATGCCACCCCTAAGTCCAGTCAAAGCACCACTTACTGCTTCATGGATTTGAACAACTGTTGAACTCTGAGTTAGGAGGAAGGAGATTGATTGATTGCAACAAATGTTCATCAATGGGCTGTTTACTCAATCAGTGTCCTCTGGTCTGTACACAAATACAGATTTGTGCAAATTTCACGTCATTACAGAATTTGTTTTCGGAAACAAAATGTTATTGTCTCTGATTAATTCCATTAAACATATCACTGTTATCTGAACATCTTATTATTGTGTTGTTTTCTCTGCAGACATGGGTGTTTCCCTGAGTGGCCATTAGGGGGCACTTCTGCCAACAGACATGTAATTCACCCCACCTGCCAGAGACACAATGAATGAACCCCTGCCTCTCAGTATGATGGTCCCCTTGAGACCCCCAGGGCGTGACTACAATATCAGAACAGATGACACAGATGGTTACCTGCAACCGACCCCTGCAGTTGTTATTCCACCCCAGAGAAGTGCAGGGAAGCTGAAATATGGAACCGAGCACGACTCAGGTAAGATTGGCTGTATTTGTCGTCCCACTTAAATGGACAGTATGTTGTTTTCCACTTTGTCCTTGAACATAAAAGCCTGAAGTCAGATGAGAGCAAACATCCAGTACACATCCCGCTGGTCACACCAACTGGTCATTGATTTGTAGTATATGTCTGTATGTAAATGTCATTTTTCAGTCACCAGGTAAGCGACCTGAGAGCAATGAGAGTTTAGAAATAGAAGGGCACGGCAGGTGATGTGAGGGTGGCTCATGGCAATCGGTGGAAAGGTACTTTAACAACATTTGCATAGTGTGCACTGAGGGTATGGACTTATAATAACACTTACAGAAACTGGTTTAATGTTTCTATATGTCATCTAACGATAAGTGCATTTATGTACAAATATGTGCAGAGCACTTGTGTGATTTTGTTTACTGATTATACAAGTCTGTGTGCGACCACTGTGTCTTCCACAAATGCATAACAGGTCAGTTTACCAAGAGGTATATCAACCTTTGATCTTGTGGTAAACCAATGTGGGATTTATGGCTTCTTTAGCACTACATAAAGATTGCATAATTCCCATTAATTAGCCAATACGCAGTCAGGATAAACCTAGCTAGGCTGTGTATTGAGGCTGCCAACTTCTATGGGGATGGAAGAGGGCATAGATCACTCTATGTAATAACACTGGGTGGCTGGACATATCATTGGTGTATTTGCGTGTTTACTGTTTAATTGTGGCTATGTAGATTGCATGTTTAGTGTGCATCAGTGCATCAATTGGTTGGTCAGTCAGTCACATCACAAAGTGACTTAAATGTCTTAACTTATTATCAGTTGGTCATATCAGTGTTAGCAGTTCAGTCAGTTGTGTACCTAATGTAACATTAAATCACTTAACTAATTAAATCACCGTGCACTAGATATCTTCCTGCGCTAAAGCAGAAAGGAAGTAGTATGTAGAATAACTGTGAACTTTGTCCCTTTTTTGTCCTCGGTACCAAGAGATAAACGTTATATATATACATAAAAATCATATACAGTTCTGTTTCAGTTGGTGAATATGTACTTGATGGAGGGGTATGCTTTATTAGGGGTTGTTCAGAATTGTTGACATCCAGAAATTGTGCTTCAAATGGGTTTGTAGGATACAATTGAGCCAGACAGAATATTGGTTTAGGGTTTATAAATTGTGAACAGCGCATTGGAACCTCTCTATTAAAGTGTTCCTCTCGATTGGGCCAAAGTCACCAGAATGTTGACGTTGGTGTCACCTCAGCAGTACTGAGGTGACAGCAGTACTGAGGTGACAGCAGTACTGAGGTGACTGCAGTACTGAGGTGACAGCAGTACTGATGTGACAGCAGTACTGATGTGACAGCAGTACTGATGTGACAGCAGTACTGATGTGACAGCAGTACTGAGGTGACAGCAGTCCTTTTGGCAAAGAAATTTATTATCATTCAAATGGGATTAAGTTACCCAAAGTGGAGGAAATTTATCTAGTCAATTTTCCACTGGATAGTCGGAACTTCGTATCGTGAATTTATTAATTTTAATAAGCGACAACGTTACACATGACACGGACATTTTTGTGAAGCTTACTCACCGCCGCCACCTCAGTACAGATTTGTTGTGAAGTTATTGGTTGAACGCCAGTGCCTCATCATCCATGTTAAGGTACGAATGTTTATTGTTTCATTGGAGTAAGTGACTAAGTGTTGGTAATTATGTTGGTCATATCCCCCTACTCATTGCTAGCTTGGATGCCAGATGGCCCCCTCTAATACAAAATCCTGCCTACGCCACTGAATGAGGCCTAACTATTGTTTTGTACAGAGGTATTATTAGTTCTTTTTTCTTTTACGCATGCTGTATTTCACCTAATTAATCCAAGGATTTTATTTCCCTTTGAAGCTGAAAATATAAACTAACTGTGTGTAATGGCCTTAATAGTGGGACATTTCATTGAATAGTCAAGTACTTGTTGTATATATATATATATATGTGTGTATTCTTGCATGTATACACATGTTGGTATGACCATTAATAGTTGCATGTATCCTACTGTGCAGCCATGCATGCTGTCTAACAGGGTTACCACTTGGTGTTGTGTGCATGTTGTGGAGGTACGACAACATTCTCATTGGTGTGTTTTATACATTATTTACTCGCTACCATTTACACAGTAAGTCTTTTCACAGTTCACGTCACAGAGAAACCAGTTGTTGATATTGATCTTCAGATGACCCAAATCTGTCACAATCTTTGCACCTGCAGCAGTTATTCTGGGTGGTTGGCCTGCTGGAGTAGTCCATGCCTTATTGTGGTTTGACGTTTGGCGCTGCTCCTGTGCACCCAGACTTGTTACTGTAGATTCTCAGCTGCACTTTGGACAAGTTCAGTAGGGTAAGGTATCAACTTTCAAAATACCCAGACGCATGTGCCTGTGCCACTGTTGTTTCACAGGGTGCAACATGAGCTCTTGCGCAGTTCTGAGATGTGTTCCGAGGACTTGTATTCGCGTCAGTTTATGGTTGATTGTGAGTATCTGTTTGTCCTTGCTATGAGATGTGTTCCGAGGACTTGTATTCGCGTCAGTTTATGGTTGATTGTGAGTATCTGTTTGTCCTTGCTATGAGGCGAGACGCTGTAGTTTCAGACTCTGAGGGGACATTCTCAATTATAATAACAACTTGTGCTGTGTAACTATTGACAGGACACTCTTGGCACTTTTCCATTTCGTGTCCGCAGCTTTTCCTTCCCCTGGAGACATTTATAAGACCTATGGCTTTGTCTCCTCTGAAAGACACTGGCAAATTTAGCCTAAGTTTTGAAATGTTAGTAAGTACATGGACTGAAACCAAATTCCTCTTGATTGACAGTTTGGAGTGGTAATCTCTAGACCACAGCTCTGCACTGTTTTATGTCATAATATTCATATAATTGTTTGCCTAAACTGTGCTAGGTGGTTGCAGGTTGTATAGTCTGTTGAGGTGTTGTTCGCGGTCATAGGTAATCGTTTGTGGTAGCCATGGGTCTTATTAGTAACAGCTATGCACATATGTGCACCTCCACTGTACTGGTCTAGTTGTGATATAAGCTCAGTCTCAATGTTTTGCTATATTAAGTACACTTTGGCTTTGTTTAGTCAATATTGCACAATGTAGTTGGTTCACTTGTCATTCTATATTTAATATTTTGTAATCTTATTCACATTAGTGTGCAATGTATTCAGACTTTTTACTATTTAATATATAAACATTATTGTTTTTAACTAGTTATTGATTATGTTAAATTATTGCTATAGTATATTGTGCCGAACTTAGAAAACATCTCATAGTACTAGTACGTGGTACTTAGTATTTTCATATTTTTGGTACAGTGATGTAGCATTCTTAAACCATGCATGTTCAGGCGCTATGAACAAACCTGGATCTGATGCTGTATAGGAAACACATTTATTATTATTATGAGTAATTTATTAAGTTTGGTGATTTAACTTATTTTGGTGAAGGAATCAACATTTGGACATCTCATTTGTGGAGCGGAGTTGTGCAGTGGCTAGAGCATCGCACTCTCAATTGAGAGAACCGTGGTTCGAATCCTGTGCTGCAGTGTCGAACCTTGGACAAGTTCGTTCACTCTATGTTGCTCTAGTTCACTCGGCTGTATGAAAGAGTACCTGACTATAGATAGTGGTGGATATCTGTGTACAAATAGTCTTTGCACGTTAATTGCAGGATGGCTGAATGCTTCCCTGAGAAGACTAGATGGTGTTCCATTGAATAGGTCTGCCAGGAGTAAAGTGTAAGGTGCTTTGAGCAGTCCTGAGGACTGGATACTGAGCTGTATAAGAAAAATGTTTACATTTAGAGAAGGAAAAGTTCATAGCAATGCTGCTGCTTTAACATTGATGCAGTTACATGTACTTCCTGTTCTCACATACAATTAGATATACTTGACTTTGTCACCCCAAAATAGTACATAATGTCAATGGTCATCTATGTTACACGTGTGCAAAGATGGAGTTAGAATATGTCATGATCTAAATTTGTAACGGTTGCTTTCAAAATGCCTGCTGACTAAACAGAAATGGGAGAATGTAGGTTAGCACAGTTGCCTGGGAAGATTGAGGCTTGCAGTGTATTGTTAACCACTCCCAGAAAGTTTGTTTTGCATTCATGTCATGTTTCATTGTATTATAGTTGTTTAAGTGTTCTCTAATCAGGTGTCATGAATCAGCCTCTGCATAATGGGGCTTGTTTAGACAACTTGCCAACATTACTGCTGATAGTGGGTTTAATGGATCCCCAGGGCACCTGTGTGAACTTGCCAACATTACTGCTGATAGTGGGTTTAATGGAACCCCAGGGCACCTGTGTGATCTTGCCATTGTTTCATTGGCATGTATGTCCTGGACTAACACCAGGTGGTGATGAATATAGTGAAAATATAGAAGTATAAATAAAATATTTTGAAAATTATTAAATTTTCTACACAATCATTAAAACTCTGATAATTCTTGGGATCGTTATATTCGTAGACTTGGGGTTAATCTTGTGGAAAAATATGGTTCGATGGTTGGGTATAAGTCAGGAAAAGTTGCAACATAGTTTTGTGAATCACACAAGTTCATGTAACATT
This sequence comes from Escarpia spicata, assembly GCA_963995525.1. Classification (NCBI taxonomy): domain Eukaryota; kingdom Metazoa; phylum Annelida; class Polychaeta; order Sabellida; family Siboglinidae; genus Escarpia; species Escarpia spicata. The sequence continues at coordinate 49,151,738 of OZ023211.1, read as the reverse complement.
AGGCCTACTGGTCTGCCATCAGTGGGTGTCTTCTTTCCATCCGGAGTTTTATTATAATGTTATATCAGTAATAACACACCATCCGGTTTTCATCTTTTAATGGATAGATGATCCGGTTTCTTGGTTATAATTATTATTTGATGTATTTGGCTCTCAAGAAACTTCCGGCTGCCTTCTTCACCAGACTGAAGTCCTACATGATCTGTTGGTGATGGATGGGGATGGTTTGAGCCAAGTCCTACATGATGTGTTGGTGATGGATGGGAATGGTTTGAGCCAAGTCCCACATGATGTGTTGGTGATGGATGGGAATGGTTTGAGCCAAGTCCTACATGATGTGTTGGTGATGGATGGGAATGGTTTGAGCCAAGTCCTACATGATGTGTTGGTGATGGATGGGAATGGTTTGAGCCAAGTCCCACACGATGTATTGGTGATGGATGGGAATGGTTTGAGCCAAGTCCCACACGATGTATTGGTGATGGATGGGAATGGTTTGAGCCAAGTCCCACATGATGTATTGGTGATGGATGGGAATGGTTTGAGCCAAGTCCCACATGATGTATTGGTGATGGATGGGAATGGTTTGAGCCAAGTCCCACATGATGTATTGGTGATGGATGGGAATGGTTTGAGCCAAGTCCCACATGATGTATTGGTGATGGATGGGAATGGTTTGAGCCAAGTCCCACATGATGTATTGGTGATGGATGGGAATGGTTTGAGCCAAGTCCCACATGATGTATTGGTGATGGATGGGAATGGTTTGAGCCAAGTCCCACATGGTGTGTTGGTGATGGATGGGAATGATTTGAGCCAAGTCCCACATGGTGTGTTGATGACGGATGGGAATGGTTTGAGCCAAGTCCCACATGATGTATTGATGACAGATGGGAATGGTTTGAGCCAAGTCCCACATGATGTATTGGTGATAGATGGGAATGGTTTGAGCCAAGTCCCACATGATGTATTGGTGATGGATGGGAATGGTTTGAGCCAAATCCCACATGATGTATTGGTGATGGATGGGGATGGTTTGAGCCAAGTCCCACATGATGTATTGATGATGGATGGGAATGGTTTGAGCCAAGTCCCACATGATGTATTGGTGATGGATGGGAATGGTTTGAGCCAATTCCAACATGATGTGTTGGTGATGGATGGGAATGGTTTGAGCCAAGGCCCACATGGTGTATTGATGATGGATGGGAATGGTTTGAGCCAAGTCCCACATGATGTGTTGGTGATGGATGGGAATGGTTTGAGCCAAGTCCTACATGATGTGTTGGTGATGGATGGGAATGGTTTGAGCCAAGTCCCACATGATGTGTTGGTGATGGATGGGAATGGTTTGAGCCAAGTCCCACACGATGTATTGGTGATGGATGGGAATGGTTTGAGCCAAGTCCCACACGATGTATTGGTGATGGATGGGAATGGTTTGAGCCAAGTCCCACATGATGTATTGGTGATGGATGAGAATGGTTTGAGCCAAGTCCCACATGATGTATTGGTGATGGATGGGAATGGTTTGAGCCAAGTCCCACATGATGTATTGGTGATGGATGGGAATGGTTTGAGCCAAGTCCCACATGGTGTGTTGGTGATGGATGGGAATGATTTGAGCCAAGTCCCACATGGTGTGTTGATGACGGATGGGAATGGTTTGAGCCAAGTCCCACATGATGTATTGATGACAGATGGGAATGGTTTGAGCCAAGTCCCACATGATGTATTGGTGATAGATGGGAATGGTTTGAGCCAAGTCCCACATGATGTATTGATGATGGATGGGAATGGTTTGAGCCAAATCCCACATGATGTATTGGTGATGGATGGGGATGGTTTGAGCCAAGTCCCACATGATGTATTGATGATGGATGGGAATGGTTTGAGCCAAGTCCCACATGATGTATTGGTGATGGATGGGAATGGTTTGAGCCAATTCCAACATGATGTGTTGCTGATGGATGGGAATGGTTTGAGCCAATTGTTGTGATCTAATAACACTCAAACTGATGACAGTGCAAGTGTATTGCTTAGTGTTGGTGTCACATCGGTTTACTTCAGCTTTTATATCAATCATTTTGATCTTGGTGAAACTTTGACTGCAGCCAACACAGCATATGATAAAGCCCTGATACATTTCTTGGTCTTTCAATGCACAGCATTCCTAGATGCACAACACATCCATCATGTATTGTCACAAATTGGGTTATTGAGGGGCACATTTAATTAACAATGGCAGATTCTAACTGGCTGGAAAATTTGATTCACTTTCCAAGTATACACCTGTGACAGTTTTTCTGCAGCTGTGAAAGGTTCTCATGTGAATGCTGTCATCCATTGAATGTGTGGGGAAGTATGACTCACTCTAGCAGTTATATCATCAGATAATGTAAGCTACTTGTGTCTGATTTACTACATTATATAGTGTTTGGTGATAAATACTGCTAAGATTGCTGCAACATTTTTTTGGTAGTTACTTCAGTAGTCCCAAGCAACAGACAGTGTGGAGAAGTTGTGTGGCTCTGACTAGCTAGGTAAGTTCTCCCCAAGTACAGGTGGTGAATGTCTGTAGCGCTACATATTTCAAAACAACTCACTTGTCTACAGTATATTGGCTATATAAAAAATTTCTGATAGAAGGAATACATTTAGGATTAATAAATCAAACAATGTATTGGACAAAGGATCCCATTTTGTATGACACAAATGTTTTATACCATTATTTACAGGTATTTCATATATTGAATGGAGTGAAATTGTTTGAAAATCCAGTAGTTTTTTAACTAAACAGTTAAACACAAGACCACCTCTGACATTTCTGAAACATGGTTTGCAACATCGTTGTTTGAAAGGCCTATCACAAGATGTAATATTTCTTTTATTAATACTGGAATTAGCCTTATTCTAGTTGGTGATTTTTTTATAATCTTCTCATCATAAGCATTAAAGTCCCACATGGTGTATTGATGATGGATAGGAATGGTTTGAGCCAAGTCCCACACGATGTATTGGTGATGGATGGGAATGGTTTGAGCCAAGTCCCACATGATGTATTGGTGATGGATGGGAATGGTTTGAGCCAAGTCCCACACGATGTATTGGTGATGGATGGGAATGGTTTGAGCCAAGTCCCACATGATGTATTGGTGATGGATGGGAATGGTTTGAGCCAAGTCCCACATGATGTATTGGTGATGGATGGGAATGGTTTGAGCCAAGTCCCACATGATGTATTGGTGATGGATGGGAATGGTTTGAGCCAAGTCCCACATGATGTATTGGTGATGGATGGGAATGGTTTGAGCCAAGTCCCACATGGTGTGTTGGTGATGGATGGGAATGATTTGAGCCAAGTCCCACATGGTGTGTTGATGACGGATGGGAATGGTTTGAGCCAAGTCCCACATGATGTATTGATGACAGATGGGAATGGTTTGAGCCAAGTCCCACATGATGTATTGGTGATAGATGGGAATGGTTTGAGCCAAGTCCCACATGATGTATTGGTGATGGATGGGAATGGTTTGAGCCAAATCCCACATGATGTATTGGTGATGGATGGGGATGGTTTGAGCCAAGTCCCACATGATGTATTGATGATGGATGGGAATGGTTTGAGCCAAGTCCCACATGATGTATTGGTGATGGATGGGAATGGTTTGAGCCAATTCCAACATGATGTGTTGGTGATGGATGGGAATGGTTTGAGCCAAGGCCCACATGGTGTATTGATGATGGATGGGAATGGTTTGAGCCAAGTCCCACATGATGTATTGGTGATGGATGGGAATGGTTTGAGCCAAGTCCCACATGATGTATTGGTGATGGATGGGAATGGTTTGAGCCAAGTCCCACATGATGTATTGGTGATGGATGGGAATGGTTTGAGCCAAGTCCCACATGATGTATTGGTGATGGATGGGAATGGTTTGAGCCAAGTCCCACATGGTGTGTTGGTGATGGATGGGAATTATTTGAGCCAAGTCCCACATGGTGTGTTGATGACGGATGGGAATGGTTTGAGCCAAGTCCCACATGATGTATTGATGATAGATGGGAATGGTTTGAGCCAAGTCCCACATGATGTATTGGTGATGGATGGGAATGGTTTGAGCCAAGTCCCACATGATGTATTGGTGATGGATGGGAATGGTTTGAGCCAAGTCCCACATGATGTATTGGTGATGGATGGGGATGGTTTGAGCCAAGTCCCACATGATGTATTGATGATGGATGGGAATGGTTTGAGCCAATCCCACATGATGTATTGGTGATGGATGGGGATGGTTTGAGCCAAGTCCCACATGATGTGTTGGTGATGGATGGGAATGGTTTGAGCCAATTCCCACATGATGTGTTGCTGATGGATGGGAATGGTTTGAGCCAATTGTTGTGATCTAATAACACTCAAACTGATGACAGTGCAAGTGTATTGCTTAGTGTTGGTGTCATCGGTTTACTTCAGCTTTTATATCATAATCATTTTGATCTTGGTGAAACTTTGACTGCAGCCAACACAGCATATGATAAAGCCCTGATACATTTCTTGGTCTTTCAATGCACAGCATTCCTAGATGCACAACACATCCATCATGTATTGTCACAAATTGGGTTATTGAGGGGCACATTTCATTAACAATGGCAGATTCTAACTTGCTGGAAAATTTGATTCATTTTCCAAGTATACACCTGTGACAGTTTTTCTGCAGCTGTGAAAGGTTCTCATGTGAATGCCGTCATCCATTGAATGTGTGGGGAAGTATGACTCACTGTAGCCGTTATATCATCAGATAATGTAAGCTACTTGTGTCTGATTTACTACATTATATAGTGTTTGGTGATAAATACTGCTAAGATTGCTGCAACATTTTTTTGGGAGTTACTTCAGTAGTCCCAAGCAACAGACAGTGTGGAGAAGTTGTGTGGCTCTGACTAGCTAGGTAAGTTCTCCCCAAGTGTAGGTAGTGAATGTCTGTAGCGCTACATATTTCAAAACAACTCGCTTGTCTACAGTATATTGGCTATATAAGAATTTGCTGATAGAAGGAATACATTTAGGATTAATAAATCAAACAATGTATTGGACAAAGGATCCCATTTTAACAAGATTTAACAAGATTGCCACCCAGAGAATTAACTCTAGGTAGCAGGTGGACAAGGAAGCCCTTGGCTTATCGAGAGTCCGACCCTTTTATCTATGTGTATCCCGCCCGTCTGAGGTATGTGTCGATTTTATTTTAAAACATATTCACGCTACTAGCACCCACACAATCAGCAGGTAATCTGTTCCATTCATTTACAGTCCTTTGTGAAAATGAAAACTTTCTTATATCCAATCTACTCTGCTCCTTTGCTAATGCAAGATCATGTCCTCTATCTTTCTTAACTGAGAAAAACATATTTCTATCAATATTTTCATAACCCTTCAATATTTTAAACACTTCTATCTGATCTCCTCTCAATCTCCTGGTCTCTAGTGTTGTTAAACCGCATTTTTTTAGGCGTATTTCGTAACTAAGATCCCTCAGATTTGGTATCATTTTAGTTGCTCTCCTCTGCACTCTTTCTAGCATATCTATGTCCTTCCTGCGATATGGCCTCCACGCTTGAATACAATATTCTAAATGAGGCCTAACTATTGTTTTGTACAGCGGTATTATTAGCTCTTTTTCCTTATACGTTATGTTTCGCTTAATTAATCCAAGGATTTGATTTCCTTTTGAAGCTGCAATTCTGCACTGCTCTGAAATCTTCATATCAGCACTAACAGTACCCCCCATTGTATATTCTACTTCTTCGTTCCCATGTCCTATGTGGAGGCATTTACATTTCCCAAAATTGAACATCATTTGCCACTTTTCAGACCATTTGATCAACCTGTCAAGATCATCTTGTAAATGCTGTCTATCTCCATCACTTTTAATTCTTCTAAACACTTTTGTATCATCTGCAAATTTCAACACCTTGCTTGTTATTTCATCATCCAAATCGTTGATGTATATTAATAATAATATAGGACCTAATACTGATCCCTGTGGTACCCCACTCAATACCGATTTCCAGTTTGAAGCCTCCCCATTAACTATTACACGTTGTCTTCTGTCAATCAGCCATTGTTCTATCCAGTTTATTATACCATTTCCTATGCCATGGGCCTTTAGTTTAAGCAGTAATCTTTGATGTGGTACTTTGTCAAAAGCTTTTTGAAAATCTAAGTAGACGATATCTACTGGTGATCACTCATCTACCCACTTAGTGATGTCTTCCAAAAAACATAACATATTTGTTAAGCATGACCTCGCTTTAAAAAAACCATGTTGAGATGGGTTTATCAAGTTTTGTTTAACAAGAAAATCCACCATGTGATCTTTAATTAGTCTTTCTAATAATTTACAAATCACTGATGTTAAACTCACTGGTCTATAGTTCTTTGACTTGTTTCTCGAACCTTTTTTGAATAACGGTATAATGTTTGCTTCTTTCCATTCTAAAGGAACCACTCCCTCTTCTAATGACAAGTTGAAAACTGTTGCAAGTGGTATGCTAATTTGTTCTACAATTTCCAATAGTAGTTTGGGTGGAATACCATCCACTCCAGGTGATTTATTATCCTTCATAGCCCTTATTTTCTTAGCTACCATTTCCGGGGTTACAATTAATTGTCCTAAATAGTCTGAATCTGCCCCCTTGAACTTAGCCTCTGGTATTGGCAGTGAACTAATATCTTCCCTGGTAAACACTGAACTAAAGTACTCATTCAGGTCTTCTGCCATTATGAATCCCTCTGATATTATATTTCCAGCACTATCTTCTAGAGGACCGACCTTATCTTGAACTTTCTGTTTGCTTCAAACATACGCATAAAAACTCTTGCTGTCATGTTTTATATTACTAGCTAATTGTTGTTCATAGCTTCTCTTTGAATTTCTAATTTCAGCTGTAGCTTGGTTAAGTGCTTCTTTATAACTGTTGTAGTCTTCATCATTTCCAGTACATCTATATGACTTCCACATCATTTGTTTATACTTAATTTTTCTAATGGCTTCTTTCGATAAGTGTTTCTTTTTGGACCGTTTTCCTTGTTTTTTGAAGGGTACAAATTTATTGATTATGCACTTAATTTCACTCTTTAATATATTCCAGCATTCTGTTGCCATCTTATTTTTCAGTGTCTTATTCCAGTCTATCTTTGCTAAATATTTCCTCATGTCCTTATACCTTCCTTTGTGGAAATTTCTCCTATACTGCTTTTTGCTATTCCTTTCTGATTTTACTTTGATGGTAAAATGTATCTGTTGTGATCGCTACTCCCCAGTGGCTCACATATCTTGACATTGTCAACTAATTCATTTTGTGAGGACAAAACTATGTCTAACACATTCTCACCCCTGGTTGGTTCTAGCACATGTTGAGAAAGGAATGTATATTGAACTAAAACTAAAAACTTGTGGTCCTCTCTCCCCATACTCTGTAGAGATTTCCATTGTATATGCCCATGGTTAAAATCCCCCATAATAATACAGTCCCGTTTGCTTACTTCCCTTATAGCGTTTTGTATTTTTTCATTCTCTTCTAGGCTTATGTTTGGACTTCGATAAACTAACCCAACTGTTAATGTTGAGTTTCCTGTAACTATGTTACACCAAACAGCTTCTTCGCAATCTGCTTCTCTTTCTAATTTTATTTCATAAGCCTGAATAGATTCTTTAATATATAAAATAACTCCACCTCCCTTTCTTCCTATTCTATCTTTTCTAAACATTACATATCCTGTCAGTCCCAATTCAGCATCTGATATATCGGTAGTGGTCCAGGATTCGATTATACCTATTATATGAGGGTCAATATCTTCTACCATAATGTTTAGTTCATTTCTTTTGTTTACTATACTCCTTGCATTTAAACAAACACATTTATATCCAGCTTCAGAAGAGTTTTCCAGACTGTTATTTGTTGATTTATTTGTGCTGTCTTTATCTATGCCTCCATTTTCAGGCTTTTCCGTGAGTCCCCCCTGCGAATCTAGTTAAAATAGATGCAACCTGTCCCACTGTCAACAGATTGCAGCAGATTCTCTGAGAAAACTGCTGCCCCCTTTCCACTAAGATGGAGGCCATCTCTCATGTACATAACTTCCCTCCCAACAAAGTATCCCCATAAATCTGTGAATCCCACCCCTTCTTCTTCACACATCTGCTCAGCTAGTGCATTGATCGCCATCCTCTTGCAGTTTCTATACGTTGCCCCCCTTCCTCCCATTACTGGCAAAATTCCTGACAAAATAACCTGTTCGACTCTCGTCTTCTTTAGCTTCCTCACTAACTGTCTATACTTCTATACTATCGCAGTTGTTCCCTCCCTGTCTGCATTATTTGTTCCTACATGTACCAGTATAGACCCCCCCCTTGCCATGTCCCAATCCCAAATGTTTTATACCATTATTTACAGGTATTTCATATATTGAATGCAGTGAAATTGTTTGAAAATCCAGTAGTTTTTTAACTAAACAGTTAAACACAAGACCACCTCTGACATTTCTGAAACATGGTTTGCAACATCGTTGTTTGAAAAGCCTATCACAAGATGTAATATTTCTTTTATTAATACTGGAATTAGCCTTATTCTAGTTGGTGATTTTTTTATAATCTTCTCATCATAAGCATTAAAGTAAGTTACAATATATAGTTTATATACATGGTATATATATATTGGTAATAGTATATATAAATTATATATGTGGTATGCATGTTAACTTGGATAAGGATGACCACACCTGTGGAGAAATATGTGGGGTCGTGAACAAAACATCAACATTTTAATGAAAGATATCTTCTAAAAATCCTGTAATTGTGAAACTGAAACAAGGAGTTGATAAATGAAAGTGGGTTGTAACTGTCTACTTAGTTCCAGGGTCTAACAGGATTTGTTTATCAGTGTCATATGTCACTTGATTTGTAGACATGTTTGACCAAGTTTTGCATTCAGTTTCGTGGCACCTTGTAATTCTGAACAATGTTGTAAAGTTCTACCATGTTATGTATGACGGAACAGCTACTTTGGTAGTTATTTCACTTTCACCGGGTATTTACGACTGGCACTGAAAATAAAAGGATTGAAGAAATTAATTTATATTTAGAAGTTCATATGGGAAACTGGAAAACCACAAGGACGTTTTATTTAAGACTTATGATAAGAGAAAAGTAGAGCATCTTGAGACAGGGAAATTTACGAGGAAAGAAGAGCTCAGAGTTTGGTAAAGAATTAAAATTGTCGCTGGTCTAGCAGTCGGTGTAGGATGGAGCACCTGTATTTGGCTCTTGTCAACAGCCAGCATGGTAAGGTCATTTAGGCTTTGCTAGTTTTAGGACATTAGTTAATGAAATCAGTGGTGTTTTACAGTATTTCTTTCCTTTAGAGTGGGTGTCACTGGGTGAGCCATGGACACTAGCCATGGAGGGAGCTAGGCCAGCTGGTGCATATTCACAACTGGCTGCCATTGCCATGTGCAAAGTGCAACAGTCCCAGGATGCAGTCACCTAGCAGAAGGATAACCCTCTGAGCACATTGTTTGATCTGGCATTGCTTTGGGGTGGACATTGTGTAATATCTCTGATATTGCCTTGGGATTCAGCATTTGGACTGCCCTGTTGTAATACACTGTAGTAATTAATCAAATGGATAACTAAAGGAATGAGTGAATCTGACTGACACAATTGTAACACAGTACTAACACCGCCGCTATGTAAATGTATAATTTCAGAATACAACATGTCTTGGAAGACGCTAACATTTGTTGTGATGAATATGCTCAAAGTGTGTTGTATTTATTAATTTTATAAGTGTTTTCTGTTGCATAGTTTTTTCAGCTGGTACATGTGGTTGTTGTGGTATTGATTGATTTATATCAGGTGTTCTCAAACTAGGGTACATGACTAGCCCCAGAAGTATGTGAGAGAGTTTTCAGGGCGTGCCTCGGGGTGGTTGAAATAAAAGTCCAATGTACCATAATTTTGCTACTTTATGTTCCATGAAATAGAACAGTTTCTACTGAATATACTTTTTAATTCTCAAGTAATTTATAATTGTAATGAACAACCACATTTCTCCCAAGATAATGACACATTTCACATCACTGGCTCACGTGAAATCAATTATGACATTCTTACCAAGTTTGCAGAAAACATGATTTTGTTCATGCCAATATAACTAAAAAAAGGAAGTGCATACAATTGTCATATGAAATTTTCTAAATGTTTTTTTTTGGGGTACATAGCCAATCATATCATAGCTCGGGGGTACGTGGTAAGAGACAAATGTAGGGGCCTTTAATTTAGATGCTCCCTTTTATAGGTGTTGACATAGACAACGTTCATCTTGAGCTGTCGCCTAGCAACACATCAGGACGAGGCTCCGTGCCAAGCATTCACAGACCAACGAGCTCCGGAAGCACGGCATCGTTTAACAGCGTTCAAAACCCGGGATTACCCACGCCACCTAGCTCAGCGACTGGTTCGCTGCAGCGCTTTGCACCAAACCTTGTGAGTGGCAGCAGACTTGAGCGACAGTCGCCTGCCCCGAACTTACAGAACGTAAATGGTTCCACTTGGGGCCGACCGCACTCAGCGCAAAAACCACCAAACTTTTCACCAGGCGATAGTAAACATCCGGTCGCCACGGCGATACCTGCAAGACTGTCCGGTGACAGCATGATGAAACGACCTGATAGTCTGTTGAAGTCACATGACTATGAAGAATTGCCCAGTTCCAGGTATGTTGACTTTTAATGAGTTATAAAGTACACAAGCTATACGTTCCTCTTTAGTCATCGATATCATTATGTGAAGACATGTGAAGACATATTAATGATACTGCAATTTACGTTGATTAACAATTTGACCAACTGTTGATCGAAAAACACACCCATTAACTTGTTTGGCTGGCTGGCTGGCTGGCTGGCTGGCTGGCTGGCTGGCTGGCTGGCTGGCTGGCTGGCTGGCTGGCTGGCTGGCTGGCTGGCCACTATTGGTAGTGGTACCTGTATAGATCTACTCCATACTTGTCTTTGCTGCCAGGATGTGTATCTCGGCTCTTCATTTTGAAACTACAAAGTTGTCATCGTAAAGTTAGTTGTGTTATATCATAAACTATATAATATATATATCCTAACATCTTAACTGCCCAAATGTGTTTGAATGAATGAGTACAAAATCAGTTTAACTATTGTTTGTTGATATTTATGTATCATATAATTGATTTCCCTCCATATGCATTTTCACACAAAACTTTGAAATTAAACAGGTACCATGGTAACAGTCACAGTAGGCTACACATTTTTTTTAATATATGTACACATTTGCCTTGGGCAGTCAAGATGGCCGAATGGATATAGTTTATGTAATTACTATATTTACACAATTCTTTGATAGACATGATCAGGCTGTCTATCATTAATGATTGTCTTTAGGTTGGGACCTCCTAATGCTATATATTCATACACGGACGCCAATGGCATGTCAACACCACAGCCGCCCCCAGCTCAACAGTCCTCTAGTTCTGACAGCACAGACTTTCTGTGTGACACGACGCATCCCTCTGACAGACTAAGGAACATCTACAGGTACGCACACTCATACCTAGTCTATTGCTGGCGTGGCTGCTTTCTCCACTCATACCTTGTCTATTGCTGGCATGACTGCTTTCTCCACTCATACCTTGTCTATTGCTGGCATGGCTGCTTTCTCCACTCATACCTTGTCTATTGCTGGCATGACTGCTTTCTCCACTCATACCTTGTCTATTGCTGGCGTGGCTGCTTTCTCCACTCATACCTTGTCTATTGCTGGCGTGGCTGCTTTCTCCACTCATACCTTGTCTATTGCTGGCATGGCTGCTTTCTCCACTCATACCTTGTCTATTGCTGGCATGACTGCTTTCTCCACTCATACCTTGTCTATTGCTGGCGTGGCTGCTTTCTCCACTCATACCTTGTCAATTGCTGGCGTGGCTGCTTTCTCCACTCATACCTTGTCTATTGCTGCCGTGGCTGCTTTCTCCACTCATACCTTGTCTATTGCTGGCGTGGCTGCTTTCTCCACTCATACCTTGTCTATTGCTGGCATGGCTGCTTTCTCCACTCATACCTTGTCTATTGCTGGCGTGGCTGCTTTCTCCACTCATACCTTGTCTATTGCTGGCGCGGCTGCTTTCTCCACTCATACCTTGTCTATTGCTGGCGCGGCTGCTTTCTCCACTCATACCTTGTCTATTGCTGGCGTGGCTGCTTTCTCCACTCATACCTTGTCTATTGCTGGCATGGCTGCTTTCTCCACTCATACCTTGTCTATTGCTGGCATGGCTGCTTTCTCCACTCATACCTTGTCTATTGCTGGCATGGCTGCTTTCTCCACTCATACCTTGTCTATTGCTGGCACGGCTGCTTTCTCCACTCATACCTTGTCTATTGCTGGCACGGCTGCTTTCTCCACTCATACCTTGTCTATTGCTGGCGTGGCTGCTTTCTCCACTCATACCTTGTCTATTGCTGGCGTGGCTGCTTTCTCCACTCATACCTTGTCTATTGCTGGCGTGGCTGCTTTCTCCACTCATACCTTGTCTATTGCTGGCGTGGCTGCTTTCTCCACTCATACCTTGTCTATTGCTGGCGTGGCTGCTTTCTCCACTCATACCTTGTCTATTGCTGGCGTGGCTGCTTTCTCCACTCATACCTTGTTTATTGCTGGCGTGGCTGCTTTCTCCACTCATACCTTGTCTATTGCTGGCGTGGCTGCTTTCTCCACTCATACCTTGTCTATTGCTGGCGTGGCTGCTTTCTCCACTCATACCTTGTTTATTGCTGGCGTGGCTGCTTTCTCCACTCATACCTTGTCTATTGCTGGCGTGGCTGCTTTCTCCACTCATACCTTGTCTATTGCTGGCATGGCTGCTTTCTCCACTCATACCTTGTCTATTGCTGGCATGACTGCTTTCTCCACTCATACCTTGTCTATTGCTGGCGTGGCTGCTTTCTCCACTCATACCTTGTTTATTGCTGGCATGGCTGCTTTCTCCACTCATACCTTGTCTATTGCTGGCGTGGCTGCTTTCTCCACTCATACCTTGTCTATTGCTGGCATGGCTGCTTTCTCCACTCATACCTTGTCTATTGCTGGCATGACTGCTTTCTTCACTCATACCTTGTCTATTGCTGGCATGGCTGCTTTCTCCACTCATACCTTGTCTATTGCTGGCATGACTGCTTTCTCCACTCATACCTTGTCTATTGCTGGCATGGCTGCTTTCTCCACTCATACCTTGTCTATTGCTGGCATGGCTGCTTTCTCCACTCATACCTTGTCTATTGCTGCCGTGGCTGCTTTCTCCACTCATACCTTGTCTATTGCTGGCGTGGCTGCTTTCTCCACTCATACCTTGTCTATTGCTGCCGTGGCTGCTTTCTCCACTCATACCTTGTCTATTGCTGGCGTGGCTGCTTTCTCCACTCATACCTTGTCAATTGCTGGCGTGGCTGCTTTCTCCACTCATACCTTGTCTATTGCTGGCGTGGCTGCTTTCTCCACTCATACCTTGTCTATTGCTGGCGTGGCTGCTTTCTCCACTCATACCTTGTCTATTGCTGGCGTGGCTGCTTTCTCCACTCATACCTTGTCTATTGCTGCCGTGGCTGCTTTCTCCACTCATACCTTGTCTATTGCTGGCGTGGCTGCTTTCTCCACTCATACCTTGTCAATTGCTGGCGTGGCTGCTTTCTCCACTCATACCTTGTCTATTGCTGGCGTGGCTGCTTTCTCCACTCATACCTTGTCAATTGCTGGCATGGCTGCTTTCTCCACTCATACCTTGTCTATTGCTGGCATGGCTGCTTTCTCCACTCATACCTTGTCTATTGCTGGCGTGGCTGCTTTCTCAGGCTTGTTATTTTCTTTCTATTTGTCACGGCTCAGATTGATATGCAGTGTTTTTACGGGAGTCAATTGAAGAATACAGCCGGTGTGATGGTGTGAAACAACACCTGCCTGTTATGCAGGTTTTATAGAAGATTCATGCATTTTTATGCAATACCCTGTCTCCTATCTGGACCTCTGTGGTTTGATTTTTTGGAAATGCAAATTTTTTTTTAACAGTGTGCATTTTACCAGATGAATCAACGTGATATGCATATGTAGCTCAATTGTTTGATGAGTATTGCAACAGTAGGCCCATGTGTTATGTCCAGGTACACGGAAAAACCTCCCTTTTTTCCTATGATGAGGATTGCAAGAACGGCAAAACGTTTTTATTCTTGACATATACAGATGAGTATTTCTGGTTCAACAGAATGTTGTAGATTATTACAACTGCGTGTTACAATGACAGGGAATTGTTTATGTTATCAAATATTAAATTTATTTACAATAATATTGCTATGGTAATAATAATAATATATGATGATATTAATATATTATATTAATATTTACATTGTGTATAAAATAGGTGTATATATAAGTATATATTAATGTGTAACAATAATAAATATATATATATATATGTGTGTGTGAACATATGTATATATATATATTGATGGTATTATACCTGACAGCTAATGCAGAGGAAATGTGCACCAGTGAGCAAGTTGTGCAATTTGTCAGGAAGTTGTTCAACGTGTGTTTGCAAGTGTTGACCTGACTGAGGTGCCCTTCATTGATAGGTGCTATACAAGTACATCTTTGTAAATATCCCAAGTCACATTCCTTCACAGTGAAAGTGTAATTTTCAGGATGTTTGGTACAAAGGAACATTTAACAGTGACTACATTAGCACTGACATGTTAGTCACCTGTATAGGCAGTCACGGTTGACTGCCCCCACTACTCTGGCTAGGCTAGACTTCATGTAGTAGTAGGTCATGCTTGGCTGATTCTAAACTCTTAATTACTTGTGCCTTTTGGGGTCATTCATTCACTAATGAACCACCCCAGTTGGCTTATGTCCCAACAAAGGGTATATATAGTGACCCTAAGGTCATGTGTGTGTGTGTCATTTATCATTGTCCTTTCTAACACTAAAATAAAAGTAATTTGAAGACGATAAATACAGTCATCAGTATTGCTGCAAGAAGCCCACAGAACATTAAACAACCAGTGAAAACTCACATGGTACATCAGCACTGTTTGCCACATGGTACATCAGCACTGTTTGCCACATGGTACATCAGCACTGTTTGCCACGTGGTACATCAACACTGTTTGCCACATGGTACATCAGCACTGTTTGCCATGTGGTACATCAGCACTGTTTGCCACATGGTACATCAACACTGTTTGCCACATGGTACATCAGCACTGTTTGCCATGTTGTACATCAACACTGTTTGCCACATGGTACATCAGCACTGTTTGCCACGTGGTACATCAACACTGTTTGCCACATGGTACATCAGCACTGTTTGCCATGTGGTACATCAGCACTGTTTGCCACATGGTACATCAACACTGTTTGCCACATGGTACATCAGCACTGTTTGCCAAATGGTACATCAGCACTGTTTGCCATGTTGTACATCAACACTGTTTGCCACATGGTACATCAGCACTGTTTGCCATGTGGTACATCAACACTGTTTGCCATGTGGTACATCAGCACTGTTTGCCACATGGTACATCAGCACTGTTTGCCACATGGTACATCAGCACTGTTTGCCACGTGGTACATCAGCACTGTTTGCCACGTGGTACTTCAGCACTGTTTGCCACATGGTACATCAGCACTGTTTGCCACATGGTACATCAGGACTGTTTGCCACATGGTACATCAACACTGTTTGCCATGTGGTACATCAGCACTGTTTGCCATATGGTACATCAACATTGTTTGCCACGTGGTACATCAACACTGTTTGCCATGTGGTACATCAGCACTGTTTGCCACATGGTACATCAACACTGTTTGCCACGTGGTACATCAGCACTGTTTGCCACGTGGTACATCAACACTGTTTGCCATGTGGTACATCAGCACTGTTTGCCACATGGTACATCAGCACTGTTTGCCACATGGTACATCAGCACTGTTTGCTACATGGTACATCAGCACTGTTTGCCACGTGGTACATCAGCACTTTTTGCCTTTGTCGCATTCAGAATTACATGTGTGTCCACCAAACTTTGTCTCACCACCAAAGTTTACATATATAAGTATAATAAGTGCATTGTAGCCCTGTACATTACAAGTGTGGCATCACGTCTGCTACATCTACCTTTCCTGCATGTAGTTCTCACTTGTACAACTTTCCTGTATGTTTTATCACAAGGAAAAACATTTGCTGCCATAATTTTAAAATGTCCAAACGCTCCACATGTTTGGCATCCATTTTTTTAAATTTGATGGACCTTGTTGCTAGGCAACAGGTTTCATGATGGATAGAAACAGAATCAGTTCATGATGGTCAGTTTCGTTGTATGCAGAAGGCGACAGAACCCTCTGTATGAGAGTCATGGGTCTGACAGTCCCAGCCCCACCAAGTCAAAGGGTCTGCTAGGATACCGGTGCCCCTGTCTCGTGACCGTCGTCATTGCCCTACTGGCCTTGGCTGCCTTCATCATGGCCTGGTTGGAGATCACGGGAATCACCAAGACACAAGGTAGGTAGACACAGGCATTGTCTTCTGTATACACTCATCCTTCCACTCAACAAGTCTCAGGAGAATCCTAGGGATCTTCATGCCTAGAATACTTTCCAACAAGTAGCTGCTGGAATAGACCAATCAAGAAGATGTGCGCACCATCGTCACCAGAAGACATGCGTACCATCATCACCAGAAGATATGTGTACCATCGTCACCAGAAGACGTGCGCACCATCGTCACCAGAAGACGTGAAGAAGTGCAGTTGCACTTTGGCGTGGGGCTTTGGCGTCTGAAGGATCTCATAGTTAGAGCCACAATCGGCGCAGTCAGTTATTAGGACAAAGTTCAGCTGATTCAGCTAACTCCCGTACATTGCTTAGGATATCTGCTAGGGGTAGTGTTGTCAACAGTCAACTACCATGTCTGGCTGATGAGGATGACAACAGATAACGCCATCAATTTCTGTTGCAGTATACCTGGTGTCTCCAAGTCATGCAAAGGATCTTGCAAGTGCTCTCGAAAGAATTAAAACAATGGAGAAAGACTACGCAGCCCTCCTCTCGAAGGTAGGACGTGCTTGCGTTCATGGTCCTGCTCTTGTGCACAGTTCTGTGTGATGTGTGAGCCAGGGAAGGTCTTGTAAGTTTGCAAAGCTAAAAAAATGCATAATATTAATTCAAGCCATTACTTATTCAACCAGCAGTGCCGAGTATGGGATTTTTTAGCTATCCAAAATGGCTACCAGAACAGCAGTCAAATAGCTGCAGGCTGCCCACTTTTTGTATTGATATTAGCATCAGTGTAAATTAATATATGTTCCACTCAGTAGATGGTGCCACTGCAGCAACTTATTCCCCCCCGCAATACTTGGTGATGACCAAATTGGCATTATTTAATGCTTACATTTTTTCGGCAATTGCGACTTATGTGACCACTTGTAGATTTGTTGTGTTGCGTGTTGCAATTGTAATACTGTTTACAATAGAATGGTGCATGTGCTACACCATAGACCAGGGATTGAGAGTTATTTTGTGCATAGTTAGTGACGTTTTTATTTACAGTTTCTCTTTGTTATTCGCCACCGTGCAACACGGCCAAGCCAGGAATAGCAGTGTTGTTGCATACACATGTAATAAAAATAAAAATCTACATGTTTTAGTAATGAAGAAATTAAACACCATTTTCTGCCATGGTAGTAATTAGGGTAGTGACAGATCATCATGGTGGAATTCTTTATAGATTAGTATAATTTCCTATTATTATTTCAATTCAATCAGATTGTCAAAATTGTCTGTCTTGTTTAAAGGGTTGTCTGACATCAGTTAAACCCATCCCATTCCAACCATTTGATATACAGATTGAAACGTTGCGATGTCATTTATTCCTAACTACAACTTACAGTGCCAGTGTTTATAATGTCCTGAGTGGTGTCACACAGAGATAGTCAATCTGTCTCACTACCATTTCATGATGAACCATAAAATAAAGGTGCTTCACCATTTAAGACAGCCATCAGTTATGAGGCTTCATGAATTAAACGTTTCTCTTTAAATTACAATAATATGGTGGGTTCATAATAGTCACTCTCTAATAAACCTGATCTTACTTGCAATTTTAGAACAGAGATTTGTAAGGTTACACATAAATTGTTTTATTGTAGTTTCTCCAGCACGTATGTGTAAGCATGTTGGTAGTTTCTAGTTCTGTAAGTTAGGTGTGTAAATTGTGTCATGTTTCAGCTGTGTCACTTGCCTGATTTGATTCAGTTACATCATGAGATTCATGACATATTTGACACTCTGAACCGGTCAACATTTTTTAATTGTACCAGATGGCACTAGTGGCGTGTTAGTGGCACATTAGTCAGCAAGAGATACACTTGTAAGATTGGTCAGGCTTACACTGAATGTCTAGTTTCAAAACCTTCTGACTGCTTTGCCAATGTTCTCTCTGCGCACACACAATGATTCCTGATCACAGTCCGAACTGAAACTGAAAGTGCATTTGAGGCAGAGGTTCTTGGCATCACTATTACCAGCAATTTGAAATAAGTCAACCACGTTGGTGCAATCATGCAAAAAGCAGAGAAGAAGCTGCTTATTATGCTCCGACTCAAACTCTCAGACTTTCCATAAGACTTAGCAATGCACATGACGCAGTAGTCTAAACCTTGTAGCCCAAGTGGACTACACTACCCCTACTTTGTCCAATCCGTTTACATTGAGTCTCTGTTGCTATTTAGAGCAAGTCACTAGTACAAAGGCATGCTAGACATTGTTGGACAATTTTAAACACTGCTTTATACATTCTGTTTACAGAATTATGCATGCTACTATAGCAGTACCCCTCAAACTGTTGTCTGCACATCAATGGTAGAACAGTTGTAGGCCCTTCACCAATTTCTGCTCTAAGAAAAATACAATAAAGGTGACAAATAATCTTGTTGTGGTCTTCGTCATCGTCAGTTATGGCAGAGTCAAAGAAGTTGAAATAAATTCAATTTATTGTTACCTTTTGCTATATTCGGTGTCGCCATCTAGTGTATGGGATAGAACTTGAGTGTGATGCAATTCAAGCAAGTCTGTCAATCAGATAGTCTGGAGTTTGAATATATTTAACACATTTTAATTTTAATGGTACCTACATGTCCTAGATCAGTAGGTTTTCTTCAGAACTTAATACAATTTATGTCAATTAATTAACTACTAATATGTAGCTCATATGTAGTTATTAATTTACATTTATAACCTGTATCATTTCTACATTTTGTTTAACTCATTTACATCATTTACCATTCCTGAACGGGTTCAATGTGTTGTATTTCTAATTAATTTCTGGTCTCTTGGCTGTTACAATATGACGTAATTACCTCAGAAGAAACTTTTTTCTCTTTTGAATATTTCGACTGCGTCTTGCAGTCTTCATCAGCAGAAATCGAAGAAGGGAAGCACTTCATCCTCCAGACATCTAGTTGAGATATGTGGATGACACATTCACAGTGTTAGAAGAGAGTGAAGTAGAGCAATTCACAAACCATCTGAACTCGGTGAACGAGAACGTCAAGTTCACTGTAGAACCGGAACAGAACAGTAACTGGCCCTCCTAGACACGTGTATATCTCTGAAGAACGATGGATCAACCAAGGTAAAGGTCTACCGAAAGGCAACCCTCAAAGATCAACATTTGAAGTGGGACTCTAAACACATCCTAGAGCACAGACGATCGGTAGTGAGAAGACTCCTACAAAGAGCAGAAAGCCTCGTAACAGAAGATGAGGACAGACCAAAGAGGTGGAGCATATCAAGAAAGTACTGAACTGC
Organism: Escarpia spicata; assembly: GCA_963995525.1. NCBI lineage: Eukaryota > Metazoa > Annelida > Polychaeta > Sabellida > Siboglinidae > Escarpia > Escarpia spicata. The sequence continues at coordinate 49,131,789 of OZ023211.1, read as the reverse complement.
TACAAACCATGGGTGTTTAACATCACTAACCCAAAGAGACAGAAGGAGAACAACACCACAGAAACGAGTAGAAGACAACACGCCATACGCCTGGCCTACGTCAGTAAACTGTCAGAACAATTGGCAAGGATTTTCAAATCCTATGACCAGTGTACCACAAACCTATCAACACCTTGAGGTCACTAATGCTACTGGTGCACCCGAAGGACAGCCAGTGACAGGACGGAAAAGTCAGCAAAGTGTGGTTGGTATATGACATTCAACGCCCAGAATGTGACCAGCACTACACAGGGGAAACAGCTAGAGCACTTGGCACAAGAATGGAAGAACATCTGTCATGTCGCCAACGCCTATCAGCTATAAGTGAACATAAACTGAACACAGCCATCAGTGTTCATTGAAAGACGTCACAATTTTAGACCACGAAGAGAACTGGCACTGAAGACAAATAAAGGAGGCAGTCAACATCCACAGAGGAAAACTAACGTTGAATCGAGACGTCGGCCATGAGATCCCAGCAGTCCTTCTCCAGCTTGTGTCACATAACAGTGATCATGTGACACCCATAACGTCATTCTGCCGATGAAGATTATGAGATGCACTTTAAATATTCAAAAGAGAAACAAGTTTCTTGTGAGGTAATTATGTTGTATTATCAGATATTTGTTAACCATAGGAGTAATTTCAAGTGAGGATCAAGTAAACAGTTTTAACTTATTACTTTTTATTAGCATTAAAGATCAGACATGGGGACGAGTAAATTTTCTTGAGTACAAGTACATTGACGATGGAAGAGTACGAGTACAAGTACATTGCTAAAAGCTGATGATGAGTACAAGCACGAGTACATTCTCATGAGTATGAATAAAAGTACTAGTAGATTTAAAAAAAATATAAATATTAAATAAAAACGTATTTTAAAATTACTAAATAATCTAATTTATATAATTCAGCAGAAGTGAACATGCAATGGCAGTTGATAAATTTTTATTATGAGGAAAACTAAAAAACTCTACTTCATCAACAATGAAATTAACTTCGTTGGCATTCATTTCATTGGCGTCCTATGATCTTATCATCTATTTGCCATTGCACTGAATGAACATTGACTTTACCAGTCGCGACTGCATCACCCATGAGAACAGCACAAATACCCGTCCCAATTTGAAGACAGATAAATGACTTCTGAAAATCCCAATAAAAACCCCCGTTCGCCTATTAGCATGAGCAGCTGAGCAGTATTGTGTATTCGAATAATTGCTTCTACTTCCTAAACATTGCATGTAACACAAGCAACGTTTGGTTGAAATGAGTTTTATTATGACCACCTGACCTGCCGCCAATGAGTATGAGTACGAGTCCATGACCCATATTTTTATGAGTACGGGTACTTCAAAAGTACATGAGTACTGAGTACTTCCGCCCCAGGTCTGTTAAAGATACATCAACATAAAAAATATGAAATTAATGGTAATAATGCATTTTGCCACAACCTATTGTGTAAGTATAATGTTACACACATAGCGTTGGTATCATAGTTTGCCATTTTATACATTGTGTGTAACCCTGGGCATATCAAAATGGCTGCTTCCAGCTAGACATACCAAATACATTATCTCTTTTTATCATGAATTTATGTACAATACATGTTTTAGCATTTGAACTATATTGAATGTAAAATTTAACCAAATGGTTTTTGTGAAAATATCTTAACTTGTGTGGCAGTTTATGTATACCTGGCACTGGTCTTTTACCTTTCAGTTTGACGATATTCAGACTAATCTGACAACAGAAATAGAATATAACAAGAACATGTCCACTCTGTTAGAGGGAGCCACTAGGCAGCTCGAGCTGTTGCATAGCAACAGTACCAGACAGCAAGATATGTTGTCCGAGTTAAATGATAAGGTGAGAATTCATCAACGATTAGTCTTTAAAATTGTCAAACAACAGAATGAGTAATGTCTGCATGTTCCTCATGTAAATGTAGGTTATTTGGACTTTTGATAGACCATATCTACTTGCTAAATGGAATTTTACTTCACATTGCAATCTTGTACAATTGGTAACTGAAGGTTTTGTCTATGGTATGTAATATAAAAACTTCATACTCATTAGATTTTATGTTATTAAAAACTAATTGAAACTGGTTTCCTTGTAGTTAAAAATAAGCGAAGAAATCACATAATTTCAAACATAAGAGACATGCCTTTCAGATGCTGAAGTCCCAATACCAGTAAATGAAGTAATATCTGATTTCAGTATAACAAGTCTGAAAATAGTATCACAAAACTGTCCAAACGGACAGACAATCTGTCTTCCACAGTCGAGGGTACAGCTGACCTAGTTGGGTCATTGTTTAGCAACAGAACACATCAGCAAGATACACTGACCCAATTAGGAAATCAGGTGAGAACTATTATAAAAAATAACTATCAAAAATATGTTGTCACATGAAAATATTTGAATTCTAAAAGTAATAGAGCTGCTTTGGATCTCTTTGTAGCTGCTAAAATTTAAAGTCATATTAAGTCAAAGGTCAATGAAACCTTTACTCAAATATTCTAAGAAAATGCAACAATCTTTGACAAAGTAACACCATTAAACATTGAAAACAATCATGATAAATAGCTTTTTATTAGAAAATTGTATGCTTAGCGCATCAGTTTGAGCTAATACCATAAAATCGATACAGTGAATGTTTGCTACTATGCGTGCATGAATTTATATAACTCAACACAACCACAGAAGACCTGCAGAGCATTGCAGACTAATGTCACAATGTTAATTCTGACCAGTGAGCAAACCTTCATTACAAGAGCCAACATCTCGGCTAAAAATTTGGAAACATCTGGAAACTTATAAACTGGCACTCTATATACTTCAAAAATCCCTTTTAGGGTAAAAATAATTCCAGATAATTTAAAAGAAATAACTTAGTTTTACAATCGTAATATAGTCAATAAAACCAGCTCCATTGACTTTCAGTAATTACAATTTTGATGTAACTTATATACGTTTTGCTACGTGTGTTCAGTCAGAATTACAGTAATACTTAATTTCACTGAAGATTCTTAAAAAGTAAGCAATCTGAAGCAGCTATGCATCTGTGCAAACCTGCCTATCAGACATACTAAAAAACAAGCAGTTAATAGCGAATCAGGCATGAGAACCTAAATGCATGATGCATGAGTATTAACGCAAATTAATAGTTTGCTTGTTTGCATTGTGGTTTTCAGTGGGAAAGTTTGAGCGTGAAGTTTGTTAGACAGAATGACTCGCTGAGCGCATTGCAGTTACAATTCCATGACCTAGACACACAGGTAGATAACTATGTGTTGCTAACTCTCTATTTACTAACACCTGCCACCATTTTATCCTGACATGCATCGGCATATATTTACTCTTGTTTCCGGAATAAGCACTGGTGCATATTTTTCTCATGTGCATGTTAACAGAATAATACATTGCCATGAAACAGTTTATCGTGTTATTTTAGTGTTATTTCAAAACGTATTCTTCAAATTGTCAGTTGTGTCAAGCAGTGTAAGATTGACCTTGGGAAGATCAGTGCCAGTCAACAAAATGTAATTATGATGACAATGGGAACTGTTACAAAAATGGTGACATATTCTAGTTTTTAACTGGGTTTTGTAAGTTTTAAAGACACTACAAACTTTCCAGTTCCATTTAGAATTGTCATATTTGTAATTTTTTTAAATATTTGTAGAACAGTTATGCTGATGTGTTACATATTTCCCAATATGAAAATTATGAAAAATCATGTTGAAGGTTGTGGAAATATGTTTTTTATGCAATTAATTGTGTCAGGGAAGGGAGTAGCATTAATATTAAAAAGGGATTAACCAGGGGGTAAGGTTTGGGTATGAAATCAGGAAATTACTCAATATTTCCTTTCAGTTGTAACACGTTGGTTGTCTTGGATGTTCATAAATATGATACCAAATTGTATATATACATGCGTGCGTGCATGTGTGCGTGCGTGCGTGCATGCATGTAAGTTGAAATTTTTCTTACAGACCACCATATCATTACTTAGTAATGCCAGCAAGTTACCAGATAGGCCATGTCATACAAATTTCCCAGTAGAATATGTCATTTGGGGAAGATTATGGTCATATACCATTTCAATGCGGCTATGGCTCAAATGAACATTTTATAAATATATGCTTCTTCTATTCATCCTAAGTACAAGTATAACTTCAAATGTTATATGCATTTAGACTTTAGTTAATGTCCAAAATACAGATTTCAACAAAAAAGTGGCACGCTGAGTTACCTGACTCTCCACTCAGGGGAGGTTTTTTGTTGAGTCCACCAAGAAAGAGAAATATTGCAATATTGATGTATTTTCTTGTAATGATGTGGATTGTACACTTGAGGGCAGATCTGTGTATTGTATGTTGCCAATAAATGAAAAGATTAAATAAAGTTATCAGATTGTTCATCCCACACACAGATGCAAAGGCCAGGAAAGAAATGTACTTTGCCTCTCTCTGTAAGGCGATTGTTTGGGTACAGGTCTGTCACAGGCACTACTGGCAGATTCTTTCATGGGCCTACATATGCACTGTACTACTAGTGCCAAGTTCCAGGATTATTATTGATTATTAATCATCTTTGACTAGTGCTATGCACTACTGATCATAATGACACTGCTTGTGCACTATTGGTGTATCCTCCTTCAACTGCACTGTTCACTGGGTGCTTTCTTCACAGACACTGTTTATGTACAATTGATCGATTCTTTGCATGCACTGTGCATGCTCTACTGGGGTATTCAACAGGGCACTGCTCTTGCACCTCTGTACAGTTGTGAGACTGCATTCAAGGCACTTACAGTGGGAAATGAAGATGTTACATGGAGTGTGCATGTTTCCTGTGAACTACATTTATTATGTTTGTCAACATATTTTTTCAAGCAATTATGAAAAGAAGTAATAGCGAAAACAAATAATTGTGAAAACAAACAAATAATTATGCAGAATGTAATTCAGTATCAGCAATGGGAACATGTTTAGTTATGTTTGTATTCCAAATGTACAACTAGTGTACCATTTATATCAGTTATTTGCTGGACAAATAAAGAAACCTTTAAAATAGTTCATTGAGAATAACATGCACATTAATAATCTACAAATTGTAGTTAAGGCACGTATGTAATAAATCACATCATGTTTTACCTTTTGTACATTATAAATGTATTGTACCATTTTCGGCCAGTTTTTGTGCACGTAAAGCATGAACCAGAGTTGGAAAAGGTGGAAATCAAGACTGCAGTCCAAGAATACTCGTATAATTTGCAAAGGTGTATTTAGATTTTAACAGTATTTACCAACCCAGAAATATAACTGAAATGCTGACTGCCAATGAAGTAATCAGATGGTCATAATAGAAAGTGTTTGCTGGTTTGTTTCAGGTGGAAGCAATGCAATCCCTGCCTACTGGTGTCACACAGCTACAGAAGGACGTCACGAAGCAGACACAGAGATTGGCCATGATTGAGGTAGACTGGCAACACAAGTTCCAGCGATTGTCAGACAACATCACTCTGCAGGTGACCAGTGTCAGCAAGATGCAGGTAATGCTTCAAGGTCATCTTACTTTATTCTTTGACTTGCACCGTCATGAATAGTCTATAATAAAAGTTACTCTTCGCATCAACCAGCAAGTATCATTAACTCTGAACGACATTAATATTTGTGTTGCTATAAACTGTGTCTTATATTATTGTGTGACAGACCAGACAAGATATTAATTATTCCCACTACAACGTTCCAAAGATTGCTATCGAGAGGAAACAACAGGTTCTAGGTGGCAAATGAATAGAGAAATAATAGGCTGATTGAGAATCGGGATATTTTTCATTTTTGCCCATCTCAACATTTTTACATGACACAGCAACAAATTGTCCATTCATTTATTATCTTTGGTGAGAATAAAGTTATGTATTTTTTATCTACATTTTTCTTTTAGTTACACTACTTTGCGTATTCTACAAATTTATGTTTTACCTTCCTAATGTTTGATGAGACACATATAGTCATCTATATACTAATACGCTAACTTATTAATACTGTAAGTGCATTTCCTCAGAAGCACCAGGATCCACTCACCTCTTTCTGTTTCATTTGCCTCCCTGGACAATGGCTTCTAAAACACAAGTGTTTGAGTGTTTTTTATATGGATGGCTTTTCTTGGGGGTGTTTCTCCTCCAACTGAGTGGTGATCAATTCACCAGATGGCGCCAGTGTAAACAAGCAGTTTGTAGCTCCAAGAGAGTGTGTGTAAGCCAGTTAAAGTAAATAAACATGGTTTGCCTTGATCATACTGTCATGTTATTTGGTTGAGTTTATGTTGTTTCTGCTCTCACCGTGTGTGGATTTGTTGTTGCAGGGGCCACCAGGTGTAGGTAATCTCAGTAGGTGTCGCCACAATAAGTACGCACGTGGCAGCGCTTCAGCCGACAACACCAACACAACTACAGTTTGGATACCACAGTCACAACGGGAGGCTAATGTAAGAGACACAGTTAGTCATTGTTACAATGCCTTTACAGCTGAAATCTTAACAAAATCTCGCACTTTATTTCCTGTCTGGAATGCGTTAGGATACATTGTTGATTCATGTGCCATGTGTTGGAAGGTTTTCATAAAATAACATTTGATGCAACTTCTATTGTATCCTAGTTCAAACTCACTTAAATGTGTTGTAACATTGCTACACATTGCTGTACTGGTCTGTATTTACACTGCAACTGGGCTGTGTTGTTTTGCTCATTCTCTCTGAGGTGCAGGGTGAGGCTGGACTTTATATTGATCCTCAACGTATTGTTTCCTCCGTTTTCCCCGTTACTGTTCCTGCCATGTCATCTCCACCTTCTGTCTCCACTTCTATTCTAGCTAATACAAACTCTCCAACTAAACCACAATCCACTATCTAAAAACTGCTTCAGTTATGCAAGATTTAACAAGACGTAAACAGATAGCCATCCATTCAAATGCAAACCCCACATGGCAACTGGACAAGATTGCAGTGAACTTACTGAGAGTCCAATCAGTTTTTATTTATGTATAACCCACCTGTTAATATCAAATATTTGATATTTTTGTGTTTTAAACATATTCACACTGCTAATACATGCACACTCTACACACAATTTGCAAGTAACATAACGTAACAATAGGTATGTATCACGTAGTGAATGAACAGTATACTGGTACATGAATTAATGTGTACAAAGTTGTGTATACTAAATCATGTCTCCTATAGTCCTACACATTGTGTTCATGCTGCACATTATTATTTGAAAGATGTCTCAAGTTAACACGTCTCCCTGCCTTGCTATGCATTCAAAGAAAGCGGGTCTGTTGCAGGATTGGGTGATAATGGGCATGGAGTGTACAACACGTGGGGGCCAGGGCAGTGAGCTCGAGACAAGGAAGGTGGACAACTGGAACACACCGCAATATCGCTGTGTCTGTTTTGGTCAGCGCCCAGGCATGTACAGCAGATACTGTGAAATACACATTTGGGACTGTCCACGGTTGTCATAGTGTCTGTTCAAATTGCAGAAGAAGTTCGGCCTTGTGGAACAGCGGTCATACTTAGAAAGGGGTTATGTACATCCATGCGGAACAGCAGTTTGGTTTGGTGACTGAGGGGTTGTGCTCAGACATTTGGAAAATCTATCCTTCTTGGAGATGGGTTTTGGTCAGCCACGTGGAACATATATTCTACATATATCCTACTTTGAGAGGGATTGTATTCACCCATGTGGAATATCAATACTTCTTTGTAGAGGGGTTGTGTTTAACAATGTTGAACAGCTGTCCTAGTTGAAGAATGTTATATTCGGCCACGTGGAACAGCTATGATAACTTGAAATGGATTGTGTTGAGCTATGCAGAACAACTATCCTACTTGGATGAAAGTTTTTTTTCATCCACGTGGAACAGCTGTCCTATTTGTAGGTGCAATGTTTGCATTGTGTTGGCCTTGCAGTACGTTTTCTGACTTGAATGTAATGCAGTGATAGCCTTTTGTATTTTCTCACCAGCTGTATCGATCTTGGACACACAAAATGCGTTGGCCACTGTCAATCAGTGCTCATCACTATCCATCAGTTTAAGTCATTGCCAAAAGATACATTTAGGTAATGAAATGTGGTAAACACTGATATTTTAGTCATATCCTCTTTGACAATGTGTATTTTAGAAGCCGTAATAACAGTTGCTTTTCGACCAACTGCAGTGTAGTGTGTGCTTACTTTTGGGTGATGTGGCTTTTATCTGTTTTGAAATAACTGCCTTTGTCATGTAAAAAACTGTTTTATGGATTACATAATGTATATTATTTTGTGTTGCCCATGGTAACACTCATTGTGTTGTACACTTGCTATCTGTTGTCCCAGATGAAGGAAGAGAGAACTTTAAATAGGTGCTATCTTCAAGTTTCTTGGGGAGAGTAATTATATTGTGTGTTCATGACAATGCAGTATATTATTTATGAAATTCATAGTTGTTTTTATACAAAACCATGTTTTGGGCTATGACTCGCTATTCATTTTCATGTCACGCAACTGCAAAGAATTCAAAGCAAAACAATGAAGATATAATTATGTTTATACTATATAGGAATTGGACATATGAATTAAAACACTTTTGTACTGACAGCTGGTCTTTCAGATCAAGAGATTGTAAATATTTTTGTAATCTGATGTTATACTAATGTAAAACTCATGCTAGAGAGTATATTTTTATACATATCTCTATCTTTGAATTACATGACAGTCATGCTTTTAATGACAATAGATTGAACCACGATTATGCTGTTTTATAAATGTACATATATGCAAACATTAAGCTCTTTGTTTCGGGACTCTTGTAAATCATAATTTATATCTAACAAAGTGTTTACAAAATATTGAAACATCCACTAAATTACTGTTGGAATGTGTGCAGTATTCAGACTCGGTGTGTGCCTGTAAGTTTGATCAGTTACATTAACACATGTACTATACAGAATATAATAATTATTATCCTCCAATTACAATTAATTTAAGTTTCTTACCAGAATAAATGGGCATTACGCATCTGCTACATACTATGCAGTAATTAGACTGTACATTGTTGATACAGAGAGATTGTGTACGACTCGCAGCATGCGATGCTTGTTTATATTTTATGAATGGGACACATTAAAATATGTTTAATACCTTTTGCACCATGATCAAAGGATGGCTCTCCATTTTGCGAACTTTCATACGTATTCAATGTAGGTGCTGTCTTCTATGAGGATTTCTCAAAACTGTTTATTGTACATTGGTAAAACGCAGAAATCCTGGATATTAAATTGTGATTAAACTGTATTTTACACTGTCATTGCATTTGTCTTGTCTTGTCAGTGGAATGCTGTGGTGCGATAGACATACTTATCCATGTGATACTCTGCATCGATTGTCATTTGAACATAATTTATTGACTACAACATTCTTAATCTATTTCAAAATTTGTATTATTTTAACATGCAGTGCACTTTGGATGAGTCACATCTCCAGGGACCTATGGCAATATGTCTAGTTATCAGAAGTTCTACTTACCAGGACCTATGTGTTAATTAATTTCCAGGACCGAAGAAAAAGATCAACTTAAATGAAAATCGAGTTGAAGGGTATACAGCTTTGAGTTATCTGGAGTGTACTGATCTACATACATTCTATTTATATTCAGTGTAACTTGTTTTAACTATTTCACGTTTAAACATATTACATTTCACTTTGGTCGATTAATTAGCTTATTTTTGATGTTGATATTTATCAATTTAAATATAAGTAAACAATGTAATTTATCTTTTTAATAGAAAAAATTTTGTTTTAATCTACTGACATTTATATAGATTCATTAATCTAAATTACTTATTATTTGATCTATACTTGACTTTACTGGTGCACCAAATCATTATTTTAGTTATACATTCTTGGTAATTGTTTATAATCTTATATGGTACTTAATCTGATATATTGAATGAGTAATTTGCTATTATGATATTGAAAGTTGTGGTTATGTTTTTTATTAATTGAGTGTCCCAAACTTGAAGAAACATTTTAATGGATGAATTAAGACAAAACATGTAAACAAACCAAGGGCAATGGCTTCATAATAAGTGTACCTGGTAAAGATAATAAGTGTTTTCATAAATACATTGTACTAAATGGCATTATTTTCATTAATTATAATAAATGTAAATTAAAGAAAGTGGAAAAAGCATTCCCAGACGGGGAATCGAACCCCGGCCACGGCGGTGAGAGCGCCGGATCCTAACCACTAGACCACCTGGGAGAGGACGAAAATTCATGTTTATATATCGTATAAATAAAGCAAATCGTACACATTGATTTTGTTGGACTAATAATATTGGTGTGTTTATGTTTAATAAAACATAATTTATTATTTAATTTGTGTATCTTTCGCATCAATCTATCTAATGACATGTATGTTTTCAAATTAATTCGGCAAAGGGCAGCAAACCAGCACTGTCATTGTCGCGGTTCTAGGTCGCGTCGGCTGCAATACCCCGTCGGCCGCTGTCGGCGGCTCAATTCGTGGACGCATCGGCGAAATTATGATCGCGTCGACGGCGTTTTGTTCGTTTCGGCGTCATTATATTGGTCACCACCCTCTGAGGATGTTAACCCGCAACTAATTACACAATTTATGATAACACTGTATATATAAAAACAAGAACATATATTATTTATTCTTCACCAAATATTCTCGTTCCGTGCTTGCCGCGCTAACGACATCCTAAAGGCTAAAGTGATCTTTATTGCGAGGTGGCTGTATTATACAGAAGTGACTGTAAATCGAGGTTTAACTGTAAGTTTAAATTTGAATAGTTTTTAAAGCATAGTATTAAAGGGGCACTGACACTGTATAGATTGCGCTATTCCACGCAGAAGTATTTTGTTAGCCGGCGCTTGGCGTCTGAGGCTATTTATAGAAGGCTAACTTCTTGCTTCTAGTCTGAAAGTCTATCAACATCTCCACCCGGGTTCAGTGTAAACCGAGACCACTGACGAAGATTTCAAACGGGTCCGGTTTGTCATGGCCGTAGAACTTTCGGAACGCTTTAAGTGCTGCCACCTCACAGGGCCTGGATAATCGAGGCTAGCGTGGCCACGAACTCGTTGTCTCATGTATTATCGTTCTTCGCGAGATTTCTTTCCCTGACAACACGATGGCAGATGGTTCGTATACTTTTGTTTATCTCAGCTTCTGTAAAGTTTTGTTCTGTAAGTAAGCTTAGTCTTGAATAATTAGTATTATTCGTATTTTGTATTTAGTTCTAACGCAGGTCATGGAAATGCTTGGGTCTGTTTTGTTTGAGCCGCCTGGAAACATCGTATTGACTAGTAACGATTGTTTGTTGGCGTTTATTTTTCTCAAATTGAATAGCCGAATACGGATTAGATCATTAGTAGCAAGGATCTCGCCTAGGCTATCTATTTTGTAGGAGTTTCAAATGCCAGATCCCCAGAATAGTGGCAGAATAATCAGATATTGATTGTGGCCACTAAACGGAAGAAGTATGCTTTACTGTAGTGTAGTGTAGGCGATATACCCTTACACAAATAAGCCTTATATTATAAGGGGTCATGTTTAACAAGATTTAACGAGATTGCCATCCAGAGAATTAACTCTAGGTGGCAGGTGGACAAGGAAGCCCTTTGGCTTATCGAGAGTCCGACCCTTTTATCTATGTGTATCACGCCCGTCTGAGGTTTGTGTCGATTTTATTTTTAAACATTCACGCACACAATCAGCAGGTAATCTGTTCCATTCATTTACAATCCTTTGTGAAAATTAAAACTTTCTTATATCCAATCTACTCTGCTCCTTTGCTAATGTAAGTTCATGTCCTCTAGTCCTTCTATCTTTCGTAACTGAGAAAAAATATTTCTATCAATATTTTCATAACCCTTCAATGTTTTAAACACTTCTATCTGATCTCCTCTCAGTCTTCTGGTCTCTAGTGTTGTTAAACCACATTTTTTAGGCGTATTTCGTAACGAAGATCCCTCAGTTTTGGTATCATTTTAGTTGCTCTCCTCTGCACTCTTTCTAGCATATCTATGTCCTTCCTACGATATGGCCTCCAATACAATATTCTAAATGAGGCCTAACTATTGTTTTGTACAGCGGTATTATTAGCTCTTTTTCCTTATACGTTATGTTTCGCCTAATTAATCCAAGGATTTGATTTCCCTTTGAAGCTGCAATTCCGCACTGCTCTGAAACCTTCATATCAGCACTAATGGTTAACCCTAAGTCCTTTTCTTTTACAGTAGTACTTAGTACAGTACCCCCCATTGTATATTCTACTTCTTCGTTCCCATGTCCTGTGTGGAGGCATTTACATTTCCCAAAATTGAATGGTCTATAGTTCTCTGACTTGTTTCTCGAACCTTTTTTGAATAACGGTATGTTTGCTTCTTTCCATTCTAAAGGAACCACTCCCTCTTCTAATGACAAGTTGAAAACTGTTGCAAGTGGTATGCTAATTTGTTCTACAATTTCCAATAGTAGTTTGGGTGGAATATCATCCACTCCAGGTGATTTATTATCCTTCATAGCCCTTATTTTCTTAGCTACCATTTCCGGGGTTACAATTAATTGTCCTAAGTAGTCTGAATCTGCCCCCTTGAATGTTCTAGTTAGACTTCCTGTCCGTTGCACACGAAGAAAAGTGCAGTGTATTTTTGAAAAATGATTTTGTTTTACAAAATTCACATGCTGTGATATAAGTGCATTTGAGTAGGGAGATTTTCATGTGTGATTGTAGAAGGTGTTGACTGTAAAATGGTGGATTTCTAGATGATTTGAATAAGCGGAAGGATATTTGGCAGCAATTTGCCTGTGTGACCTGTTTGCAGAGTAATGCTTGCCGGCATTTGTAAATATTGACGGGTGTCACACATACAGGCATTTTACGAGAGCTAGAAGTAATTTTTTTTTAAATCTATCGGCATGTCAATGAGATGATGATAACAGCAGGTGAGAAGTTTAAGACATTTTGTAGGTCATGTTTTCTTATAATCAGACAAAACGTTAACATGGTCGCCTATGGAAAAACCAACAGTGGGCTGACCCCATAAACAAACTAGAAATGATTCAACGCCATGCAGCCTGATATGTCTTATATCGCCACCACAATACCTTCAGTGTAACAGACATGCTCCAGTCCAGACATTAGGATGGAGATCCCTATCAGACAGAAGAACCGATGCAAAATTATGTATGATGTACAAGATAGCAAATGGCCTAGTGGGTATACCAGCAAACCAATACCTTATTCATGTAAATATAGTCACTAGAAAAAACATTCCTTATCCCTCACTCCAGATGCAATTACCACTTGTATTCTTTTTTCCCCAGTACCAATCGACTTTGGAATTCCCTCCCTCAATATAGTGTTAATCAGAACAGCCTGCATGCGTTTAAAAGCAACATCCAGACTTTGCACTACCCCATATTTTAGACGTTAACTAGTTCTTCTGCACGTATTTCTGTTTATTTACACGATAATTGTGTTCTTATATATTGCACTCTAAAAACAAAAACACTTTTCCTGTTCGCCTGCCATGCCACGTACCGCCTGTATCTTCAGCGTGTTGAGGCTAGGCGTGTACTGGAAGATGAAGGACTAACTGGTAATCGTAGCATCCTCCTATATCAGCAGAACTCCCATCCAATGTAGCAGTCTCCCACCTTAGGCCAAATAAAATAATACCTGCGTTTTCGGTAACCCAACCGTCTCTAGTATTTGCGTGCGACCCTATGCATTTTTTTAACAACAAAAGAAAAAATGTTTTTATTATGCTGACCCTCGACCCTTGCCTCTGACCAAAAGCTTTTCTTTTAACATTATATTCCGGCAGAAGACTATTACAATGATCATTCAACATAATAAAAAATTACATATAATCATTGCAAAAGTCCTGAAAAATAACAAGAATTGACCTTTTGGAACGGAAATTCTGTGATCATCCCTAGTATTGGATGGATTTCCGTGTAAATTGTTGCAAAGTGTCATGGTGCCCTTGCTACATACCTCGTGTCAACTGACGTAAACAGGGACGCGGGCGGAAGGTACTAAAATAAACCACTTCGTGATTTTTGTCTGGTTGTCCGCTAAGCGCATTGAAGACATGTAGTTAATTCAATGTACTTGTCACATCGTTAGAACACGCATAAGTGTACTACAGATTCCGGTTTCGAACACAAAACTCCAGCCTAGGTTACCCTGGCACAAAGTGATAATTATAGTCTATTTCATACTTCTAACAAATGCCACAATGTACAAGAAATCTGTATTTGATTGAATCATTCTAAGGACACCCCAGGGCCCCCCAAAATTCAAAATGTTCACAAAATTTGCCTGCTTCCTTACTTCTGTGGCAGAACCTGGCCAGCTGCCAAGTTCTGTATATTGGTCACTGCCAGAGAACCTGGGCAGTTGTGTATTGCACTACCTCTGCCTGCCATTGTCCCAGTGTTGAACAGAACAAATGCCTCAGTGTGAACTGTGACTAATGTGTACAGCTTTAACCCATTAGACCCTGGCCAGTTAACCCATGCTGCTGAAACAGATTTCACCATTTCTGGGTGCCTGCAGGTTTTCAGCTGTAAGGTTAAAGCATATTTAGCCAAAATTATAAAGAATATTGGTCAGATGTTTTATTGTACATGTTGCAGCTATTACTTCACTCCAATTCAATCAGTATTATGTCATTAATTGCTACTGTTTTGAAGTCAAAATGCACACGATGTATATGTACCTTGTGAACAAGTAAAGTTTTATTATAGTTCATCTCTTTCTTCTTTCCATTCTGGGGGAGGGTGGTAGGGGCAAAATGAGAACAGAAAATGTGTGCACATTTTCTTAAACAACCTTTAACTGTGCTACATGCGAGATTGCAGCTCATCAACTCTCCTGCAAGGTTTTACAACTACTGGAAATCAGCCTAAATAACAGAGTATCGGGATCAAATTCAACAGGATTTTTAATAACACATTAACTAATATATACAATCTTCACAAAACGGTCTACTCAAATATTTAATTTCCAGGTATATCTTCACTAGCATGCATATAGTCACTACTAAACATGTAAACATTTTACTTCCATCATACCTTGGTTAACAGCTGGTCTGATGTCAGTGAATTTAGCTAGAAAGTTTGTTGTCAGATGAATTGCCAAACTTATTTAAATTGAGAAAGCGGTTAGGCCTTAGGATTAGGTTGAAGGTACTTTTGATAGGTGTTTGCATGCATCTGTACGTGAAGGGGTTAGGGTTAGGATGAAGGTACTTTTGATAGGTGTTTACATGCATCTGTACGTGAACGGGTTAGGGTTAGGTTGAAGGTACTTTTGATAGGTGTTTACATGCATCTGTACGTGAAGGGGTTAGGGTTAGGTTGAAGGTACTTTTGATAGGTGTTTACATGCATCTGTACGTGAAGGGGTTAGGGTTAGGTTGAAGGTACTTTTGATAGGTGTTTACATGCATCTGTACGTGAAGGGGTTAGGGTTAGGGTGAAGGTACTTTTGATAGGTGTTTGCATGCATCTGTACGTGAAGGGGTTAGGGTTAGGTTGAAGGTACTTTTGATAGGTGTTTGCATGCATCTGTATGTGAAGGGGTTAGGGTTAGGTTGAAGGTACTTTTGATAGGTGTTTACATGCATCTGTACGTGAAGGGGTTAGGGTTAGGGTGAAGGTACTTTTGATAGGTGTTTGCATGCATCTGTACGTGAAGGGGTTAGGGTTAGGTTGAAGGTACTTTTGATAGGTGTTTGCATGCATCTGTATGTGAAGGGGTTAGGGTTAGGTTGAAGGTACTTTTGATAGGTGTTTACATGCATCTGTACGTGAAGGGGTTAGGGTTAGGGTGAAGGTACTTTTGATAGGTGTTTGCATGCATCTGTACGTGAAGGGGTTAGGGTTAGGTTGAAGGTACTTTTGATAGGTGTTTGCATGCATCTGTATGTGAAGGGGTTAGGGTTAGGTTGAAGGTACTTTTGATAGGTGTTTACATGCATCTGTACGTGAAGGGGTTAGGGTTAGGTTGAAGGTACTTTTGATACGTGTTTACATGCATCTGTGCGTGAAGGGGTTAGGGTTAGGTTGAAGGTACTTTTGATAGGTGTTTGCATGCATCTGTGCGTGAAGGGGTTAGGGTTAGGTTGAAGGTACTTTTGATAGGTGTTTGCATGCATCTGTACGTGAAGGGGTTAGGGTTAGGTTGAAGGTACTTTTGATAGGTGTTTGCATGCATCTGTACGTGAAGGGGTTAGGGTTAGGTTGAAGGTACTTTTGATACGTGTTTACATGCATCTGTGCGTGAAGGGGTTAGGGTTAGGTTGAAGGTACTTTTGATAGGTGTTTGCATGCATCTGTGCGTGAAGGGGTTAGGGTTAGGTTGAAGGTACTTTTGATAGGTGTTTACATGCATCTGTACGTGAAGGGGTTAGGGTTAGGTTGAAGGTACTTTTGATAGGTGTTTACATGCATCTGTACGTGAAGGGGTTAGGGTTAGGTTGAAGGTACGTTTGATAGGTGTTTACATGCTCACAAAATAGTCTTAAAGTTACAAAAATGCTGTTTCTCAAACCATTGTGAAAATTACAAAATGGTGACGCCATTATGTCTATGTGATCATTCATTTCCGTTTTTTAAATAAACTTGGTGCCATTTACACACATGTCACTCTGAATTTGAAAACACAATTACTTATGGTTACCAAGTATTTAAAACTATTTCCCATTGGAGGGATTAGTTAGAACTATATAGAAGACAAACGACCTGCATGACAGTGGTGCTAAGACACGGACAAAGTCAGAGAGCAGGCCATGCCATCCTCTGCATAGATTCAAGTTTAGTTCAGCCGGGATGAGACACGTCAAAGTAACTGAAGCTAACTGGAAGTGACTTTTACATCCATGTGACGGTGACTTTGTGGTCAAAAGGATACTGGAACTTTGCAATGGCTGTGGATGCAGGTGGAACTTTCTTTCTCATGTTGTCATTGTCAATGGTTGACAGGGAATTACAATAAATGATGGATCCAGTGATCAGTTTTAGTCACAAACCGACATCAGACCCTGCGGGAAAACGGGGATGTTCGCTAATTAGGGCATGTATGCTAAAAAGAATCAATACGGTATGATGAGTTGGTTTTAAGATATATGACAGGTAATTAAAATATGATATTGCACAAGGAATGTGACCCACTGAAGTTACATTATGTGACCTCCAAAGTGAATGTGACATCATGTGACCTGAAATAACTGGTTGTTTTAGTGGATCAGACGTTGAGTGAGGCCGGCTCACAGCTGCCGCGAGTTGACGACTCTGACAACCCCCACGCCGAGCACGGCCTCACAGACAACATCCACGTAAGTACAGACTAACACATAACATCCATGTAACTTGTAAGTACAGACTAACTCATAACATCCATGTAAGTACAGACTAACACATAACATCCATATAAGTACAGACTAACTCATAACATCCATGTAAGTACAGACGTAAAGACAAAACGTCCATGTCAATACAGACGTAAAGACAAAACGTCCATGTCAATACAGACTTACAGACAACATCCATATAAATACAGATGTAAAGACACAACGTCCATGTAAGTACAGACTCACAGACAACATCCATATAAGTACAGACGTAAAGACAAAACGTCCATGTCAATACAGATTCACAGACAACATCCATATAAGTACAGATGTAAAGACAAAACGTCCATGTAAGTACAGACTCACAGACAACATCCATGTAAACTCACAGACAACATCCATGTAAGTACAGACGTAAAGACAAAACATCCATGTCAATACAGATTCACAGACAACATCCATATAAGTACAGATGTAAAGACACAACGTCCATGTAAGTACAGACTCACAGACAACATCCATATAAGTACAGACTTAAAGACAAAACATCCATGTCAATACAGATTCATAGACAACATCCATATAAGTACAGATGTAAAGACACAACGTCCATGTAAGTACAGACTCACAGACAACATCCATATAAGTACAGATGTAAAGACACAACGTCCATGTAAGTACAGACTCACACACAACATCCATGTAAGTACAGACTTAAAGACAACATCTATCTAAGTACAATCTCACATATCTATGTTGTAACGTTTACAAGCAATGCAGTCTGTTTGAAAATTATACCACTTAAAAGATCTATTACCAGTACGTTTGGTGTCTGGTGTACATTTGAGGTGTGAGGAAGTTATTTGGTGCTTAGTGTCAGCAAATCATTAGTTGGTACCTGGTGTACACTTGGTGTCAGCAGTTTGTTATTTGGTGCCTGGAGTGTACTTGAGATGTCAGGAAGTTGTTGTTTTGGTGACTGGTGTACACTTGAGATTTCAGAAAGTCGTTATTTGGTGCCTGGTATACACTTGGTGTCAGCAAGTCATTATTTGGTGCCTGTTGCACTCAGAAAGTCGTTATTTTGTGCCTGTTGCACATTTGGTGTCAGAAAGTCGTTATTTGGTGCCTGATGTACACTTGTAGTGTAAGTAAGTTGTTACCTGAGCATTTGTAATTCATACAGAAGATCATCAGCAGTGAGCGAGACTCAGCGGAGACACCGTCGAAGCGACCAAAGGTGGACCTTCAGTCGCTACCAACCAGGGCTTACCTTGACCAGACTGTCGTACCAATCCTACTACAAGGCATGTCAGTTCTCGCCAAAGAAAGGTAATCATCAGGGATGAGAGAGTTCCGCAGAAACACGGATTTTCGTGTTTTGGGCATCCAATTGGGTCATTCCTGTAATTCGTCCAGATTCGAGGAGCAAATGTTGGGTAATTTATATATGGTGGGTCGCAAAGCAAAGTAAAAATAAAAAAGTTGGGCATAAACCATCGTACTTGTCCCAACGAAGTACTGTCATATGCCCTCCGATTACTCAAGAGATCAATCGGTCAGAAACCCATAAGTGCTTAGCATTGTAAAAGGCTATTGGATAATAATTTAATGATGTCAATATAATAATTATTATCTCGTTTCCATTTGGGAACTCTGGGGAAAAACGCAGGGAAACACCAAATCGGCGTCTGACGACTCTGTTGTAGGTTAATAATCAGGTAATTTCTTGGCTTTACAGTGGCGACCTACAGTGGCAAGTTAGTGGTGCATATTGAAATAATGTGTTGATATGCTTAACTTAGCTGCGCCGTGAACAATAATCAAAGTTCTTTAGTTTGGTTCTGTTTGAAACTAATAAGAAATATTTTATACGCAATATCGCAGTGTTCTCGCTGAATGGTGTGCTTAGTGGTGGCCTTGTGCATGTACTATAACCAACTACATCATGAAACTTCTGGACAAAATCGATGAGGTTTGCTTTTGAGAAAGCAAGTTTCGAGCAGACTGGTTAAAGAAAACTGTGGAAATAGATGTTGGTAGTGGCAGCAAAACAACTGTGACAATCAAGGACTGTAAAAAACATCAGATCAACCATGTGTCGCATTTTGTAAGGACACAGTGAAGTACGGTGGGCATGGTTTTGTGTCAATGAGGGACCAATAAACTGATAAACACTGTACAATGATTATTTGCGGCGGACGAACACCACTATTTCTAGTGCTTTTGGATCGCTTACGGTACAACAGTTACATCCAGCACTACAGCACGGAACCAGGCCCCAGTCACCCATGTTTCAGATACCTGTATATATCTTGTTATTGCTAGTTACCCAACTGATTTCATTATTAACAAGCTAAATATTTCTTTACAAGAATTGGTATGATTTCATTCAATAATTTCATTTCAAAAGAATGCCAACGTTTTTGAGATACTAATAATTATGATGTTTATCTGTATACTAATAATTATGATGTTTATATATAGAGACAGTCAATAGCTTGACAGTACCAATTATATAGGGGGGTGGGGTGGTGGAAAGAAGAAGAACATCAAAATAATCTCATGTTACTCCTTACTGTGTTAGAATGGCTTTAACCAGGGGTCAATTTACACAAAAGTCAATGACTTCGTATTTACCCTCTCCAAACATTGTATATTCTCACTTGTATTATAGTTTAACTTGTTTGGTTGTCTTGTCTTATATATCGGTATATATTGTTATCAATGTACTGAATAAACATTCATTCATCAGAATGGCTTTAACCCTAACCCATTAAAACAGCTTACAGCCTCCTCCACCATGAACCCCCAGCTAGAAAGCACTTGCAGTGCTCATACCGTAGTAGTATGTTTAGTTTAAACACTACTTACCATGTTCTGCTCGTACCTTGCTCCGCTCGATCTCATAAATTTTCAGTGGTTTTGATCAAATGTTGCTCTCATCCCTGAACCATATCCATCAGGACTATGTTTAATACTTGGATATGACTGCAATGATAATTAAGATTGCCAAGAAGAACAGAACGCATTAGGAATCACCTGTGTTCATTCTCTTGTTTTGCAGACCGCCGAACCCAATAGAATTCCTTGCTGCCTACCTTCTCAAGAACAAGACTCAGTTTGACCAGTAGAGACTGATCTCATTGCATAGATCACGTGTGCAGTCAACTCAGTTTGACCGTAGACAGTAATCTCATTCATCGCTGCATGAATCATGTGTACAGTTGACTCAGTTTGACCGTAGACAGTAATCTCATTCCCCGCTGCATGGATCATGTGTAGAGTCGACTCAGAAAACAGCATTCTTCCAGTGATGTCAACAGGCAGCACATTTCATTGACATTACATTGGCCACAACTGATGCCTTGGCTTAGTGCATAGAAATTGTCATTCTTGTTTCATTTAATAAAACTGTTTAAATGTGTATTATGAGTGTACATATTTCACATAGTGTGCTGAATGTTGTGATCATCCCTGTCAAGCTTTGTTGGAGCTCAAACTGCAGCATGTCTGTGTATCATGACTGTGTATCATATCATGCGAGGCAGTAAACAGAATGCTGTAATGATCAGTGTAAACCTGCAGCATTTTTGTATATCATGTAAACATGGGAGGCAGTAAACAAGACTAATGATCGATGTAATATTTATGTATTTCTAATACGAATCGAACTGTGTCAAGTTTACATTAAACTAGTTCAACATGTACATTGTATATTGTTCACTTGTTCTGCAACACTGGGTCAAGTTGTATTACAACATATACATCTTGTAGAGAAGGGCATTTACCGTATTCAGTGAAGTCTATCATTTGCAATCATCTTTCAAACAATACCACTATTGTCAATGACTGTTTCATATTTAAGTAACAGTTGTAGTATTCACTTCATGAAGACTGTTTGTGTTCCTCATAATTAACCCACCTTCTTTGGAAATGTATTTGTAATGGCCGAGACACAGATGAATGGTGCGAACTCACAATTATTTTTCCATGCCAAAACAGCACAGATCAACTTGAATGTGTACTGCTGCATTGGCATATCAAGCGAGTGTCACTGCCAACCAACAAGTGACTCTAACGCAGTAACACTTAATAACATTAACACAAAACGCTTGCGCAGTGCATGCAAACAGTAACACAAAACACTTGCACAGTGCATGCAAACAGTAACCTAATATGTTCTTCGAATGTCACAAATTGCAATCTTTATTTATTCACCACAACTGTTTGTTGATGAGTAAATTAGCTGACTTTATTTGCGGTGATGTATATGAAAACTTTAAGACACAGTCTGACTGCCTGGGATGGCAGTGGGGATGAGTAGAGTTAAGATTTGCGAGTCCTTGGGCTGCGTCTCTTCGTCACTGCGGCTTTCTTGGTCCTCTTGCCCACCTCCTTCACAGCTCTCCCTCTCTCCGACTGCAAGACACACCAGACAGCTGTAGACTACAACACTACTTTAGAAAGGTAAAGGTAAATTCTTATGCTGTATAAAGCAATATCCAGTCCTCAGGACTGTTCAAACCACTTGACACTTCACTCCCTGGACTTCATACACAAATATCCAACACTGTCTATACCCAGGTTCTCGTACAGCTGAGCGAACTGGAGCAACATAGAGTGATCGAACTTGCCCAAGGTTCGACACTGCAACACAGGGTTTGAATCTGAGTTCTCACGGTCGAGAGTCCGAAGTCTGCACGGCGCTCCACGTCACATAATTTACACTCTGTGATCACCATCGCATCGGCGGGGGGTAGTCTTGTGGTGTGGGGTGCGGTGTGGCGGTCTACCAACACACAATGGTGGTGGACACCTGTGTATGAACAATGTTCACCCAGTAATTGTAGTGTGGCTGAATCCTTTCCAGAGAAGTCAAGGTGTTCAAATCAAATTAATATAATTTTATATGTGTAGGGTGAAGTGTAAAACATTTTGAGCAGTCCTAAGGACTGCAAACTGCGCTACTTACTGCTACTTCCACTTTAAGTTTAATACACCTACACCTGTGCACCACACACCAGTCTGCCACACACCTTGACACATCTGCCCAACACACAACTACTGAACACCTGTTTATGTCTTCAGGTTTACCTTCTTCAATGGTGATGAATCTGATTCAGCCAGGCCTGTGTCATCATCACCAGTTTGTTCCAGCCCTGTCACGTCTGTGACAGTCACGGCCTCTGTCAAGGACACGTCAGCCTACAAGGACGGAGCATCAGTGTCACGAGGACACAATCCAGGGTACTCCTACAAGGACACAGTCCAGGGTGGTCCTACAAGGACACAGTCCAGGGTACTCCTACAAGGACACAGTCCAGGGTGGTCCTACAAGGACACAGTCCAGGGTAATCCTACAAGGACACAGTCCAGGGTAATCCTACAAGGACACAGTCCAGGGTGGTCCTACAAGGACACAGTCCAGGGTAATCCTACAAGGACACAGTCCAGGGTACTCCTACAAGGACACAGTCCAGGGTGGTCCTACAAGGACACAGTCCAGGGTACTCCTACAAGGACACAGTCCAGGGTGGTCCTACAAGGACACAGTCCAGGGTACTCCTACAAGGACACAGTCCAGGGTGGTCCTACAAGGACACAGTCCAGGGTAATCCTACAAGGACACAGTCCAGGGTAGTCCTACAAGGACACAGTCCAGGGTACTCCTACAAGGACACAGTCCAGGGTGGTCCTACAAGGACACAGTCCAGGGTAATCCTACAAGGACACAGTCCAGGGTAATCCTACAAGGACACAGTCCAGGGTGGTCCTACAAGGACACAGTCCAGGGTGGTCCTACAAGGACACAGTCCAGGGTGGTCCTACAAGGACACAGTCCAGGGTGGTCCTACAAGGACACAGTCCAGGGTGGTCCTACAAGGACACAGTCCAGGGTAATCCTACAAGGACACAGTCCAGGGTACTCCTACAAGGACACAGTCCAGGGTACTCCTACAAGGACACAGTCCAGGGTACTCCTACAAGGACACAGTCCAGGGTACTCCTACAAGGACACAGTCCAGGGTACTCCTACAAGGACACAGTCCAGGGTACTCCTACAAGGACACAGTCCAGGGTACTCCTACAAGGACACAGTCCAGGGTACTCCTACAAGGACACAGTCCAGGGTGGTCCTACAAGGACACAGTCCAGGGTGGTCCTACAAGGACACAGTCCAGGGTGGTCCTACAAGGACACAGTCCAGGGTGGTCCTACAAGGACACAGTCCAGGGTAATCCTACAAGGACACAGTCCAGGGTAATCCTACAAGGACACAGTCCAGGGTGGTCCTACAAGGACACAATCCAGGGTGGTCCTACAAGGACACAATCCAGGGTGGTCCTACAAGGACACAATCCAGGGTGGTCCTACAAGGACACAATCCAGGGTGGTCCTACAAGGACACAATCCAGGGTGGTCCTACAAGGACACAGTCCAGGGTACTCCTACAAGGACACAGTCCAGGGTGGTCCTACAAGGACACAGTCCAGGGTGGTCCTACAAGGACACAGTCCAGGGTGGTCCTACAAGGACACAGTCCAGGGTGGTCCTACAAGGACACAGTCCAGGGTAATCCTACAAGGACACAGTCCAGGGTAATCCTACAAGGACACAATCCAGGGTGGTCCTACAAGGACACAGTCCAGGGTGGTCCTACAAGGACACAGTTCAGGGTGGTCCTACAAGGACACAGTCCAGGGTGGTCCTACAAGGACACAGTCCAGGGTAATCCTACAAGGACACAGTCCAGGGTAATCCTACAAGGACACAGTCCAGGGTGGTCCTACAAGGACACAGTCCAGGGTGGTCCTACAAGGACACAGTCCAGGGTGGTCCTACAAGGACACAGTCCAGGGTAATCCTACAAGGACACAGTCCAGGGTAATCCTACAAGGACACAGTCCAAGGTGGTCCTACAAGGACACAGTCCAGGGTGGTCCTACAAGGACACAGTCCAGGTCTGTCCTACAAGGACACAGTCCAGGGTGGTCCTACAAGGACACAGTCCACGTTGATCCTATAAGGACACAGTCCAGGGTAGTCCTACAAGGACACAGTCCAGGGTGGTCCTACAAGGACACAGTCCAGGGTGGTCCTACAAGGACACAGTCCAGGGTAATCCTACAAGGACACAGTCCAGGGTAATCCTACAAGGACACAATCCAGGGTGGTCCTACAAGGACACAGTCCAGGGTGGTCCTACAAGGACACAGTTCAGGGTGGTCCTACAAGGACACAGTCCAGGGTGGTCCTACAAGGACACAGTCCAGGGTAATCCTACAAGGACACAGTCCAGGGTAATCCTACAAGGACACAGTCCAGGGTGGTCCTACAAGGACACAGTCCAGGGTGGTCCTACAAGGACACAGTCCAGGGTGGTCCTACAAGGACACAATCCAGGGTGGTCCTACAAGGACACAGTCCAGGGTAATCCTACAAGGACACAGTCCAGGGTAATCCTACAAGGACACAGTCCAGGGTGGTCCTACAAGGACACAATCCAGGGTGGTCCTACAAGGACACAATCCAGGGTGGTCCTACAAGGACACAATCCAGGGTGGTCCTACAAGGACACAATCCAGGGTGGTCCTACAAGGACACAATCCAGGGTGGTCCTACAAGGACACAGTCCAGGGTACTCCTACAAGGACACAGTCCAGGGTGGTCCTACAAGGACACAGTCCAGGGTGGTCCTACAAGGACACAGTCCAGGGTGGTCCTACAAGGACACAGTCCAGGGTGGTCCTACAAGGACACAGTCCAGGGTAATCCTACAAGGACACAGTCCAGGGTAATCCTACAAGGACACAATCCAGGGTGGTCCTACAAGGACACAGTCCAGGGTGGTCCTACAAGGACACAGTTCAGGGTGGTCCTACAAGGACACAGTCCAGGGTGGTCCTACAAGGACACAGTCCAGGGTAATCCTACAAGGACACAGTCCAGGGTAATCCTACAAGGACACAGTCCAGGGTGGTCCTACAAGGACACAGTCCAGGGTGGTCCTACAAGGACACAGTCCAGGGTGGTCCTACAAGGACACAGTCCAGGGTAATCCTACAAGGACACAGTCCAGGGTAATCCTACAAGGACACAGTCCAAGGTGGTCCTACAAGGACACAGTCCAGGGTGGTCCTACAAGGACACAGTCCAGGTCTGTCCTACAAGGACACAGTCCAGGGTGGTCCTACAAGGACACAGTCCACGTTGATCCTATAAGGACACAGTCCAGGGTAGTCCTACAAGGACACAGTCCAGGGTGGTCCTACAAGGACACAGTCCAGGGTGGTCCTACAAGGACACAGTCCAGGGTAATCCTACAAGGACACAGTCCAGGGTAATCCTACAAGGACACAATCCAGGGTGGTCCTACAAGGACACAGTCCAGGGTGGTCCTACAAGGACACAGTTCAGGGTGGTCCTACAAGGACACAGTCCAGGGTGGTCCTACAAGGACACAGTCCAGGGTAATCCTACAAGGACACAGTCCAGGGTAATCCTACAAGGACACAGTCCAGGGTGGTCCTACAAGGACACAGTCCAGGGTGGTCCTACAAGGACACAGTCCAGGGTGGTCCTACAAGGACACAGTCCAGGGTGGTCCTACAAGGACACAGTCCAAGGTGGTCCTACAAGGACACAGTCCAGGGTGGTCCTACAAGGACACAGTCCAGGTCTTCCTACAAGGACACAATCCAAGGTAGTCCAGGTTTGTCCAACAAGGACACAATCCAAGGTTGTCTTAATTTACACCATTAATATAACCACACTGGTAACTAAACATCAAACTTGGTTGTATTGATTTTCATTGACAGTATCTATAATTCACATGCTATGTCAAGTTTCCCTCTTCATAAAAGCAGCAATGCGTTATGCTAGTACACTCAAGTAATTCCTTGCTGCTATAAAGTTGACATTACTTGTATAGTTATTACCTTTGTCACTCTCACCTGTTTCTCTGTGTCTGTGACATCACTGCTGGTCTCCATGGCAACGTCTGTGTCAGAGGCTGCCGCTGGCTGGCTGCTCTCACACACCGGGTCATGTTGGAGCTCGGCAGCATCACCTGGTGGTATCACCTCATCAGTCTCCATTGCTCCTGCCTCTTGCTCCTGCTCCTGCTGTCTTGCCTCTAGTTGCTCCTGTCTCTCCTTCACTTCAAGTTCCTCCTCGTTCCTCGCTACTTCTGATTCTTTGTCTTGTTTCATATCTTGCTCTAAAATGTCCTCTTGTTTCCTGTCTTGCTCTTTCTTGTCAGCTGTTTTTATTATTTCTTGTTCCTGTTGAGTAGTCTGCTGCCTGCATTGCTCTTCTTCCAGCTTCCTCTGTTCATCCTCTCGCTTCATTTCTCTCTGTCGTAGGGCTTCATCTTGCTCCTCTTTCTCTCTCTCTTCCAGCAGCTGTTTCTCCTTTGCCACAGTCTCTGCATCCTCCTGCAACCACAGCATCTCTCTCAGAGTCTGTGTGCGTGTGAGTGGTGCATGCATGGGTGCGTGCATGTGTTTGAGTGCGTGTGCATGTCGTGTGTGTATCACAAACCTGTTGTCTCTGTCGTGCTTTCTCCTGCTGTATACGTCGCTCCTCTTCTAACTTTTGCTGGAAACACAAGATAAAACTGCTACAAGAATGTTATCTTTTAATGTTCCCTGAACTACTGCGTTCACTAGGGCAGAGCGAAGAAGGCAGCCAGGATGGGCCTGGTCAACCTTCACCTTACGCCACGAATACCTTGCACTTAGCCAAGCGGGCAGGAATGAAGTCACGAAACGACACGATACGTTTGCTCGCGACATAAGCCTCATGTAATCCAAGTGAATAGGGACAGGCCCTATATGTATTGCGCCTGTCTAAATTATGGTATAACAACACATGCATAATTATAACGAAGGAATATTATCTGTTCAGTGATACAGTCTGTATCTGACGTACTGAACACAAAATACACATAGGATGATGATACAGTAGAGCATAACCTGATGACATATAAACAGAATATTGTTAATGGCCATGTCAAACTTAACTGATTAATGTGACCATGTCGCCGCCTGGCGATCGATCACTAAACATTACATACTTCATTTCAAAACTGGTTTGACAACTTTTAATGTAATCTATCATTTACAATATTTTCCTGGCCCTCCCTGGTAGAGTTTCTCCCCCATTCTCTTGGCCCTGGCCCTACCTGGTAGAGTTTCTCCCCCATTCTCTTGGCTCTGGCCCTACCTGGTAGAGTTTCTCCCCCACTTTCTTGGCCATGGCCATATCTGGTAGTTTCTCCCCCACTCTCTTGGTCCTCGCCCTATCTGGTAGAGTTTCTCCCCCACTATTTTGGCCCTAGCCCTACCTGGTAAAGTTTCTCCCATACTCTCTTGGCCCTGGCCGTACCTGGTAGAGTTTCTCCCATACCCTCTTGGCTCTGGCCCTACCGGGTACAGTTTCTCTCATACTCTCTTGGCCCTGGCTCAATTAGGTAGAGTTTCTCATGTACTCTCTTGGCCTTGGCCCTACCTGGTAGAGTTTCTCCCATATTCTTTTGGCCCTGGCCCTACCTGATAGAGTTTCTCCCATACTCTCTTGACTCTGGCCCTACCTGGTAGAGTTTCTCTTCCACTCTCTTAGCCCTAGTCCTATCTGGTACAGTTTCTCCTCCACTCTCTTGGGCCTAGTCCTACCTGGTACAGTTTCTCCTGGGCTGCCAGTCTCTCCTCCTCCAGTCTCTTGGCCCGCTGCTGCTGTCTCTGTTCCTCCAACGGATCTCTCTCTAGGATCGTCATGATGGCTTTGGGAATGTGAGCTCTCTGAAACCACAGCCATGTAGTGGTTACATTAGGGTTCCACAGAAGATACATTAGTTAATGACTGGGTGGGTTGCTGGCCCCGAATAGGAAACTAGTAAACTAGTGTTACACTTAATCCCTTCACACACTTGTGTTATAGTTCATCTCATTCTCGTATCAGGGCTGCTTGCCATGCAAACTAGTCCTGGCTGACCCCCTGCGCGAAGTGCGGAAGTTAGCTGAGTCAAACTAGTAATTGACTTCGCCAGTCGCGACTGCATCACCCGTGAGAACAGCGCAAATACCCGCCCCAATTTGAAGACGGATAAACGACTTCTGGGAATCTCAATATATAATGACCCGTTCGCCCAGAAGCATGAACAACAGCTAAGCGGTATTGTGTATTCTAATAATTGCTTCTACTTCCTAAACATTGCATGTAACACGAGCCACAGTTGGTTGAAATGATTTTTATTATGACCACCTGACCTGCCGCCAACCACTGATCTAGTGAGCGATTTCACAGGCTGAGATTAAATTCAGAGTTTCGCAAAGCGATCAGCAAGGGGTACTGCTGGCTGGCACTGACATAATCCACAGCAGTGACCTCTGGCGCACGAGGATGGTTCATATCATCACACCATATTGTTATACTTCATCCCTTCACACACTTGTGTTACACCCCATCCCTTCATATACTTGTGTTATACCCCATCCCTTCACACACTTGTGTTATACCCCATCCCTTCATATACTTGTGTTACACCCCATCCCTTTATATACTTGTGTTATACCCCATCCCTTCATATACTTGTGTTATACCCCATCCCTTCACACACTTGTGTTATACCCCATCCCTTCATATACTTGTGTTATACCCCATCCCTTCACATACTTGTGTTATACCCCATCCCTTCACATACTTGTGTTATACCCCATCCCTTCACATACTTGTGTTATACCCCATCCCTTCACACACTTGTGTTATACCCCATCCCTTCACACACTTGTGTTATACCCCATCCCTTCATATACTTGTTATACCCCATCCCTTCACACACTTGTGTTATACCCCATCCCTTCATATAATTGTGTTATACTC
This sequence comes from Escarpia spicata, assembly GCA_963995525.1. NCBI lineage: Eukaryota > Metazoa > Annelida > Polychaeta > Sabellida > Siboglinidae > Escarpia > Escarpia spicata. The sequence continues at coordinate 49,102,409 of OZ023211.1, read as the reverse complement.
CCATCCCTTCATATACTTGTGTTATACCCCATCCCTTCACACACTTGTGTTATACCCCATCCCTTCACATACTTTTGTTATACCCCATCCCTTCATATACTTGTGTTATACCCCATCCCTTCATATAATTGTGTTATACTCCCATCCCTTCATATACTTGTGTTATACCCCATCCCTTCACACACTTGTGTTATACCCCATCCCTTCACACACTTGTGTTATACCCCATCCCTTCACACACTTGTGTTATACCCCATCCCTTCACACACTTGTGTTATACCCCATCCCTTCATATACTTGTGTTATACCCCATCCCTTCACACACTTGTGTTATACCCCATCCCTTCATATACTTGTGTTACACCCCATCCCTTCATATACTTGTGTTATACCCCATCCCTTCATATACTTGTGTTACACCCCATCCCTTCATATACTTGTGTTATACCCCATCCCTTCATATACTTGTGTTACACCCCATCCCTTCATATACTTGTGTTACACCGCATCCCTTCATATACTTGTGTTATACCCCATCCCTTCATATACTTGTGTTACACCCCATCCCTTCATATACTTGTGTTACACCCCATCCCTTCATATACTTGTGTTATACCCCATCCCTTCACACACTTGTGTTATACCCCATCCCTTCATATACTTGTGTTATACCCCATCCCTTCATATACTTGTGTTATACCCCATCCCTTCATATACTTGTGTTACACCCCATCCCTTCATATACTTGTGTTACACCCCATCCCTTTATATACTTGTGTTATACCCCATCCCTTCATATATTTGTGTTACACCCCATCCCTTCATATACTTGTGTTATACCCCATCCCTTCATATACTTGTGTTACACCCCATCCCTTTATATACTTGTGTTATACCCCATCCCTTCATATACTTGTGTTATACCCCATCCCTTCACACACTTGTGTTATACCCCATCCCTTCATATACTTGTGTTATACCCCATCCCTTCACATACTTGTGTTATACCCCATCCCTTCATATAGTTGTGTTATACCCCATCCCTTCATATACTTGTGTTATACCCCATCCCTTCATATACTTGTGTTATACCCCATCCCTTCATATACTTGTGCTGCAAGGACTGGAGTGGTCACTAGAGAGGTTACTAGATACATCGCTAGAAAGATCACCAGAGTGGTCACTGGAGAGGTCAGAAGAGGGGTCACTAGAGAAGTCACTGACCTGGTGGGGGGTGAATGACTTGACGTGGTGTAGCAGTGGTTCACGGAGGTCGGGGCAGATCTCGAAGGCATTCTTGAGCTGGAGGGCGGGCAGCTGGAGGAGCACCTGGAAGGACTGGGGCTTGGTGCGCTGACAGCACCGCACAAAGCCCTCCCACACCTTCTTCTGCTTCCACACCTGGGGCAACATCAAACATTCCACACCTGTATTGAGACTTAACATGTTCATCCGTTTTGTAATGAGCAAAGCACGACTGCCCACCTGCATTGAATTGAGACATTACACTGCGCACCTGCTATGTAGAGGCTTAACACGGCCTGCCTATTTTCTACTGAGACTTAGCATAGCCCATCTGCATTGTATCAATAGTTAACACTGCCCACCTACTTTGTGCTGAGACTTAACACTGCCCTCCGACTGAATACTGAGACTTAACACTGCCCTCCTGCTTCATACAGGGGTAGAACTACCCACTAGTCCATTAGTCCGTACACTAGTAAAGATTACGGCGGACTAGTAAACCTGCCTACCAACTAGTCCGGTTGTCTAGTAAATATCAACATGTTGCGTCGCGTCAACACCCCTACCATTTACAAACTAATTCTTGACATAATGTGGCGACAGTGAAAGGATGCTTTTGATTGGCTACTGTGTTACATCGAATTCTGAAATGACAGTTGTTTTGTTTAGTGTATCTTGTAGAGATTAGAGTGCAATTGGTGGCCATTTTCAAATGCACGGTTTTCGAATACGGTTGCTTTTTTAGTCTTCGTTTACGCACAATGTGTCGTTACTTGACTGGGGTTGCGAAACCAGCAGTAAAGCTCAAGCTGGAAAACTGTGAACGGGACACGCAGTACGACAAGCAGAAACAGCATGGGCACTTGAAGGTTTGGGAGTGCGACCACAGGTGGCTGTCCTATGATGAGGACAAGGGTATGATGTTCTGCACAATGTGCAGGACACACAACATGACTTCTTGACGGGCACAGATAACTTTAGACCAGACTCCCTATGTGCAATCGAGTTGTGGAGTGCTCGTGGAGCACGGCGGCCAGACACTCAGCCACTTGGGCCCAGGCCAGACTAACAGTAGTGCCTCTGACGCTGAGTGAAACTGACTGACTGGCAGGCAGTGTTAGCACCAGGCCTGGAGACGACACTGTTTTTTTGTGGTTGAAATAAAATTGTTGCGATTTAAATTTGTGTTATGTTTTGATATTTGCAGGAATAGTAAACCTTTTGGCAGACTAGTAAACTTTTGGTTTTATTAGTCCTGCTGTCCAGTAAAATAAATGCTGAAGTTGTACCCATGTATATATGTAACATAACCCATCCATTTTGTTTTGAGACTTAACACTGCCTACCTACTTTGTTGTGTTTCTTAACACTAACATGACCCACCTGCTTTTTACTGAGACATGGCTCACCTGCTATGTATTAAGGTAACACAGCCCCAACCCACTTTATTTGCCTTAACACTGCCCACCTACTCTGTACCAAGACTCAACACAGCTGACCTACCCTGTACCAAGACTCAACACAGCCCACCTACTCTGTATCAAGACGTAACACAGCCGACCTACTCTGTACCAAGACTTAACACTGCCCACCTACTCTGTACCAAGACTCAACACAGCCCACCTACTCTGTACCAAGACTTAACACAGCTGACCTACTCTGTACCAAGACTTAACACAGCCCACCTACTCTGTACCAAGACTTAACACAGCCGACCTGTTTTGTGATGAGGCGCTGCATGATGTTCATGACGAAGCCAATGAGGCGAGGGTACATGGCGAGGGACTGGAGCACAGTCCTCATGAGGAGGGTGGGGAGAGGACTTTGTTCCATGAGGTGCTGCATCACCACAGCCAGCACCTCCTGGGTGTAGACCGTGCGCTCGGCGAAACACAGGTTGGTGGCTGCAACATAGAACACATTTATAATCAGACATTATTAAAATTAGTTTTAAAATACTTGTTCTGTGTTTCTACATTCATTTGTTGGCCACCATCCAAGTCCACAAAATAGTAACTGTAGAAATGAGTGTAATAAACAAATTGTATCACTAACTCAGATGAATTTCTAAATGACACTGTGTGCACAGGCGCAGGAAACAAGGCTGGAGGGACTCTCACCTTTGATGATTGTTTTCATGTCGCACTTCTGTGTGTCCACGTAGTGTAGGGCTATGAGCAGCTCGGCAGGGGTGAGAGGACTCGAGTAGCCACTGTCCTGTCCTACAACCAACAACACACTGCTCTACAACCAACCACAACACTGTCCCAAACCAACCACAGCACACTGCCCTACAACCAACAACACACTGCCCTACAACCAACCACAGCACATTGCCCTACAACCAACCACAACACTGTCCTAAACCAACCACAGCACATTGCCCTACAACCAACAACACACTGCCCTACAACCAACCACAACACTGTCCTAAACCAACCACAGCACATTGCCCTACAACCAACCATAGCACACTGTACTACAACCAACCACAGCACACAGTGCTACAACCAACCACAGCACACTGTACTACAACCAACCACAGCAGACTGTACTACAACCAACCACAGCACACTGTACTACAACCAACCACAGCACGCTGTCCTACAACCAACCACAGCACACTGTACTACAACCAACCACAGCAGACTGTACTACAACCAACCACAGCACACTGTACTACAACCAACCACAGCACACTGTACTACAACCAACCACAGCACACTGTACTACAACCAACCACAGCAGACTGTGCTACAACCAACCACAACACACTGTACTACAACCAACCACAACACACTGCCCTACAAAAAACTACAGCACACTGTACTACAACCAACCACAGCACGCTGTCCTACAACCAACCACAGCACACTGTACTACAACCAACCACAGCACACTGTGCTACAACCAACCACAGCACACTGTACTACAACCAACCACAGCAGACTGTACTACAACCAACCACAGCACACTGTACTACAACCAACCACAGCACACTGTACTACAACCAACCACAGCACACTGTACTACAACCAACCACAGCACACTGTACTACAACCAACCACAGCACACTGTACTACAACCAACCACAGCACACTGTACTACAACCAACCACAGCACGCTGTCCTACAACCAACCACAGCACACTGTACTACAACCAACCACAGCACACTGTACTACAACCAACCACAGCACACTGTGCTACAACCAACCACAGCACACTGTGCTACAACCAACCACAGCAGACTGTACTACAACCAACCACAGCACACTGTACTACAACCAACCACAGCAGACTGTACTACAACCAACCACAGCACACTGTGCTACAACCAACCACAACACACTGTACTACAACCAACCACAACACACTGCCCTACAAAAAACTACAGCACACTGTACTACAACCAACCACAGCACGCTGTCCTACAACCAACCACAGCACACTGTACTACAACCAACCACAGCACACTGTACTACAACCAACCACAGCACACTGTACTACAACCAACCACAGCACACTGTACTACAACCAACCACAGCACACTGTACTACAACCAACCACAACACATTATCCTACAACTAACCACAACACAATTGGTTGACAGGAGGCAATTTCAAAAGCACAATATTTAATGCTTAATAAGAAACCTTTTCTAACCATTTTAAGAATTAGTCACTTACCATGCGCACTGGTCACTTACTGTGGGCACCAGTCACTTACCATGGGCACCAATCACAATCAATCAATCAATCAAATCACAATACTTTATTGTCCCTTGGGAGAGTAATTCATTTGGAGTGTAGCAGCATATTAAAGAAGAAGTAATAAACGTTATATCGGTTAAACAAAATTTCAAATATGTTAAATAAGTTCTCAATAAGGCTCACTCAGTGTCAGACTGGCAGGGAAGACTGGCAGAGATGGGGGGAACGAAGGACAGTTACTCATTCATTAGTCTAATTGACGAGGGAACAAATGAGTTTTGAGTGAGATTCAGTTTACAGTGAGGGAGTTGAAAGCTGTGACCAGAAGGAAGTAGTTTATAACATGGAAACATGGAAGTTCAGGGTCTGAGGAGATATTCCTTCTCTTTCTCTCTGCCCTTTGCCTGTATAGATCCTCTAGACTGGTCTGCTTTTTTCCCACCACCTTGCCACTAACCCTGACGGTTCGTGCCAGAGTTGTAGTGATGCACAACATTGAGGCCACCGTACCACACAAGGAACCCAAATGTAACAGAGCTTTCAATGTAGCATCTGTAGAAGGTTTGTAGAACGTGTGCTGACACTGAGTGAGCTTTTACTGGCACTTTCTCTTAATTACAGCTGTATTTTCACCAAATGTGAGCTTTGCATCAATGATAGTGCCGAGATACTTGTATTCATCTACTCTCCATACACACTCTCCGTTAATGAATAGTCCCTCCACTTACCATGAGCACCAAGTAGTCGGTTGAAGACTTCCTTCACAACCACAGGGTTCAGCTTGATCAACTTTGGCAGAGCGGCTACAACCTCTTTCTGAGAAACACAACAAGAAGTATTTACAGTGGAGATTTGACACAACAAAGTGTTGGTCCTTATGTATAGCACTTGTATACACTCTACTTAAAGCAATTCTTTCTGAGCTAATAAACATTCAAAATGTACTGTAAATATAAATTTCCCATAAATACTTTCTAAACTCATTTCTTGCATTTTATGCATAATTTTGTATCTTAAATGTGCAAAAAGTTGATAAATAATTGTGTTTACATGAATGATTTTGAGCATGTTGCCATGTGGATGATGTAAGTCTGCACACAGACTCAATTAAGTACACTTTTAAATCAATCCTGTCGTGGGCTGCCATTATATTCACTCTCCGTTTATTCCATATATTGTCATTTTCCTTGTTTTCTTTGCTGAATCCATGACATAAACAGTGGCTGGATGTTTTTCTTACCCCATAAAACTTAGAGGAGCTAAATGAAGTCTGATGGATGGACTGAATATTCATGAGCATGCCTTATATGGACCGTGATTGCTGGCACAAACTGGAAACTCCAGTTATGAAATTGATATATAGTTGTGGTCGTTAGTGATTAATAAAACATAATTATAATTAAACAATTGCATTGAATTACATGAACTAGTCATATTAACTGGATTAATGCATTAATGAAAAACTGGTTTTAGTAGGTTGTAATACTTGCACAGAACTAACCCTAGAGAGGACAGGAATGGGGAACTTACCTTTGAGAGAGGACAGGAATGGGGAACTTACCTTTGAGAGAGGACAGGAATGGGGAACTTACCTTTGAGAGAGGACAGGAATGGGGAACTTACCTTTGAGAGAGGACAGGAATGGGGAACTTACCTTTGAGAGAGGACAGGAATGGGGAACTTACCTTTGAGAGAGGACAGGAATGGGGAACTTACCTTTGAGAGAGGACAGGAATGGGGAACTTACCTTTGAGAGAGGACAGGAATGGGGAACTTACCTTTGAGAGTCCTGTCAGTACAGGAATTAGGAACCTGACATCAGACACGCGCTTGTGGTACAAGTCTCGCACTCGGTCCACCAACGCTTGAGATGGAGCAGCTGTGAACACAACAAAACACACCAGACATGCTCTTGTGGTACGTAACATTAAGAGAGTGGTGTATCTTTGTCTCTGAGAACATTAAGAGAGTGATGTACCTTTCTATATGAGGACATTAAGAGAGTGATGTACCTTTGTCTGTGAGGATATTAAGAGAGTGACGTACCTTTGTCTGTGAGGACATTAAGAGAGTGATGTACCTATGTCTATGAGGACATTAAGAGAGTGATGTACCTTTCTATGTGAAGACATTAAGAGAGTGATGTACCTCTGTCTGTGAGGACATTAAGAGAGTGATGTACCTTTGTCTGTGAGGACATTAAGAGAGTGACGTACCTTTCTATGTGAGGACATTAAGAGTGACGTACCTTTGTCTGTGAGGACATTAAGAGAGTGATGTAACTTTGTATGTGAGGACATTAAGAGAGTGATGTACCTTTGTCTGAGAGGACATTAAGAGAGTAATGTACCTTTGTCTGTGAGGACATTAAGAGAGTGATGTACCTTTGTCAGTGAGGACATTAAGAGAGTGATGTACCTTTGTCAGTGAGGACATTAAGAGAGTGATGTACCTTTGTCTGTGAGGATGTGAATGATGCGAGTGATGAGTGTCTCCGCCCCCTTGGGACAGTTATCGACCAGGAGCAGCAGTTGTGGGGAGTCCATGCCCATGCCTTTCACCTGAAATACCAAGCCACAGATTAGAGCATTTTCAGGCATAATTACTTATTAACAAAATCAGACATAATTAACACCAGACAAAATTCTACACAGTGGAATACAGCACTGTTGCTAAAACTAGTTACTAAAGTGTCACTGATCTTATGATTCCAGGTAGCAACATGTCACTTTCACCATCTGTCATTGGTACACTTAGGATACACACCATATAAATGTTAAAATAAAATAGTAAGACAGGATAACTGTGGTCATATCAATATATATTGTTGACAGCCAAGGGACAGTCGAGGGACAGTCGGGGGACAGTTGGGAAACAGTCAGTGGACAGTAAAGGGACAGTCAGGGTACAATTGGGGGGCAGTCGGGGGATAATCGGAGAATTTAGGGACAGTCAGGGGACAATAGGGAGACCGTTGGAGGAGAGACGAGGGACAGTCGGGGAACAGTCAAGGGTCAGTCGGGGGACAGTTTGGGGACAGTCGGGGACACATCTCACCGGAGTCTCCAGCACTCGAAGGATTGTCCTCTTAATATCTGGCTTGGTTCCTGTGTAGACATTTGCTAGCCTGCAAACAAACCATGACACACGTCATCAGTGCCAATGACATCACTGTCAAACCATGACACACGTCATCAGTGCCAATGACATCACTGTCAAACCATGACACACGTCACCAGTGTCAATGGTGTCAATGACATCACTGTCAAACCATGACACACATCACCAGTGTCAATGGTGTCAATGACATCACTGTCAAACCATGATACACATCATCAATGTCAATGACATCACTGTCAAACAATGATACACATCATCAATGTCAATGACATCACTGTCAAACCATGATACACATCATCAATGTCAATGACATCACTGTCAAACAATGATACACATCATCAATGTCAATGACATCACTGTCAAACAATGATACACATCATCAATGTCAATGACATCACTGTCAAACAATGATACACATCATCAATGTCAATGACATCACTGTCAAACCATGATACACATCATCAATGTCAATGACATCACTGTCAAACAATGATACACATCATCAATGTCAATGACATCACTGTCAAACCATGATACACATCATCAATGTCAATGACATCACTGTCAAACAATGATACACATCATCAATGTCAATGACATCACTGTCAAACAAGTATACACATCATCAATGTCAATGACATCACTGTCAAACCATGACACACATCATCAGTGTCAATGGTGTCAATGACATCACTGTCAAACCATGATACACATCATCAATGTCAATGACATCACTGTCAAACAATGATACACATCATCAATGTCAATTACATCACTGTCAAACCATGATACACATCATCAATGTCAATGACATCACTGTCAAACAATGATACACATCATCAATGTCAATGACATCACTGTCAAACAATGATACACATCATCAATGTCAATGACATCACTGTCAAACCATGATACACATCATCAATGTCAATGACATCACTGTCAAACAATGATACACATCATCAATGTCAATGACATCACTGTCAAACAATGATACACATCATCAATGTCAATGACATCACTGTCAAACCATGATACACATCATCAATGTCAATGACATCACTGTCAAACCATGATACACATCATCAATGTCAATGACATCACTGTCAAACAATGATACACATCATCAATGTCAATGACATCACTGTCAAACAATTATACACATCATCAATGTCAATGACATCACTGTCAAACCATGACACACATCATCAGTGTCAATGGTGTCAATGACATCACTGTCAAACCATGATACACATCATCAATGTCAATGACATCACTGTCAAACAATGATACACATCATCAATGTCAATTACATCACTGTAAAACCATGATACACATCATCAATGTCAATGACATCACTGTCAAACAATGATACACATCATCAATGTCAATGACATCACTGTCAAACAATGATACACATCATCAATGTCAATGACATCACTGTCAAACAATGATACACATCATCAATGTCAATGACATCACTGTCAAACCATGATACACATCATCAATGTCAATGACATCACTGTCAAACAATGATACACATCATCAATGTCAATGACATCACTGTCAAACAATGATACATATCATCAGTGTTAATGACATCACTGTCAAACCATGATACATGTCATCAGTGTCAATGACATCACTGTCAAACAATGATACACATCATCAGTGTCAATGACATAACTGTCAAAAAACAATACACATCATCAGTGTCGATGACATCACTGTCAAACCATGACACCTGTCATCAGTGTCAATGACATCACTGTCAAACCATGATACACATTGACAGTGTCAATGACATCACAGTCAAACCATGACACACGTCATCAGTGTCAATGACATCACTGTCAAACCATGATACACATCATCAGTGTCAATGACATCACAGTCAAACCATGACACACGTCATCAGTGTCAATGACATTACTGTCAAACCATGATACATATCATCAGTGTCAATGACATCACTGTCAAACATGACACACATTGACAGTGTCAATGTCATCAGTTCAACCCATGACATAAATTGACCTCCGTTTCATGACCTGTTGCTACCAAATTGTTTATCAATCCATCAATAAATGGCTGCCAAACACATAGTGAATTCGTAGATTCCACTGTATACTTTTTAAATTCTGGCCTCCAAAGTGTTTTTACGACAAAAACATACATTTTCAAAGTGACAACTCTTTGTGAATGTTAGATGTCATGCCATAATAGTAACGTAATTCATATACAACCATTATCAACATTGTTAGAAACTGCAAAGTTGTGAGTTGGAAGACCACGACATAGCATGTGTCAGAGTTTGACAACCACAATGTCATAGACACTGTCAACTGACATCATTGTTGTCAAACCTTTGACACACATTGACAGTGTCAATTAAATCACTATCAAATCATAACAGAAATGACTGTGTTAATGACACCAGAATGAAGGAGAACCTACTCGTGGATAAGTTTGTGGTTGACTGGCAGCAGTCCGAGGTAGAGGTAGAGACACAACTTGATGCTGTCCTCTGTCCAACTGCCAGTCACAGCATCTGCAACAATCAGTGTCTACAATGTTTGTTTGTGTGTAAGCATGCAGGTGTGTTGTGTAGAATGTAAGTCCGTGTGTAAGCACGCATTTGTGTTGTGTACAATATGTTTGTGTTTAAGCATGCACGTGTGTTGTGTGCAGGCTATGTCTTTGTGTAAGCATGAAGTCAGTCAACTGATCGTGGAGCCTGTCAACTGACATACAAGTAATTTGACTTGATGAAGTCATACAGTGTCACCTGTGACAGAATGAATGCATAATGTAAAGGAAGCAAGTAGTTGTCATCACACAGACAACAACAACAAAGTTACACAAAACAGGGTGATTATTAAAACCTACCTCCTGTCACATGGATGGGGGTGGGTAGTTCAGCAGGGGGTTGTGGCTGCAGCAGATACTTGAGATAGTAGAGGGCGTAGCGCTGGAACAACAACAGCAACAGTAGTAGAGGGCGTAGCGCTGGAACAACAACAGCAACAGTAGTAGAGGGCGTAGCGCTGGAACAACAACAGCAACAGTAGTAGAGGGCGTAGCGCTGGAACAATAACAGCAACAGTAGTAGAGGGCATAGCACTGGAACAACAACAGCAACAGTAGTAGAGGGCGTAGCGCTGGAACAACAACAGCAACAGTAGTAGAGGGCGTAGCACTGGAACAACAACAGCAACTGTAGTAGAGGGCATAGCGCTGGAACAACAACAGCAACAGTAGTAGAGGGCGTACCACTGAAACAACAACAACAGTAGTAGAGGATGTAGCACTGCAACAACAACAGCCACACCAGTAGTAGAGGGTGTAGTGCTGGAACAACAACAACAACAGTAGTAGAGGGTGTAGCGCTGGAACAACAACAGCAACAGTAGTAGAGGGTGTAGTGCTGGAACAACAACAGCAACAGTAGTAGAGGGTGTAGCGCTGGAACAACAACAACAGTAGTAGAGGGTGTAGCACTGGAACAACAACAGCAACTGTAGTAGAGGGTGTAGCACTGCAACAATAACAGCAACAGTAGTAGAGGGTGTAGCACTGCAGCAACAACAACAACAACAGTAGTAGAGGGTGTAGCGCAGGAACAACAACAGCAACAGTAGTAGAGGGTGTAGCACTGCAACAACAACAGCAACAGTAATAGAGGGTGTGGCACTGGAACAACAACAGCAACAGTAGTAGAGGGTGTAGCACTGCAGCAACAACAACTACAACAACAGTAGTAAAGGGTGTAGCACTGCAACAACAACAGCAACAGTAATAGAGGGTGTAGCACTGGAACAACAACAGCAACAGTAGTAGAGGGTGTAGCACTGCAGCAACAACAACAGTAGTAGAGAGTGTAGCACTGCAACAACAACAGCAACAGTAGTAGAGGGTGTAGCGCTGCAACAACAACAGCCACACCAGTAGTAGAGGGTGTAGCACTGCAACAACAACAACAACAACAGTAGTAGAGGGTGTAGCACTGGAACAACGGCAACAACAGTAGTAGAGGATGTAGCACTGCAACAACAACAGCCACACCAGTAGTAGTAGTAAAGGGTGTAGCACTGTAACAACAACAACAGTAGTTGAGGGTGTAGTGCTGTAAAAACAACAACAACAACAGTAGTAGAGGGTGTAATGCTGTAACAACAACAACAACAACAGTAGTAGAGGGTGTAGCGCTGTAACAACAATACCAGTAGTAGAGGATGTAGCGCTGTAACAACAACAGTAGTGGAGGGTGTAGCACTGGAACAACAACACCAGTAGTAGAGGGTGTAATGCTGTAACAACAACAGTAGTAGAAGGTGTAGCGCTGTAACAACAACAACAGTAGTAGAGGGTGTAGCGCTGTAACAACAACAACAACAGTAGTAGAGGGTGTAGCACTGCAACAACAGTAATGGAGGGTGTAGCACTGTAACAACAACACCAGTAGTAGAGGGTGAAGCACTGCAACAACAACAGTAGTAGAAGGTGTAGCGCTGTAACAACAACACCAGTAGTGGAGGGTGAAGCACTGCAACAACAACAGTAGTAGAGGGTGTAGTGCTGTAACAACAACATCAGTAGTAGAGGGTGTAGCACTGTAACAACAACACCAGTAGTGGAGGGTGAAGCACTGCAACAACAACACCAGTAGTGGAGGGTGAAGCACTGCAACAACAACAGTAGTAGAGGGTGTAGTGCTGTAACAACAACACCAGTAGCGGAGGGTGAAGCACTGCAACAACAACAACAGTAGTAGAGGGTGTAGCGCTGTAACAACAACACAAGTAGTGGAGGGTGAAGCACTGCAACTACAACAACAGTAGTAGAGGGTGTAGCGCTGTAACAACAACAGTAGTGGAGGGTGTAGCACTGCAACAACAACAACATTACCTCAATTGGTTCCTCCAAATCTTTCCTCTCATGCAATTTCTTTGTTACTCGGATCGCTGTGTTACGAACCTAGAACCAAAGACACAAAGACAGATAAAACAAGCACTTTGTTTCACATTCGGATATCCTGGTGATACAGTGTATCATACAGTTAGTTATGACGCACAGCTTACAGACAGATCTTTTGTGGTACAGCATGTTCGATTTCTGTTACGCTGCATAAAGATTTATATATATGGATAGAACAATGGCTGATTGACAGAAGACAACGTGTAGTAGTTGATGGGGAGGCTTCAAACTGGAAATCGGTATTGAGTGGGGTACCACAGGGATCAGTACTAAGACCTATATTATTCTTAATATATATCAACGACTTGGATGATGAAATAACAACCAAGATGTTGAAATTTGCGGATGATACAAAAGTGTTTAGAAGGATTAAAAGTGATGGAGAAAGACAGCATTTACAAGATGATCTTGACAGGTTGACCAAATGGTCTGAAAAGTGGCAAATGCTGTTCAATTTTGGGAAATGTAAATGCCTCCACACAAGACATGGGAACGAAGAGGTAGAATATACAACGTAAATACAATGTAAAAGAAAAGGACTTAGGGTTAACCATTAGTGCTGATATGAAGGTTTCAGAGCTGTGCGGAATTGCAGCTTCAAAGGGAAATCAAATCGTTGGATTAATTAGGCGAAACATAACATATAAGAAAAAAGTGCTAATAATACCGCTGTACAAAACAATAGTGAGACCTCATTTAGAATATTGTATTCAAGCGTGGAGGCCATATCGCAGAAAGAACATAGATATGCTAGAAAGAGTGCAGAGAAGAGCAACTAAAATTATCCCAAAACTGAGGGATCTTATTTACGAAATACGCCTAAAAAAATGCGGCTTAACAACACTAGAGACCAGTAGATTGAGAGGAGATCAGATAGAAGTGTTTAAAATAATGAATGGTTATGAAAATATTGATAGAAATTTTTTTTTCTCAATTAAAAAAGATAGAAGGACTAGAGGACATGAAGTTACATTAGCAAAGGAGCAGTGTAGATTAGATATAAGAAAGTTCTCATTTTCATAAAGGACTGTAAATTAATGGAACAGATTATCTGCTGATTGTGTGGGTGCTAGTAGCATGAATGTTTAAAAATAAAATCGACACATACCTCAGAAGGGCGGGATACACATAGATAAAAGGGTCGGACTCTTGATAAGCCAAAGGGCTTCCTTGTCCACCTGCCACCTAGAGTTAATTCTCTGGGTGGCAATCTTGTTAAATATGTTCGATTCTCCAAAATGGAAACATTTACGTTTTATGCACATAAAATTGCTACATTTTAAAATAAAAGCATTTTAGTTAGACCTGTAGATCTCACTGAGATCTTGAGTGTGCACTTTAGTTTGCTAATGTAGGACACATATTAAGGGAAATATAGCATTTAAAGACCAAAATTCACATGTTTTGGTTTAGTTATTTGCATTTCATATTGGTTTATATGTGTCATTTATATAGTAAAATTGTGATATACCGGTAGACGTGGTAGAGTGCTACACTGCAGTCGAGTTGCTACTTTTAAGTAATTCTTAAATATAATTTCTCTCAAATCTGGCACATGTTGCTTACGTCATTCTTCTCATGCGAAGTGAAGTCAAGCAGAACCTCCAGAAACTCAAGCTTCATGCATGGCCGCTTCACAATCAGCTCCTTCAGTGTTGTCATGCCCAGGTAGATACGCGTCTGAAACAACACCACAGCACACTTGCAGCACACATAACAGTACACATCACCTACTGCACATACACCATTTATCAAACACACATCACCGGCTGCTACACCTATTACAGCACAGAGCATGTGTGCAGGACACATCACTGATTGCTACACCTATTACAGCACACAGCATGTGTGCAGGACACATCACTGATTGCTACACCTATTACAGCACACAGCATGTGTGCAGGACACATCACTGATTGCTACACCTATTACAGCACACAGCATGTGTGCAGGACACATCACTGATTGCTACACCTATTACAGCACACAGCATGTTTGCTGGACACATCACTGATTGCTACACCTATTACAGCACGTGTGCAGGACACATCACTGATTGCTACACCTATTACAGCACACAGCATGTTTGCAGGACACATCACTGATTGCTACGCCTATTACAGCACACAGCATGTTTGCAGGACACATCACTGATTGCTACACCTATTACAGCACACAGCATGTGTGCAGGACACATCACTGATTGCTACACCTATTACAGCACACAGCATGTTTGCTGGACACATCACTGATTGCTACACCTATTACAGCACACAGCATGTGCGCAGGACACATCACTGATTGCTACACCTATTACAGCACACAGCATGTTTGCAGGACACATCACTGATTGCTACACCTATTACAGCACACAGCATGTTTGCAGGACACATCACTGATTGCTACACCTATTACAGCACACAGCATGTGTGCAGGACACATCACTGATTGCTACACCTATTACAGCACACAGCATGTTTGCAGGACACATCACTGATTGCTACACCTATTACAGCACACAGCATGTTTGCAGGACACATCACTGATTGCCACACGTGTTATTCAGTACAAAAGTAAATATTTCATTGGTTAAAATTTTTAGAATGTCAATGTCAATATATATATGAACATTTGTGTCAATAGTGACTCAATACAAACCTCGTCCTGACAGTATTTCTTGAGGACCTGGATCGCATTGGGGGTGATGTAAGGGGCTTCGAGAATGAGTCGGCTGAATAAACTGAAAGGGAAAGTAGAGAAATCAATCAGTAATTGTGCAACTTGTGAAAGAAACTGAAAGCACTGAGTTACATGAAATGACTGATGTTCTAGTTTCTTGCAACATTTTTTTACACTAGGTTAAACCGACCCATGTGCACAACAAGTCAAGGGCATCGCTTATTACCATTACAATATTCTCATTTTACACCTGTTCACCATGGCACCATCTGGATACTCTAACCACTCTACCATGGCACCATCTGGATACTCTAACCACTCTACCGTTCACCACGGCCCCATCTGGATACACTAACCACTCTACCATTCACCATGGCATCATCTGGATACTCTAACCACTCTACCGTTCACCGTGGCACCATCAGGATACACTAACCACTCTACCATTCACCACGGCACCATCTGGATACACTAACCACTCTACCATTCACCATGGCATCATCTGGATACTCTAACCACTCTACCGTTCACCGTGGCACCATCAGGATACACTAACCACTCTACCATTCACCACGGCACCATCTGGATACACTAACCACTCTACCATTCACCATGGCATCATCTGGATACTCTAACCACTCTACCGTTCACCACGGCACCATCAGGATACACTAACCACTCTACCGTTCACCACGGCACCATCTGGATACACTAACCACTCTACCGTTCACCATGGCACCTTCTGGATACACTAACCACTCTACCGTTCACCACGGCACCATCAGGATACACTAACCACTCTACCATTCACCACGGCACCATCTGGATACACTAACCACTCTACCGTTCACCATGGCACCATCTGGATACACTAACCACTCTACCGTTCACCACAGTACCATCTGGATACTCTAACCACTCTACCGTTCACCAAGGCACCATCTGGTTACTCTAACCACTCTACCGTTCACCACGGCCCCATCTGGATACACTAACCACTCTACCATTCACCATGGCATCATCTGGATACTCTAACCACTCTACCGTTCACCATGGCACCATCAGGATACACTAACCACTCTACCGTTCAGCACGGCACCATCTGGATACACTAACCACTCTACCATTCACCATGGCATCATCTGGATACTCTAACCACTCTACCGTTCACCACGGCACCATCAGGATACACTAACCACTCTACCGTTCACCATGGCACCATCTGGATACACTAACCACTCTACCGTTCACCACGGCCCCATCTGGATACTCTAACCACTCTACCGTTCACCATGGCATCATCTGGATACTCTAACCACTCTACTGTTCACCACGGCACCATCTGGATACACTAACCACTCTACCGTTCACCATGGCACCATCTGGATACTCTAACCACTCTACTGTTCACCATGGCACCATCAGGATACACTAACCACTCTACCGTTCACCACGGCACCATCTGGATACACTAACCACTCTACCGTTCACCAATGCACCATCTGGATACACTAACCACTCTACCGTTCACCAAGGCACCATCTGGATACTCTAACCACTCTACCGTTCACCACGGCACCATCAGGATACATTAAACACTCTACCGTTCACCACGGCACCATCTGGATACACTAACCACTCTACCGTTCACCAAGGCACCATCTGGATACACTAACCACTCTACCGTTCACCAAGGCACCATCTGGATATACTAACCACTCTACCGTTCCCCAAGGCACCATCAGGATACATTAACCACTCTACCGTTCACCACGGCACCATCTGGATACACTAACCACTCTACCATTCACCACGGCACCATCTGGATACACTAACCACTCTACCATTCACCATGGCATCATCTGGATACTCTAACCACTCTACCGTTCACCGTGGCACCATCAGGATACACTAACCACTCTACCATTCACCACGGCACCATCTGGATACACTAACCACTCTACCATTCACCATGGCATCATCTGGATACTCTAACCACTCTACCGTTCACCACGGCACCATCAGGATACACTAACCACTCTACCGTTCACCATGGCACCATCTGGATACACTAACCACTCTACCGTTCACCATGGCACCTTCTGGATACACTAACCACTCTACCGTTCAACACGGCACCATCAGGATACACTAACCACTCTACCATTCACCACGGCACCATCTGGATACACTAACCACTCTACCATTCACCATGGCATCATCTGGATACTCTAACCACTCTACCGTTCACCGTGGCACCATCAGGATACACTAACCACTCTACCATTCACCACGGCACCATCTGGATACACTAACCACTCTACCATTCACCATGGCATCATCTGGATACTCTAACCACTCTACCGTTCACCACGGCACCATCAGGATACACTAACCACTCTACCGTTCACCACGGCACCATCTGGATACACTAACCACTCTACCGTTCACCATGGCACCTTCTGGATACACTAACCACTCTACCGTTCACCACGGCACCATCAGGATATACTAACCACTCTACCATTCACCACGGCACCATCTGGATACACTAACCACTCTACCGTTCACCATGGCACCATCTGGATACACTAACCACTCTACCGTTCACCACAGTACCATCTGGATACTCTAACCACTCTACCGTTCACCAAGGCACCATCTGGTTACTCTAACCACTCTACCGTTCACCACGGCCCCATCTGGATACACTAACCACTCTACCATTCACCATGGCATCATCTGGATACTCTAACCACTCTACCGTTCACCATGGCACCATCAGGATACACTAACCACTCTACCGTTCAGCACGGCACCATCTGGATACACTAACCACTCTACCATTCACCATGGCATCATCTGGATACTCTAACCACTCTACCGTTCACCACGGCACCATCAGGATACACTAACCACTCTACCGTTCACCATGGCACCATCTGGATACACTAACCACTCTACCGTTCACCACGGCCCCATCTGGATACTCTAACCACTCTACCGTTCACCATGGCATCATCTGGATACTCTAACCACTCTACCGTTCACCACGGCACCATCTGGATACACTAACCACTCTACCGTTCACCATGGCACCATCTGGATACTCTAACCACTCTACTGTTCACCATGGCACCATCAGGATACACTAACCACTCTACCGTTCACCACGGCACCATCTGGATACACTAACCACTCTACCGTTCACCAATGCACCATCTGGATACACTAACCACTCTACCGTTCACCAAGGCACCATCTGGATACTCTAACCACTCTACCGTTCATCACGGCACCATCAGGATACATTAAACACTCTACCGTTCACCACGGCACCATCTGGATACACTAACCACTCTACCGTTCACCAAGGCACCATCTGGATACACTAACCACTCTACCGTTTACCAAGGCACCATCTGGATATACTAACCACTCTACCGTTCCCCAAGGCACCATCAGGATACATTAACCACTCTACCGTTCACCACGGCACCATCTGGATACACTAACCACTCTACCATTCACCACGGCACCATCTGGATACACTAACCACTCTACCATTCACCATGGCATCATCTGGATACTCTAACCACTCTACCGTTCACCGTGGCACCATCAGGATACACTAACCACTCTACCATTCACCACGGCACCATCTGGATACACTAACCACTCTACCATTCACCATGGCATCATCTGGATACTCTAACCACTCTACCGTTCACCACGGCACCATCAGGATACACTAACCACTCTACCGTTCACCATGGCACCATCTGGATACACTAACCACTCTACCGTTCACCATGGCACCTTCTGGATACACTAACCACTCTACCGTTCAACACGGCACCATCAGGATACACTAACCACTCTACCATTCACCACGGCACCATCTGGATACACTAACCACTCTACCATTCACCATGGCATCATCTGGATACTCTAACCACTCTACCGTTCACCGTGGCACCATCAGGATACACTAACCACTCTACCATTCACCACGGCACCATCTGGATACACTAACCACTCTACCATTCACCATGGCATCATCTGGATACTCTAACCACTCTACCGTTCACCACGGCACCATCAGGATACACTAACCACTCTACCGTTCACCACGGCACCATCTGGATACACTAACCACTCTACCGTTCACCATGGCACCTTCTGGATACACTAACCACTCTACCGTTCACCACGGCACCATCAGGATATACTAACCACTCTACCATTCACCACGGCACCATCTGGATACACTAACCACTCTACCGTTCACCATGGCACCATCTGGATACACTAACCACTCTACCGTTCACCACAGTACCATCTGGATACTCTAACCACTCTACCGTTCACCAAGGCACCATCTGGTTACTCTAACCACTCTACCGTTCACCACGGCCCCATCTGGATACACTAACCACTCTACCATTCACCATGGCATCATCTGGATACTCTAACCACTCTACCGTTCACCATGGCACCATCAGGATACACTAACCACTCTACCGTTCAGCACGGCACCATCTGGATACACTAACCACTCTACCATTCACCATGGCATCATCTGGATACTCTAACCACTCTACCGTTCACCACGGCACCATCAGGATACACTAACCACTCTACCGTTCACCATGGCACCATCTGGATACACTAACCACTCTACCGTTCACCACGGCCCCATCTGGATACTCTAACCACTCTACCGTTCACCATGGCATCATCTGGATACTCTAACCACTCTACCGTTCACCACGGCACCATCTGGATACACTAACCACTCTACCGTTCACCATGGCACCATCTGGATACTCTAACCACTCTACTGTTCACCATGGCACCATCAGGATACACTAACCACTCTACCGTTCACCACGGCACCATCTGGATACACTAACCACTCTACCGTTCACCAATGCACCATCTGGATACACTAACCACTCTACCGTTCACCAAGGCACCATCTGGATACTCTAACCACTCTACCGTTCATCACGGCACCATCAGGATACATTAAACACTCTACCGTTCACCACGGCACCATCTGGATACACTAACCACTCTACCGTTCACCAAGGCACCATCTGGATACACTAACCACTCTACCGTTCACCAAGGCACCATCTGGATATACTAACCACTCTACCGTTCCCCAAGGCACCATCAGGATACATTAACCACTCTACCGTTCACCACGGCACCATCTGGATACACTAACCACTCTACCGTTCACCATGGCACCATCAGGATACATTAACCACTCTACCGTTCACCATGGCACCATCAGAATACATTAACCACTCTACCGTTCACCATGGCACCATCAGGATACACTAACCACTCTACCATTCACCACGGCACCATCTGGATACACTAACCACTCTACCGTTCACCATGGCACCATCTGGATACACTAACCACTCTACCGTTCACCACAGTACCATCTGGATACTCTAACCACTCTACCGTTCACCAAGGCACCATCTGGTTACTCTAACCACTCTACCGTTCACCACGGCCCCATCTGGATACACTAACCACTCTACCGTTCACCATGGCACCATCAGGATACACTAACCACTCTACCGTTCAGCACGGCACCATCTGGATACACTAACCACTCTACCATTCACCATGGCATCATCTGGATACTCTAACCACTCTACCGTTCACCACGGCACCATCAGGATACACTAACCACTCTACCGTTCACCATGGCACCATCTGGATACACTAACCACTCTACCGTTCACCACGGCCCCATCTGGATACTCTAACCACTCTACCGTTCACCATGGCATCATCTGGATACTCTAACCACTCTACCGTTCACCACGGCACCATCTGGATACACTAACCACTCTACCGTTCACCATGGCACCATCTGGATACTCTAACCACTCTACTGTTCACCATGGCACCATCAGGATACACTAACCACTCTACCGTTCACCACGGCACCATCTGGATACACTAACCACTCTACCGTTCACCAATGCACCATCTGGATACACTAACCACTCTACCGTTCACCAAGGCACCATCTGGATACTCTAACCACTCTACCGTTCACCACGGCACCATCAGGATACATTAAACACTCTACCGTTCACCACGGCACCATCTGGATACACTAACCACTCTACCGTTCACCAAGGCACCATCTGGATACACTAACCACTCTACCGTTCACCAAGGCACCATCTGGATACACTAACCACTCTACCGTTCCCCAAGGCACCATCAGGATACATTAACCACTCTACCGTTCACCACGGCACCATCTGGATACACTAACCACTCTACCGTTCACCATGGCACCATCAGGATACATTAACCACTCTACCGTTCACCATGGCACCATCAGGATACATTAACCACTCTACCGTTCACCATGGCACCATCAGGATACATTAACCACTCTACCGTTCACCATGGCACCATCTGGATACACTAACCACTCTACCGTTCACCACGGTACCATCTGGATACACTAACCACTCTACCATTCACAAAGGCACCATCTGGATACTCTAACCACTCTACCGTTCACCATGGCACCATCTGGATACTCTAACCACTCTACCGTTTATTATGGCACCATCTGGATACTCTAATCACTCTACCGTTCACCATGGCACCATCTGGATACTCTAACTACTCTACCGTTCACCACGGCTCCATCTGGATACTCTAACCACTCTACCGATCACCATGGCACCATCTGGATACTCTAACCACTCTACCGTTTACTATGGCACCATCTGGATATTCTAACCACTCTACCGATCACCATGGTACCATCTGGATACTCTAACCACTCTACCGTTCACCACAGCACCATCTGGATACTCTAACCACTCTACCGTTTCCCATGGCACCATCTGGATACCCTAACCACTCTACCATTCACCACGGCACCATCTGGATACTCTAACCACTCTACCGTTTACCATGACACCATCTGGATACCCTAACCACTCTACCGATCACCATGGCACCATCTGGATACTCTAACCACTCTACCGTTTACCATGACACCATCTGGATACCCTAACCACTCTACCGTTCACCACGGCACCATCTGGATACTGTAACCACTCTACCGTTCACCACGGCACCATCTGGATACTGTAACCACTCTACCATTCACCACGGCACCATCTGGATACTGTAACCACTCTACCATTCACCATGGCACCATCTGGATACTGTAACCACTCTACCATTCACCACGGCACCATCTGGATACTGTAACCACTCTACCGTTTGTTTCCATATTTCATTGAAAGGCGGCAAAGCGAACACATGACTCTGTAAGTCAAAACAACTGCCTTTGTGTTCTTTTAAATACATCGCCAATTGGTCTGTCAGAGGACAACGGTGCCTCGGAGGACATTTACTTATAATGACCCACATGCATAATAATATATATATACTTATAACAACCCAGAAGCATAATAATTATATATATATATATTATTATCAGCAGTCCAGTAAGTAGGTGAGTCAACTTGCCCCTCTCTCTGGTTGGGGCATTCTAGCAGTCCATTAAGTAGATGAGTCAACTTACCCCTCTCTCTGATCAGGGCGTTCTAGCAGTCCATTAAGTAGATGAGTCAACTTACCCCTCTCTCTGATCAGGGCGTTCTAGCAGTCCATTAAGTAAGCGTGTGAGGCACTCGTCGTAACTTGCGACATTGGGTTTCTCTGCACTGGCTGTCACCAGGTTGTAGCCTTGGAAGTTGGCGTACTCCTGGTAGATCCATGCCAAGGCGATCTCAGCCCGGTTACGCAGGTCCGCAAAGATGAAGTTCTGCAGCTCTTCAAGATGAAACATTCACACGAGTTTAACAAAACCATCTACATGAGTTGAACAACAGCATCCACATGAGCCGAACAACAACATTGATGAGTTGATCAACATTCTTATGACCTGAACAACATCCCTGAGTTGAACAAAAGTGCTCCCAGCGGTAAACAACATCATTTACGAGTTTAACAACAGCATTTACATGAGTTGAACAAGCACATTCACGTGAGGTAATGATTGGACACCAACTAGGGACAAGACTCTGGTTTCACAAAGCATTCGTACCATAAAACATAGCATGGTGCTAATATGATGCATTGATGGATTCATGTCTGATGAAGATGATGTAATTCTAAACAATAATGTTGTGAACATTTGACTATACAACATAATTACCCTGGTATGCAAGTTTCATTAATTGATTTCTGTTTGAGAACTTTCTTATGCATATTCAGTTTTCACCTCAAGAAATCATTACCAACATGGCAAGGCTGGGGCCAATTTCATAACAAAAGTACATACAAAGATGAAATCTTCAAGGCATATATGTACAATACTTGCAATGCTCTCTGTGTTTTCTACAGTTGTTCCAAGTTACATAATCGCCGTCAAACGTCCACATCATTATCTTCAGTGGCTTCAAAGAGTAGGTTAAGGTCAATAGTAAAATATAATGTAATATAAGAAGGTCAAGGTCAACCTACCATCTTTCAGTTGACCTCCGAACTGTGCTACTAGACTGGTGGCGATCTTCATCTGGGCGCTGGCAAACTCCCCAGACTTCACTGTCTCTGCAGAGGGAGACAAACAGAACCCCTTGATGAAGACAGCTACAGCAACAGTACACATTGTGTCATCAGTAGAACATCTACCATACTGACACCAGGAGAACATTTACCATGGTCTCTACTGACATCAGGAGAACAGCTTCCCAGAGAAGTCGAGATGGTGTTGAGGTCTACCAGGGAGTAAAGTGTAAAGCGCTTTGAACAGTCCTGAGGACTGGATACTGCGCTATATAATTTTTACTTTTTTAACATCTACCATGGTATCTACTGACACCAGTAGAACATCTACCATGGTTTCTGCTGACACCAGGAGAACATCTACCATGGTCTCTGCTGACACCAGGAGAACATCTACCATGGTCTCTGCTGACACCAGTAGAACATCTACCATGGTCTCTGCTGACACAGTTAGAACATCTACCATGGTTTCTACTGACACCGGTAAAACATCTACCATGGTCTCTACTGACACCGGTAGAACATCTACCATGGTCTCTATTGACACCGGTAGAACATCTACCATGGCCTCTGCTGACACCGGTAGAACATCTACCATGGTCTCTACTGACACAAATAGAACATCTACCATGGTCTCTGCTGACACTAGTAGAACATCTACCATGGTCTCTGCTGACACCAGTAGAACATCTACAATGGTCTCTGTTGACACTAGTAGAACATCTACCATGGTTTCTATTGACACCAGTAGAACATCTACCATGGCCTCTGCTGACACTGGTAGAACATCTACCATGGTCTCTGTTGACACCCGTAGAACATCTACCATGGTCTCTGCTGACACAGTAGAACATCTACCATGGTATCTGTTGACACCAATAGAACATCTACCATGGTCTCTATTGACACCAGTAGAACATCTACCATGATCTCTATTGATACATGTAGAACATCTACCATGGTCTCTGCTGACACCAGTAGAACATCTGCCATGGTGTCCAGGGCTTGAGGGCCTGTGCCTACTCTACTCACTCTCATTAAGGAGGATCCTCTCCAGGGCTCGCAGGGCCATGCTGTCCATTGTGGCGCGGTCCAGGGTCTGGGTGACACTTGACAACTTGAAGGCTCGGGTCTTGCGCGGCACCTACACACATCACAGTGAGGGAGACACAGCGCAACTAATTGTAAGAGACGGACAGTATTTATTTTGACCATCATGTAAAGAATACGATGTAACATTCATAGTAAGGTCAGGGAGTCTCCCATTACGGCCTTATATATATATATTATATACATATATATACATATATATATGTGTCATTATATTTTTAGACCATCAATTAGGCTTTGGAACAAAGCAAAACAAAAATTATGTTTGAATAACACAAAACATTAGTTAGTACAAGTCAGATATATGCAAATGGCTGTACAGTAAATGGTTACGCTGAATGCAATACTTTTGTCGAAATTTACATTTTAAGAAATTGACTGTGCTATATGCTGGAGCAAAGCAATGAACACCGTTAACACGCCTGTGAACAGAAATGTAGCCTAAAGTGCATCAAATGGCATTATAACCATTTTGACAGCTTTCTGTTTTGTGCATCAATGCTTCCATTAGCCTAAGTAACCTCACTTCTACTTTTTGTACGTAACTTTTACAGATTTTAGGAGGAATTATAAAAAAATTACACACCATGGTAATGGTATTGATAATTATGCTGTTGAGAAATTAATGGTTTTCTGGATATTATGCAAATTTAGGCACTTTATTACTGTCCACTGTAACTATATATCAAGATGTTTCCCTACGGCCTATCTCGCTTTTTTTTTTTTTTTTTGAACAACATTGCATCTTGTGTACTAAATGTTGGCAATGATGTGGAGATTCAATAGAAGTACAATGAAATGTTAACATATCTTATCTGATTTGTGTACAAACTACGCTGTTCGACATGGCCCGATGACCATACGCAAACAGTGACGCCACACGGGCACATAACAACTGAAGAAACATTAATTTGTGAGCTGTGGGTTTATATAAATTAAATTGGTAACAGTGCTGAAAATATTTAAGAAAAAAAATAAAGGGATCATATCCTGTTGCCAAATCTTAAAATGGAAAATCTAACAACTGTAAAATATAGCTTATACATGAAACTAACAGAAACATATTACTTTAGTGTGGCTACATTTTAAATTAGTTGGTTTACAGATGCATTTTCAGTGAAGAATGTCATCTCAGACAGCCTGTTTTGGCTTACCGTGCTTAATGGATGACCATTTAATAAAAAATAGTTGACAAAATATATAATTGTTATGCTTGCGCCTATACTGTGTTGAACATGTGTGCACCCTGCAATACATTATTTTGTTGTAGCTTCATAACTATAATGTTTAGGGGCATTGCATTCCATCGGCAACTGATCGTCTAACAGTATAATGACTCATACGTCACTATCATAAGATACTTAGTTGATTAACTTACACCAATCATTGTTTCTCAAATGCATTAAGACGTTTCAAAAACATGCTATATAAGAAATAACGCAATTGTAGTTGTTGTACTTGTTGATGAGATTGTTGCTGTACCATCATCAGTGTGAACATTGTAGTTGTTGATGTGGCCGTTGCTGTACCATCATCAGTGTGAACATTGTAGTTGTTGTACTTGTAGATATGGTTGTTGCTGTACCATCATCAGTGTGAACATTGTAGTTGTTATACTTGTTGATGAGGTTGTTGCTGTACCATCATCAGTGTGAACATTGTAGTTGTTGTACTTGTTGATGTTGTTGTTGCTGTACCATCATCAGTGTGAACATTGTAGTTGTTGTACTTGTTGATGTGGCCGCTGCTGTACCATCATCAGTGTGAACATTGTAGTTGTTGTACTTGTTGATGTGGTTGTTGCTGTACCATCATCAGTGTGAACATTGTAGTTGTTGTACTTGTTGATGAGGTTGTTGCTGTATCATCATCAGTGTGAACATTGTAGTTGTTGTACTTGTTGATGTGGTTGTTGCTGTACTATCATCAATGTGAACATTGTAGTTGTTATACTTGTTGATGAGGTTGTTGCTGTACAATCATCAGTGTGAACATTGTAGTTGTTGTACTTGTTGATGTGGTTGTTGCTGTACCATCATCAGTGTGAACATTGTAGTTGTTGTACTTGTTGATGTGGTTGTTGCTGTACCATCATCAGTGTGAACATTGTAGTTGTTATACTTGTTGATGAGGTTGTTGCTGTACCATCATCAGTGTGAACATTGTAGTTGTTGTACTTGTTGATGTGGTTGTTGCTGTACCATCATCAGTGTGAACATTTTAGTTGTTGTACTTGTTGATGTGGTTGTTGCTGTACCATCATCAGTGTGAACATTGTAGTTGTTGATGTGGCCGTTGCTGTACCATCATCAGTGTGAACATTGTAGTTGTTGTACTTGTTGATGTGGTTGTTGCTGTACCATCATCAGTGTGAACATTGTAGTTGTTCTACTTGTTGACTTACACTTGGTGGCTGAGCCAACATTGGCAGCGGTGGCTTCTTGAAGTCATCACTAGGCACCGACCCACCTACAATCAGAGCACTCAATCTAAGTCTGATCAACAACAGTGTGGAAGGGTTACTACATCAAACACTTCAGTTGTGCTTACTTATTTAAACACACATTCTGTGGGATACCATAGACCCATAATGCAATTAGCAGAGGTTCAAGCCGTCTAAGAGGAAAACGTTAACATGCCTGCATATAGACGTTTCCTCGATTATAAATAGATGGTACGAAGCAGTAAGTAGACCCACCTACGACAGTCTGGATGACGTGTTTGGGTGAGGTTCCAACTTCTGCGTCATCTTCCTCGGCTTGCTGTGCAGTTTGCTAAAACACAGACGGAAGCATGGATATGTTAGTTCACATACATAATAATACATTTTCTATAGCGCCTATCCTCAGGAATCCGAGCTCAGATGCACAAACATACAAACACACACTGACACACACACACATACAAGCATCCACATACATAAGCACGTAGCCATGTACACACAAATACACAGATGCAAGGTGTCTCTGTAATCCTGACAGAGTTGTTTTAAACAAGATTGCCATCCATGGCAAGACCTTGGTCGATGGCCTGTTGACACTCATTCGGGATTCTGAGATGTTTATATCTCCATGTAACCCATCCATCTGAAATATTTGTCAATTTTGTTTTTCAATAAACAGATTCACGCCAATTGCATCTAACTATAAACGAGTTACTGTGTGTATGTGTATGTGTGTGCGTGCATTCATGCGTGCGTGCATGCGTGTAGGTGGGTGTGCATGCACGTGTGTCTTCAGCTGGTGTGTGTGCATGGTATGTGCATGTGTGTGCATATAGGTGGTGTGTGTGTGTGTGCGTGCATGTGTGTGTGTGTGTGGATGTATGTGGTGTGTGTGTGTGCGTGTGCATGGTGTGTGCAAGTATGTGTGTGTGGTGTGTGCCTGTGTGTGGTGTGCGTGTGTGCGTGTGTGCGTGTGTGTGTGTGTGTTCTGGGAGTTCTTACAGCAAGAGTATCATCACTATTAGTCACAAATACTCTTTCTTTTTAAGTCATAGACTTTTACACAACATGTAGATTAATTACAAATCACACAAACCAAAATAACCCATGAAAATACTGAATGTAACATAAATTGTGCAAAAGACTATACTGCTTTATTGTGCAACAGATACTCTGGAAAAGACTGTTCTGACGACTAAGTAGGTCAATGACAATGTGCAGTAACAAACGACACCAGATGCACCAGGTGAGTCAGGTAAGTAGGGCGGACACATTGACAAGGCACTGCCTCTAGCTGGTACACAAATACACCTGTGTGACAGGGCATGTTCAACCCCTTTCTAGCTAGATAATACGTTCAACAGTCGGCTGTTACATTGTCACTGCCAATGCCTAGGTAACATCAGCACATTTCAAGTGAACACTGTGTAAATTCTGAGTGAATTATTCTGTATTCACATGAATTAAATCACTTTGAACAGTTGACTGGAAACAACTGTATTTGTGTCCACTTCAGTATATTTAATACTGCGTTCCAGTCACCTCTTGTATACCATGAATACGACTTGGTGAACATGAAAGTTTAGGAGCAGCCCGACTTTGCAACTGGTAAATTTTTGCAACTGGGTCAAGTACGCGTTACAAAGTGATATTTACAATACACTGACATACAAGAAATGTTATGCCATTTTAAGGACTTGCATGTTGTTCTAAACTTGTACTTTTATGGATTTAGTGTGAAGATTCCACCAACAAAGCAACTGCATTACCTGAAAGGGCAGACACGTTTTTATTTAATTCAAAATACACAATAGTCAGATGACACAACTCACTTTCATTAAACATGTGCACTAACACATTTTGCAGGGTAAACATACACCATTTCGTTTTTTGGTTACGACTTCTGGTTTATTTTCACAATTAAGCACATACAAATATCAAGCATACCGGTAATTATAATGAAAGCTGCTGAACATAGTCCCTTTTGTACCAATTTATCCAATGGGCCAAGTTATAATTCTATCATCAATGCCAGTAGACATTGCAAGAACTTAATCAGCAAATTCGCCTGCTTGGCACTCCTGCATAACAACAGTGATCCGCATGCTGGCTCTGAAACAGTTACACAGCTAATCCCAAATATCATGTCACTGATAAGTTGTAACACAGTGGTCACTGTGTCATTAATGACTTGTAAGATAAAGGTCATCACATCATTGCAGACAATGAGTTCACAAGATGAAGACATGAGACAGAGACATGTTACGCAGCACAAGCATCTGTTGAGACCACATGTGACCTGTGACACCACATGTGACCTGTGACATCCACATGTGACCTGTGACATCCACATGTGACCTGTGACATCCACATGTGACATCTACATGTGACATCCACATGTGACCTGTTAATCCCCAAACAACCAGTATGGTTTCAACACTCACAATGTGCCAGCAATATTCAAAGTGGCACTGGAGACGAACCGTGCTTATCGTGAGCCTACTGACACTAGCCGGATTCATGTTTTATATGTACCACTACACAGCAATGCCGGTGTACGTCCTCGATCAGCTCAACCTGCGGCCTTTCTTCCTGCCAAAGATCATGTGTGAGCAGTGCAACAACTTCAGCGTCAAGTACGTGATCGCCAACGAGCACGCGTGCAGTGGAGTTGAGAGTGTATACCTCCTCATCCTTGTCCTATCGTTCCAGCCCCACGCTAACGCCCGTCGCGCCATCCGCAGCTCCTGGGGTGGCGTGCGCACATATCGCGGCCGAAACATCCGCACCATATTCACGTTCGGCGTGCACACTGATGTCAACTTCAACCGCCAGGTGGAGTTGGAGCAGCAGCAATACGGCGACGTGCTCCAGGGCGATTTCGCCGAGAGTTACAGCAGTCTCACCAACAAGACAATGATGGCCCTCATGTGGACTATCAAGTACTGCGCAAACGCCAAATACGTGCTGAAAACAGATGATGACAGTTTCAACGTGCCTCAACGCTACGTTGACTACTTGATTGAAGTGACTGAGGAACGTTTCGTTGGTGGCTACTGTTTCACCGTGTTTCCCGACCGCCGAGTCAGTTCTAAGTACTTTGTGTCGACACAGACATATCCAGACACGTACTTCCCGACGTACTGCGCCGGCCCTGGCTATGTTCTGTCTATACGCGCTGTCATTGAGTTGGTGGCGGTTGCTCCCAATGTGCGGTACCTGCCAATGGAGGACGTATATACCGCCGGTATGTGCCGGGTTGCCGCCGGTATACGCTATGTCCAGATGACTGGCACAGTGATCAGTCAGGATGAGATGACTGCGTGCGCTCTCGCTACGTGGGCCAAGAGTGCGCACAACATAGTCCCTGAAGACACACTGAGACTCTGGGAAAAAATGGTGAGAGCAGACAGGACTACTGACTGTGTTGGTCGCAACCTTCGTATTTTTATCATGTTTCTCATTGCGGTCGCCGTCTGGTGTAAGATTCTCATGAATCTTCATTATAAATAGTAAAAGCTGTAAATAATAAGAAGCTATTTAATTGAAACCGAGATGCTATTTAATTGAAACCGAGATGCATTCTCTGGTAAATGTTGAACTGGGCAACTGAAGATGAAATAAAAACAATGTACAGTCAAACCTTGCAATTATGGTCATCCTAGGACAGTCCAAAATTAGTTCCGTACAGCAAAGTAAATGATTCTGCTAATATGATCTCCTCATTATTCTGGTCACTTTGGCACAGATCCGATGTTGATTTTAAATGTGATGTACCACTGCATTTTACAAATTACTAGAACAGATTGAACAGTATTGTGGAACATTTTAATTGGTTAATTAGTCATCAAGTTATTAAAAATGACAAATTCTTCCATTAAAATGAATAAACTATGAAAATAAACCATTTTATTACACCCATCTCAGTACTGTATGGTATTTGGCCTCATTGAAACATGGAAGTTAAGATGAGCCCATCCAATCAACTTGTTGCTATTCAAGATACAGCAATTTGAGTTTGGACCAATCATGGCTCATGGTACATATAATGTTTGGGAAGTAGAAGTAGCTAATGGTATCTGCACTACCAGGGAATGGTGTGGCTGGAAATTATTTGGTCTTCCCTGGAATGGCCCATTAATATGGGCCAAGGGCGTCTGTGTGGTTCCCATCGTCAGAATTGTATAAAGAATTGTATGAAGAACGATTTGGAGGGACTTGGAGAGGAGTGGAGAATGAAAGAAGGGGTGGAGACAGTTGGTGGAGACAGCAGTGCAAGACGAGTGAGGGGGGAAAAAGAAAGGACCAGTATCGAGGCTTGCCTCACAGGGGACTTATGCTGGGCGTACACTGCAAAACGTTTGTTGCGAGTTGTCTGTTTGATCAACAAGCAACGACGACATCTCGTCTGACACCATCGTATATTATGTAACTTTTGTTGCTGCGATTCAATTTTCGAACGATTAATCGGTTCAACAACTGTTGTACTACCGGTAGTCAAGTCAACATGACTCAAGTTTTGTTGAGTTATGAACCATCATACATTGCAGGACTGATCAGCTTTTAGTCGATCAAACAGATGACTCGCAACAAACGTTTAGCAGTGTACATCCAGCATTACAGGGAAAGAAGAGGAGAACATAAGCCAAAGGCTTCAATATCCAACTGCAATCTGGGGTTTAGGTGGTGGAAAGCAATCTTGTTAAACCTTTGTAAAAACCATGGCTTTGAAACAGTGATGATTTTATCTTATTAAACTCTTTACACACTCCATACTTAGAAGATTGCACAACACGATAGACGTATACATATGTGAGTAGATGATTGCACAACACGATAGACGTATACATATGTGAGTAGATGATTGCACAACACGATAGACGTATACATATGTGAGTAGATGATTGCACAACACGATAGACTTATACATATGTGAGTAGATGGTTGCACAACATTATAGACTTATACATATGTGAGTAGATGGTTGCACA
Organism: Escarpia spicata; assembly: GCA_963995525.1. NCBI lineage: Eukaryota > Metazoa > Annelida > Polychaeta > Sabellida > Siboglinidae > Escarpia > Escarpia spicata. The sequence continues at coordinate 49,069,556 of OZ023211.1, read as the reverse complement.
ACATGATAGACTTATACATATGTGAGTAGATGATTGCACAACATGATAGACTTATACATATGTGAGTAGATGGTTGCACAACATGATAGATGTATACATATGTGAGTAGATGATTGCACAACATGATATACTTATACATATGTGAGTAGACGATTGCACAACATGATAGACGTACACATATGTGAGTAGATGGTTGCACAACATGATAGACTTATACATATGTGAGTAGATGGTTGCACAACATGATAGACGTATACATATGTGAGTAGATGATTGCACAACATGATAGACGTACACATATGTGAGTAGATGATTGCACAACATGATAGACGTACACATATGTGAGTAGATGGTTGCCCAACATGATAGACGTATACATATGTGAGTAGATGATTGCACAACATGATAGACGTATACATATGTGAGTAGATGATTGCACAACATGATAGACGTACACATATGTGAGTAGATGGTTGCACAACATGATAGACGTATACATATGTGAGTAGATGGTTGCCCAACATGATAGACGTATACATATGTGAGTAGATGATTGCACAACATGATAGACGTATACATATGTGAGTGGATGGTTGCACAACATGATAGACTTATACATATGTGAGTAGATGATTGCACAACATGATAGACGTACACATATGTGAGTAGATGGTTGCACAACATGATAGACTTATACATATGTGAGTAGTTGGTTGCACAACATGATAGACGTATACATATGTGAGTAGATGGTTGCACAACATGATAGACGTATACATATGTGAGTAGATGATTACACAACATGATAGACGTATACATATGTGAGTAGATGATTGCACAACACGATAGACTTATACATATGTGAGTAGATGATTGCACAACATGATAGACTTATACATATGTGAGTAGATGATTGCACAACATGATAGACTTATACATATGTGAGTAGATGGTTGCACAACATTATAGACTTATACATATGTGAGTAGATGATTGCACAACATGATAGACGTATACATATGTGAGTAGATGATTGCACAACATTATAGACTTATACATATGTGAGTAGATGATTGCACAACATGATAGACGTATACATATGTGAGTAGATGATTGCACAACATGATAGACGTATACATATGTGAGTAGATGATTGCACAACATGATAGACTTATACATATGTGAGTAGATGATTGCACAACATGATAGACTTATACATATGTGAGTAGATGATTGCACAACATGATAGACTTATACATATGTGAGTAGATGATTGCACAACATGATAGACTTATACATATGTGAGTAGATGATTGCACAACATGATAGACGTATACATATGTGAGTAGATGATTGCACAACACGATAGACTTATACATGTGTGAGTAGATGATTGCACAACACGATAGACGTATACATATGTGAGTAGATGATTGCACAACATGATAGACTTATACATATGTGAGTAGATGATTGCACAACATGATAGACGTATACATATGTGAGTAGATGATTGCACAACATGATAGACTTATACATATGTGAGTAGATGATTGCACAACATGATAGACGTATACATATGTGAGTAGATGATTGCACAACATGATAGACTTATACATATGTGAGTAGATGATTGCACAACATGATAGACTTATACATATGTGAGTAGATGATTGCACAACATGATAGACGTATACATATGTGAGTAGATGGTTGCACAACATGATAGACTTTTACATATGTGAGTAGATGATTGCACAACATGATAGACTTATACATATGTGAGTAGATGATTGCACAACATGATAGACGTATACATATGTGAGTAGATGATTGCACAACATGATAGACTTATACATATGTGAGTAGATGATTGCACAACATGATAGACGTATACATATGTGAGTAGATGATTGCACAACCAGTGTTTGAGCTAGGATTTAAAATTTAGGGGACACATGTCCCCCCTCTTGAAAAAAGTGAGACATCCAATTTTAGACAGAGACCTACATATATATGTATATATATATATGATTTATATATATATATATATATATTATATATATGTATATATTATATAAAATTATAAACTAAAATGATCTAACACGCATAGTGACAGTCACACACGCAGATATATATGTGTGTGAAATATATACTATAATATTATATATATACATATGGGGAGAACATAACTAATACTGGTTTTTGTTGCTAATTAGTTAGCTCAGAGTCAGTATTTCATATCATTTGAAGGTACTAAATACCCCTAATGGATTGAGCAATCTAACACACAGTGCAAGATGTAGGGACAGCCTAATACAACGTTTGATAATTTAAATACTAATAATAATGATTACAAAAAGTCACAAAACCAGTAACTGAATTACAAGTGTTTCCATATTTTAATTAGTCAGACAGATATTGTCACATAAATTGCACTTGTAAGTTTGCATGTCAAATATGCCTTTATCAATCAGTCTTCTCACACTGTTCTCACACAAGTTTGCTTCAACCATGGCTATGTTGCTAGTGTCACTGTCACTGCTATCCGTATCTTTGCTGTCTTGTTCTGCTGAAGGAGGTTGGCTCTGATCGGCCTCGACCACCACTACAAATGTGTGCCAAGAACTGACTCAAGTCTATCCACCACCAACACAATGACATTACTTAAATGAGTATATTCTTTCACATGCTTCAGTATGGCATGGATTTGGTGGAGATCGGGATTAAATAAGCAAATCGGTCCATAAAATGTTGGTGATTATTTGAAGGGGTATTTTAGAACAACCTAAAGCTAAGCTGGGCTGTTGTGTTGTTATTGTCAAACATATTCAAATTCATCTGACGTGGCATGGCTGTTTGTTTTGAAGCATATATTTACAAAGTAAAATAATCCCCCAAATATATTGTCACACATTTCAGAATATAGCTCCAAAGTAAGTCTAGTTCTTGCTATCATATCCCCCAAATATATTAGACTTAGTACATTTACATCTTATGGTGCCGTCTACGCCTACACAAACATAACATAATTGTCTACTATTGCATTCCAAATAAGCGTATATGTACGGCTATTTATTTGGACAAAAAATACCAGCCTATCTTATTCACGTCTGTGCGCTTATGTAATGTCGGCAGTTGCACCCTATGCTTTTTATTTGGGTCTAAGATTATTTACTGTTGTTAGTTCCACCTTATACGTTTTTTATTAGGCACTACATGTAGTTATTTGCGTCACCGACACAATGTTCTGAGAAATATGTATACATAAATATTATTCTTGCCGGTGAATCGACGAAGCTGAACGCGCAATGCTCTTCATTCTTACAGCGACGCTTTTTTGCCGGTCACCACGCCAATCACGGCAGGTAGCGATCTTTTTACTAACAAATTAAAAAACTACTCGTATGCACAAAAGGCTCACTTTGGGAACCTGTGTGCTAAATATAAAGGTTTGTTATGTTTTATTGGGATCATGTTGTGGTAAGGACGTTAGTATTATGGCTGGTAAATTGCGAATCTCGCATTCTAGGGCTGAGCAATAAAGCATGATTAACGACGTTTCACAGGCAAATTTGCGACGCAACCAATTCACATGGCACGACGTCACCAGACAACCCTTACTGGAGTAGTGACCTCGATGCTATGCGGCAAAGCTACCTGGTTAACAAGCCATAGTGGATCACTCCATTTATGTATTTAAGGGTGGCAGGCTAGGTGGAATTAACTACATTATTTTAAAGAGTATCCCGCAGAATTTGGCATTGTTTCTATTAACGTAATACAAACAATTATACATATCCTTCATTTGCTGTTTTTCAACACATATCAGTTAGTGTTAAACTACTAATCACTGAGACAAACTAAATGGAGCGTTATGTCTGGAGTTTTGTTTCAACGTTTGATTTAATATACAGTATTATTGTTTGTTTGATGTAGGCAACTCCTGTTTGCATATAATTATGTTGTTGCATTGTCAAAAAGACACCAATTAAAATTATAAATACACACATTGCAACTTAATTCCGCCTTACTACTGGCTTATACTCTTATTCCGTCCTGTACTTTTATTATAATTCCAAGAAATTTCTGCCCTATACTCTTATTCCGTCCTGTACTCTTATTATAATTTCGGATAATTTCCACCCTATACTATTATTCCGCTCTATACTCTTATTATAATTTCGAGATATTTCCACCCTATACCATGTTATTCCAACCTATACTCTTATTAAAATTTCAAGGCATGTCCACCCTATACTGTTATTCCGACCTGTACACTTATTTGGAATTCAATAGTAGGGCTAGGCTAGCGGCATAGGGCAATGACGTCAGTACTGCAGTGTAATATACTACTAACTTAGGTTTAGCCTTAGCCTTAGGCACTGCCATTGGTTCTACAAAAACGCCAGACTATAACTGTACTTTATTGAACTGCCAGTTCATGATACATATTTATGTTGCCTGTGCTATATAAAATGACAATATTTTACCCAGGATATTTTGTGTATAGCTGAAATGAACTGATTTCCGACCACTTCATTCTACGCCAGCTAGTAACACTAACAGTAACACTGACATTAACAGTAACACTTATAAATAATATACCACTTAACACTACGTCTACAGTCATGACTCACAGTGGGTCAATTGCTGGGATTATTAAAACTACTTAGTATTACGCTGTAATGCGCACAAATGCTGATTTGCTGAACATTGTAGGACCTTAATAAGCATCAATGTAATCGGTACACCATACATACATACATATTAAAATTGTGCGCAATAACATCTTAGGGTCTGTGTGTTTGGTCTTTGCTGACCACATGTCGCGCAGCAGCTGTGCAACATGCTGCTGCAGTTGTTGCTTCTACGCCATTTTGCATAATATAGATTGCCAACAATCCATCTGGTGGCACCACTATCTGGGAAGCGCAGCTAATTCCAAGATTGGACAACTGCTCGGTGATGTCAGAGGTAAATCATAAGTGGCATGGGACGAGGTTCGACGCAAAAGACTATCTTAGATTTGCCAAAAACAAATGTAAATGATTTTGATGTTAGACACTGAACAATCATAATAAAACCATGTATTTCACAATATTGCAGGTGTCGCTCCACTGATCTAGGAGTGAGATATTTAAGATAATTATGCAACATTGGCATTGTGCACTCTCCAAAAATATGCAACATTTGATAAGTAAATGCGAAAATATCGCAAAATCGCACCCTAGCTCAAACACTGCACAACATGGTAGACTTATACATATGTGAGTAGATGATTGCACAACATGATATACTTATACATATGTGAGTAGATGATTGCACAACATGATAGACTTATACATATGTGAGTAGATGGTTGCACAACATGATAGACTTATACATATGAGAGTAGATGATTGCACAACATGATATACTTATACATATGTGAGTAGATGATTGCACAACATGATATACTTATACATATGTGAGTAGATGATTGCACAACATGATAGACTTATACATATGAGAGTAGATGATTGCACAACATGACAGACTTATACACATGTGAGTACATGATTGCACACCATGATAGACTTATACATATAAGGGTAGGTGATTGCACAACATGATAGACTTATATACATGTGAGTAGATGATTGAACAACATGATAGACTTATACATATGTGAGTACATGATTGCACAACATGATAGACTTATACATATGTGAGTACATGATTGCACAACATGATAGACTTATACATATGTGGGTACATGATTGCACAACATGACAGACTGATACACATGTGATTACATGACTGTACAGTAACAATACAGACTTGTACATGAAATGACAACATAAGTTCCTGTTTGTGTGGGCGTTGCAGTAGGCACCTCACCTGTTTCTTCAGTTGCTGTTGTATCTCAGCGTATCCCTTGCCGAGGTTGGAGGCTGTGAGTTGGGTGGCTAGGAGTCGAGACAGATGTTTGATCTGGGCCTGTGTGCCCGCCGCCGCTATCGGGGTGTAGGTCGCCTGGAATTGGGCTGGCATTGTGTCCGGCAACATCACCTACAAGAAGACAGACTGACTTAACATCACGTACAAGGGGGCACAGTCATATACAAGGGGACAGAGTCACTTAGCATCATCTACAAGGGGGCGGACTGAGTTAACATCACCGTCAAGAGGGCAGTCACTTAGCATCACCTACAAGGGGGAAGTCATTTAACATCAACTACAAGGGGCAGACTGACTTAATATCACATACAAGGGGCAGACTGACTTAAAATTACTTACAAGGGGGCAGAGTCACTTAACATCATATACAAGGGGGCAGATTAACTTAACATCATATACAAGGGGCAGATTCACTTAACATCATATACAAGGGGCAGATTCACTTAATATCATATACAAGGGGGCAGATTCACTTAACATCATATACAAGGGGCAGATTCACTTAATATCATATACAAGGGGGCAGATTAACTTAACATCATATACAAGGGGCAGATTCACTTAACATCATCTACAAGGGAGCCGACTCACTTAGCATCATTTACACTGGGGCATAGTCATTTAGCATTACCTACAAGGAGGCATAACTTAGCATCACCTACATGGGGGCAAAGTCACTTAACATCACCTACAAGTGGGCAGAGTCACTTAATATCACCTACAAGGTGCAAAAGTCATTTAGTATCACACACAAAGGGCAGTTACTTAACATTAACTACAAGGGGGCAGACTGAGTTAACATCACTTACTAGGGGGCAGGATCACTTAACACCACATATAAGGGGGCAGATTAACTTAATATCATCTACAAGGGGGAGAGTCACTTAACATCACCTACAAGAGGAAAGAGTCACTTAACATCACCTACAAGGGGGCAGAGTCACTTAACATCACCTACAAGGGGGCAGGGTGCATGAAGGATTTAGCTGACAGGTAGTCCATCGGACTAGCCGACTCAGAAACAACTAGTCGTGATATTACTAGTCCTTAAAAATAAATGTGCCAGGTACCATTAATCATACTGTGATATATGTGACAGTTATGGTACATAGTAAAAGTAGCTCTTATTTCATACAGAAAACAAGCCATTTCTTATTTCAATTAAATGTTCAACTAAATGTGTCATTAATAGAAAGAAATACATGTGATTTCGTAGATCCAACTGCAAAGTCATTAGTCAATAGAAGAAATGACTAGTTTAATCAGAGGCAGGAAACAGCAGTGGTGGACAAGACAATGCCACCACAATTTGAAGCCTGACTGCGACGAAGGAGCGACATTGTCGGAGTAAGTTGCATCATTTGGCCTATACTTTTCATTAGCGGTTCCTTTCCCGAACAATCAGTAACATTGCTGGTGTTTTTTAACTTGCTAAAATATCACCCAATGCGGGAATAACGCAACTACGATCACGATGGATAGCATGTAACGATGTCTGCAACCCACTATCTATGGCTACGTTAACCAGATGTAAACAGCCGCCATTTACATTCACCGCATTCAGCAAGTTTCCCAATCGATGGTCGTACGGAATATTTAGCCACGTGTGATAAAATGCTACCTTATTGTCTTATTTTGTTTTATTCCATCACAACACCCAACTAGCTTATACACAGCGTAAATTAATTCACATAATTACAGCTAGTCCGATGGGAGAGCCCCTTTAAACATGGACTAATCCAGTCACTGAAACTACTCGTCCGGGACGATCGGACGGGCCTTATTTCGAAGCCTGAGGGGGCAGACTGACTTACCATGCTGAGTAGGACGAGGTCGGCCACGTTCTGTGGCGTGAGCCGAGTGATAAGATCCTCCGCTGAGATGTCAATGGCCGTCTGTTTGAGGGACTCGGTGGGTTTGGGGGCAGACACCCCGAGCCCCACAAAGGGCGTCATACCGTAGTCTTCATCTTCCTCCCGTGACGGCGTTGCCTGGTACAAGGTCAACAGGTAAATCTATACCACATGTGATAATAGATCCATGTGACATATATGACAGATCCATGTAACATAGATGACAGATCCATGTAACATAGATGGTAGATCCATGTAAAGTAGATGATAGATCCATGTAACGTAGATGACAGATCCATGTAACATAGATGATAGATCCATGTAACATAGATGATAGATCCATGTAACGTAGATGATAAATCCATGTAAAGTAGATGATAGATCCATGTAACATAGATGATAGATCCATGTAACATAGACGACAGATCCATGTAATGTAGATGACAGATCCATGTAACATAGATGACAGATCCATGTAACGTAGATGACAGATCCATGTAACATAGATGACAGTTCCATGTGACGTAGATGACAGATCCATGTAATGTAGATGACAGATCAATGTGACATAGATGACAGATACATATGACATAGATGACAGATCCATGTGACATAGATGACAGATCCATGTGACATAGATGACAGATACATGTGACGTAGATGACAGTTCCATGTAATGTAGATGACAGATCCATGTAATGTAGATGACAGATCCATGTAACATAGATGACAGATCCATGTAACATAGATGACAGTTCCATGTGACGTAGATGAGAGATCCATGTAATGTAGATGACAGATCAATGTGACATAGATGACAGATCCATGTAAAGTAGATGATAGATACATGTGACATAGATGACAGATCCATGTGACATAGATGACAGTTCCATGTGACGTAGATGACAGTTCCATGTAATGTAGATGACAGATCCATGTAACGTAGATGACAGATCCATGTGACATAGATGATAGATCCATGTGACATAATGTAGATGACAGATCCACGTAACGTAGATGACAGATACATGTGACATAGATGACAGTTCTATGTGACGAAGATGACAGTTCCATATAACGTAGATGACAGATCCATGTAATGTAGATGACAGATCCATGTAACGTAGATGACAGATCCATGTGACATAGATGACAGATCCATGTAATATAGATGACAGATCCATGTAACGTAGATGATAGATACATGTGACATAGATGACAGATCCATGTGACATAGATGATAGATACATGTGACATAGATGACAGATCCATGTAACGTAGATGATAGATACATGTGACATAGATGACAGATCCATGTAATGTAGATGACAGATCCATGTAATGTAGATGACAGATCCATGTAACGTAGATGACAGATCCATGTAACGTAGATGACAGATCCATGTAATGTAGATGACAGATCCATGTAATGTAGATGACAGATCCATGTAACGTAGATGACAGATCCATGTAATGTAGATGACATATCCATGTAACGTAGATGACAGATCCATGTAATGTAGATGACAGATACATGTGACAGAGATAATAATAATAATGGATAGCTCTTATATAGCACAAAACAACTCATTGCGCTGGTACATATCACTTATACACACACATACATAGCCTATACAAGTACACACAGAACGCACGGACCACTTAGACTAGTGGCAACGCCTGTTGGAACAGATATATCTTCAACCAAGATTTAAAGTCAGACAGAGTAGGGAGATTCCGCAGACTGACATCAGTGAATTCCAAACAGTTGGTGCGAAGAAGCTGAAAGATCGCTCACCTACAGATCCACATCAGACATATATGATAGATCAAAGTATGACAGATCCGTGTGACAGATGGCAGATCCACATGAGACATATATATGATACATCAGTGTGTGACACTGATGACAGATCCTATGACATTGATGACAAATCCATGTATGATGTAGATGACAATTATGAAATTGATGACAGATCCGTATATGACGTAGAGATGATAGATCCATGTGGTCCTGAGACTTACATCTGGCTGCTGGACCTTCGCCTTCTTTGCCGCGAGCAGCTTCTCTTCCGCCTTCCTCTTGCGACTCACTTCCTCCTTTGGCATCGCCCTCATCACCTGAACACATCTCTCATTGCCTGAACACATTCCCATCACCTGAACACATACCTGAACAAATCCCGTATTGCCTAAATACATAAATCATCATGCGAACACATCCTGAAAACACAGCCTTCCTCACCTGAACACATCCCTCATCATCTGAACAAATCTTGAACACACAGCATTTATCCTTAATTTAAATAATTTTTTATTATACAATATATTTTAATTAATTTTTAACATATAACTATTTTTGTAATTACCTTCATATTTTAGAAACTGTCATGCATGTTAATTACTTTATAGCCTTTTTTTATTTTAATATATAATTTTTACCAATATATATATATTTCTTACATATTTCTTATAATTCCATGTAGATTTTATAATATGTGTAAACTCCTATGAATGAGCTGGTCCCGGATATATGGTGCTATAGACTTGTTTGTAATAATAATAAATCACAATCTGACAGACTTACTTCATTCTGGGTCGCTCCAAGGTCAGTGAGCAATGTTGTGATCTGAGCATGGAAGTCAACAGCTGCTGGATGTCTCAGCAAACTCAACATGTGCAGCTTCATGTTCTTTCTCACACTCGCCACCTGCGACTTGGACAGTGTAGGGGGCAGGTTCACTGTAACATACCACTTGTGACTTGGACAGTGTGGGGGGCAGGTTCACTGTAACAGACCACTTGTGACTTGGACAGTGTGGGGGGCAGGTTCACTGTAATAGACCACTTGTGACTTGGACAGTGTGGGGGGCAGGTTCACTGTAACAGACCACTTGTGACTTGGACAGTATGGGGGGCATGTTCACTGTAACAGACCACTTGTGACTTGGACAATGTAGGTGCAGGTTCCCTTGTGACTTGGACAGTGTAGGGGGCAGGTTCACTGTAATAGACCACTTGTGACTTGGACACTGCAGGGGCAGTTTCCCTGTAATAGGCCACTTGTGACTTGGACAGTGTAGGGGGCAGGTTCACAGTAACATACCACTTGTGACTTGGACAGTGTAGGGGGCAGGTTCTCTGTAATAGCCCACTTGTGACTTGGACAGTGTGGGGGGCAGATTCACTGTAACATACTACTTGTGACTTGGATAGTGTAGAGGGCAGGTTCATTGTAACAGACCACTTGTGACTTGGAGAATGTAGGGAGCAGGTTCACAGTAACAGACCACTTGTGACTTGGAGAATGTAGGGAGCAGGTTCACAGTAACAGACCACTTGTGACTTGGAGAATGTAGGGAGCAGGTTCACAGTAACAGACCACTTGTGACTTGGACAATGTATGGGGGCAGGTTCACAGTAACATACCACTTGTGACTTGGACAGTATGGGGGGCAGGTTCATTGTAATAGACCACTTATGACTTGGACAATGTAGGGGGCAGGTTCATAGTAACAGACCACTTGTGACTTGGACAATGTAGGGGCAGGTTCCCTGTAATAGACCACTTGTGACTTGGACAGTGTAGGGGGCAGGTTCACTGTAATAGACCACTTGTGACTTGGACACTGCAGGGCCAGTTTCCCTGTAATAGGTCACTTGTGACTTGGACAATGTAGGGGACAGGTTCACAGTAACAGACCACTTGTGACTTGGACACTGCAGGGGCAGTTTCCCTGTAACAGGCCACTTGTGACTTGGACAGTGTAGGGGGCAGGTTCACAGTAACAGACCACTTGTGACTTGGACAATGTAGGGGGCAGGTTCACAGTAACAGACCACTTGTGACTTGAACAATGTAGGGGCAGGTTCCCTGTAATAGACCACTTGTGACTTGGACAGTGTAGGGGGCAGGTTCACTGTAATAGACCACTGATGACTCTTCCGAGGACCAGCAACCCCCTTCAGACAACCAGTGATCATACAGAGGACCAGTGAACCTAACAGAGATTCAAGCTGCTGACTATGTGGAGACTATTGCCCTGGGGAGATTGTATGACTATCACTGGCACAACTGGCAGTGAAACATATCGAATGGATCAGTATTAATTAAATAAATGGCTAATATTACTAGGTTTCTCATTAAAAAAACTAAACTGGCCAATAATTGCTGTGATTGATGCAAAAGGCTCCCATACAAGCCGTTCGATCAAAGGCACACTTCTGATTAATTAAAGACAGGCAAAAAGTTATTTCTGGCTATGGGCCTGCTGTGGAGCTATGTGGCCATGAATAGACTTACCATGTAGTGTCTCGAAGCTCTGCACAACCCTGGCCATGAACTGAGGCCGTTGTCTCGCGATGGTCGTCACACTGCCCATACACGTCATCAGGTTGACACTGCAAGACAACCACAAACGTCACACTGTCCGTACATGTCATCAGATTGACACTGCAAGACAAACCCAAAGATGTCACACTGCCCGTACACGTCATCAGATTGACTGAACCCATAAAGCCCAGCAAGGTCTCTAAGACAGTCTCTCTCTCATACCTAGAGATGTGGATTGAACCCATCAAGCCCAGCAAGGTCTCTAAAGCAGTCTCTCTCTCTCCTACCTAGAGATGTGGACTGAACCCATCAAGGTCTCTAAGAACCCATAAAGCCCAGCAATGTCTCTAAGTCAGTCTCTCTCTCCTACCTAGAGATGTTGACTGAACCCATAAAACCCAGCAAGGTCTCTAAGGCAGTCTCTCTCTCCTACCTAGAGATGTTGACTAAACCCATAAAGCCCAGCAAGGTCTCTAAGGCAGTCTCTCTCCCCTACCTAGATATATGGACTGAAACCATAAAGTCCAGCAAGGTCTCTAAGGCAATCTCTCTCTCCTACCTAGAGATGTTAACTGAACCCATAAAGCCCAGCAAGGTCTCTAAGGCAGTCTCTCTCTCCTACCTAGAGATGTTGACTGAACCCATAAAGCCCAGCAAGGTCTCTAAGGCATCTCTCTCCTACCTAGACATGTTGACTGAACCCATAAAGCCCAACAAGGTCTCTAAGACAGTCTCTCTCTCCTACCTAGAGATGTTGACTGAACCCATAAAGCCCAGCAAGGTCTCTAAGGCAGTCTCTCTCTCCTACCTAGAGATGTTGACTGAACCCATAAAGCCCAGCAAGGTCTATAAGGCAGTCTCTCTCTCTCCTACCTAGAGATGTTGACTGAACCCATAAAGCCCAGCAAGGTCTCTAAGGCATCTTTCTCCTACCTAGAGGTGTGGACTGATCCCATAAAGCCCAGCAAACTTTCCAAGGCAGTCTCTCTCCTACCTAGATATGTGGACTGAACCCATAAAGCCCAGCAAGGTCTCTAAGACAGTCTCTCTCTCTCTCTCCTACCTAGAGATGTGGACTGAACCCATAAAGCCCAGCAAGGTCTCTAAGGCAGTCTCCCCTTCCTCTTCCAGTTTCTTTATCTTGAGCAATGCATGGGTCTCTGGGACCTGGTCAAGAGACACCTGGATTTGGGTGCTCGTCGAGATGATGGACTCCTGACAACAACAGACAACATCAATTAATTATAGTGCTTACAACTTCAGCTACCTCCGTGACACAAACATCAGCATCAGCTACCAAATAATAATAATGAAATTACTTCTTTCATCCCAATATCCTCAACAAATTTAGCTCAGTGACACAGCAAAACAAAAGGATTAAGCAATCTCATAATCATGTATGATGTGAAAGATGGATGGAATGGCTAAGACACTAAGGAGGATAGGCAATATTAAATTAAATTGAATAAACTATATTTCCTGCTAATTTAACGCTGACAGGAAGTGAATCCAGAGTTGGTGCGGCAATCGAAAAGGCTCAAGGTCCGGACAACAACATCAGTTACCTTTGTGACGTAGACAACAACATCAGTTACCTTTGTGACGTAGACAACAACATCAGTTACCTTTGTGACGTAGACAACAAGATTAGTTACCTTTGTGACGTAGACAACAAGATTAGTTACTTACAGCTGTCTTTCTAGAAAGAGCTATTATTACGGCCTCAACAAACTTGATACTGTGTGTGCGGAACCTGCAAAGAATGAAAGAAACAGTAGTCAACAGTACAGTACATCATACAAAACGGTCACACAAAAGTAATCACCATCATGCCAAACAGACTTGGTTTAGAACTTGAAGGTCAGAAACCATGGCTACCATCAGGAAGAAACCTACCCTTCGTTGTCCGAGTCAGCAGGAAGAAAACTACCCTTTGTTGTCTGAGTCAGCAGGAAGAAACCTACACTTCGTTGTCTGAGTCAGCAGGAAGAAATCTACACTTTGTTATCTGAGTCAGCAGGAAGAAACCTACCCTTCATTGTCCGAGTCAGCAAGAAGAAACCTACACTTTGTTGTCTGAGTCAGCAGGAAGAAACCTACCCTTCGTTGTCTGAGTCAGCAGGAATAAACCTACCCTTCGTTGTCAGAGTCAATCATCTCAATGATGTCTCGCTTCATCTGGTTCACATACTCCCAGGTTTGTTCAACTGTCTCCGTCATCTTCTTTGCTTTGCAAACCCACTAGAATTGAGAATGGCTTTACAATCAAATTAACACGACATCAGCAGATCAACCATATTATATCCCATATAAATGTTCAACTGCTGCATTATTTTATAAACACTTACAAAAAACATAATACTCTATGAAATGTTGTTTGCTGTAACACCAATGTTGTACAACTACTGGTGATGGTGTACAACTACTGGTGATAATGTAGTACTATGGATGATGTAATATTATCCCCGGGTACTGAGGATGTTGTACTAATACTGATTATGTAATACTACTGATGATGTAGTTTTTACTGATGATCTTGTAGAGGGTGACAGGTGAATACAATGACCAGTGTATTACCTGAAGAGACACCTTGTAGAGCATGGCCATAGTCAGGATGACTTTCTTGACGACGGGCACAACATCAGAGCTGAGCATTAAGCACAAGTTACCAATTACTTTTGCCAAAATGTCCGGGTCTTGTTTGCTAAAAAACAACGAAACACACAAAACATGTTTAATGTAATATTTGTATTCATGAGCTGAAATATACAGACAACTGCAACTGCTTTTCACAACTAATGCTTCAAAAGTATTACAATAGTTAAAGAGGCACTGAATAGATTGCGCTATTCCACAGCAGAAGTATTTTGTCGGCCGATGCTTGGTGTCTGTGGCTATTTATAGAACAGTCTGGTGCAGGCGATATGTTTGTCGTCGCTAGTTCTCGGGAACACAAGACAAGCATGCACTGCGTCTAGTGACTGTGTTGTGGATAAGAATTTATTTATTTAGTGTTGTTAGTTTGCAACAGTATGTCATAAATAAATCCGTATCAACAACACAATCACTAGATTCAGTGCACGCTTGTCTTGTGTTCCCAAGAACTAATGACGGCAAACATATTGCATGCATCAGACTGTTCTATAAATAGCCGCAGACGCCAAGCAATGGCCGACAAAATACTTCTGCCATGGAATAGCGCAATCTATACAGGGCATCTTTAAATGTGGCAAATAAATTCTTTTGAAGTTACACAAACATGTTATCAAAAACATGTTACCTATACATTAATACTCAAACTTCTGAGTCTGGAACATTGTAAGTGCTACGTATATAAGTAGTAGGTTGGATGATGGCTTATAGGAATAAATTTGTAGGTAGTCAAAAATGTTGATCAATGCCAATTATAACCTGATTGTCCAATGACTTTATTCCACTACTGTAAATAGAATTTACCCAACATGACTCACCATGCATCTTCTATAAAATTAACAAGTGTCTTCTTCACATCTGTCGAACGATCACTTTGGAATGCAAGCATTTCCTACAAACAAGTGCATGTATGAGTGGGGTGCATGTGTATATTTGGCAAACAAAATTGAAACGGTTAACAGAAAAAATTCCCATGTAGCTTTACTTTTTTATCAGACTAATTAGTGTACTTATCTCAACCAAGACACTTCCGTTACATTTCATTATATAGACAGGACACTTGGGCCTACATTGTACACAGACAGGACACTTGGACACACATCGTACACAGAAAAGACACTTGGACCCACATTGTACAGACAGGACACATGGAACAACATTGTACAGACAGGACACTTGACAAGTGACAGCCTGCTACCTACATCCAGGAAATTGTCGAGAAGATTTGGCTCTTTATGAACGATCAATTCCTGCACCTGAAAAAGCAAACACAGATTTTACAAGTAAGCTTAATGAGCCATATGCTAGATCCAGTTATTATCAGCTAGTTATTACAGGTGGTCCAACATAATTAAAGCATGTTAGGGTTTCCTAAGGATCACCTCAGTTGTGCTACAATATATATTAGTTGTATGTATCACATTTCTCTGCATCTTTATAACTAAATAAACCTTACAATACCTTCCAGTTTCAAGATGTTACGTTTAGTTAATCCTAGGTTACATACCAGTTTCAAGTTCTTACGTTTAGTTAACCCTAGGTTACATGCCAGTTTCAAGTTGTTATGGGTTAATCCTAGGTTACATACCAGTTTCAAGTTGTTCACTCTTTGAGTGTCTTTCTGAAGTAAGGAAGCTTGGTTCAACAGCTCAACCACCTGAAAATAAGGGAACAGGAAATCTATTGATGACTTAAAAATCAAGGACGTGTTACATTTATTATGTACAGTTTTTATGTATTGTATCCAGGGATTGATGAAAACAAGACCCATGTTGGTAACCACACAACAACAGTTTTGTAGAGGTCTCAGCAAAGCTATGGTAGAAGATTGTAATTTCCAAAAATTAAAACATACGAGCCCTGTCCATGGAATGAACCCCATGGATGTTCTGGGTACTGTACTGAAAATCAGTCTGGGACATTTTACATAACATTTAACAAGATTTAACAAGATTGCCATCCAAAAAATTACTCTGGATGGCAGTTGGACAAGGAAGCCTTTTGGCTTATCGAGAGTCCAATACTTTTTATCTACATGTATCCCGCCTTTTTAAGGTGTGTGTCGATTTTATTTTTAAACATATTCACGCTACTAGCACCAACACAATCAGGAGATAATCTGTTCCATTCATTTACAGTCCTTTGTGAGAATGAGAACTTTCTTATATCTAATCTACACTGCTCCTTTACTAATGTAGCTTCATGTCCTCTGGTCCTTCTATCTTTCTTAACTGAGAAAAAAATGTTTCTATCAATATTTTCATAACCATTCAATATTTTAAACACTTCTATGTGATCTCCTCTCAATCTCCTGGTCTCTAGTGTTGTTAAACCACATTCTTTTAGGCGTATTTCGTAACTAAGATCCCTCAGATTTGGTATCATTTTAGTCGCTCTCCTCTGTACTCTTTCTAGCATATCTATGTCCTTCTTGCGATATGGCCTCCATGCTTGTATACAATATTCTAAATGAGGCCTCACTAGTGTTTTGTACAGTAGTACTATTAATTCTTTTTTCTTATACGCTATATTTCGTCTAATTAATCCAAGGATTTGATTTCCCTTTGACGCTGCAATTCCGCACTGCTCTGAAACCTTCATATCAGCACTAATGGTTAACCCTAAGTCCTTTTCTTTTACAGTAGTACTTAGAACAGTACCCCCCATTTTATATTTTACCTCTTCATTCCCATGACCTGTGTGGAGGCATTTACATTTCCCAAAATTGAACAGCATTTGCCACTTTTCAGACCATTTGATCAACCTATCAAGATCATCTTGTAAATGCTGTCTGTCTCCATCACTTTTAATCCTTCTAAACACTTTTGTATCATCCGCAAATTTTAACACCTTGCTTGTTATATCATCGTCCAAATCGTTGATATATATTAAGAATAATATAGGTCCTAGTACTGATCCCTGTGGTACCCCACTCAATACCGATTTCCAGTTTGAAGCCTCCCCATCAACTACTACACGTTGTCTTCTGTCATTCAGCCATTTTTCTATCCAGTTTATTATACCATTTCCTATGCCATGGGCCTTTAGCTTAAGGAGTAATCTTTGATGTGGTACTTTGTCGAAAGCTTTTTGAAAATCTAAATAGATTATATCTACTGGTGATCCCTCATCTACCCACCTAGTGATGTCTTCCAAAAAACATAACATATTTGTTAAGCATGACCTCGCTTTTAAAAACCCATGTTGAGATGGGTTTATCAAGTTATGTTTAACAAGAAAATCCACCATGTGATCTTTAATTAGTCTTTCTAATAATTTGCAAATCACTGATGTTAAACTCACTGGTCTATAGTTCTCTGACTTGTTTCTCGAACCTTTTTTAAATAACGCAAAACCTCCTGTTTAAATTATTTATGCCATAACAAACATCATTTAGGAATACACCAGGAAAGACTTGGCAGTAATAACAGCTTTATTTTACTAACAGAGAGTGCAACAGTGTAGCATATGCCAGATAGCACATCCGCCTGCATACCAGTGATCTGAAGTCAAAACCCAGACCGGGCAGGCATGGTATATTTGGTGTAAAAACCTGGCTCTCAACATTGGGGACTGTTTATCCCTTATCACACTGAAATCGTGTTAATGTCTATCCCATCTTAATTTGGGATGTAGAAGAATCTCTGAGGATGACAAGCACAGTCCTGGCAGCGACAACACTCAGTGCCAGCACAGAAAGGTCGGCTTGGTGATAATGTTCTGAAAAAGGCTGATTAGTTGAATGAGACCTTATAAGACCATTACATTGTAACAACAATATATTTGGGGTTTCTAAGTTTGGTAACAAACTGAATTAGTTTGCACATTTGTATCACTAGACGCCTTGTGTTTGTTGAGTATCCACTTCATATGACAGATAGGTCAGATCAATTTCACTCTTTTCTCACCATTTAATGGTATTTGATCAAATCGAATGATATACCCCTTTCACCAATGATTGGTGCATCGAACCATATTACAATGTGACCACATTGTGATTTACATTTTACACCACACAAAAATAAAAACACGAATTAAAATTCTGTGTCAAGTGCCTGAAAACTCTGCATTCTGTCCTACAAAACAAACTGCCATATGCTTTTAATTTATTCATGATATCAAAACGAAACTACAAATGCATATTCAGTTAATAGAACAATGCCGAGCAGTGGAAACAACTAGAATTAGACAGTGACCACGGCCATGGGCCATGGGCATCTGTGTGTATCATTGTGTAGACAGTGTGTGCACTGTGTAGGTGTAGCCTCCGGTGCAGGACCATCAGGTGGATGGGCATATTTTCTAGTATTGTCACCTGCGTGGTTTCTGCTGCATCTAGGTTTCTGCTGCATTTTTATACCTCTCTGGACCTCACACTATATACGTCTTTAGATATATCAGTCACTGCAAACAAAGGACGTCTACAAACTTTCAACAGTTATTTTTCTGAAATTAAAACGAGTCAAACATGGTTTTGAGACATTGTGATAGCGAACACAGACTACATGACTACAGTGTGGGTGCCATATCAGTGACATAAACATCTGTAATCTTTCAATTTATCCGACAAAATTGTAAGCAATCATTCACTCTAATCACCACAGGAAACTTATTGAACAGCATGTGGTGTTTATACAGTTAATAATAATTAGTTGCATCTTGTAGTACAGTTGTTGGTGATGATTTTTAACACGATGCAGGAGAAACCAAGTGCTTCCGTTTGGCGCTTGATGCGATATCATCATCTTACGAATTTTGTATTTCACTAAAAACAATTTATTTGACGCTTTGTTTGATTGCCATTAATGAAATACGTGGTTTTGATTAATAATATCGATACGGTGAAAATTGCATATGATTGCGTACAGCAGAAACCGAGTGGACCACTATATGTATAATAGGCATAATAATGGCACAGGCCCATGGCAAAACTAAAACCTCAATAGGTAATACCCCTCAGGCTCAATAGTATATTTTATTAATAAAATACGCCTAGTAATAAAGATCATTAAATATATTTTTATAGCGAGGTAATGTCTCAATTTGGGACGTAAAAGAACCACTGTCACTGAGTCTGAGGACGACAAGCACCCTGGCAGTGACCACCCTCAGCTCAGGCTCAGTGCCAGCATAGAAAGGTCGGCTTGGCGATAATGTTCTGAAAAAGGCTGGCTAGTTGAATGAGACCTCATAAGATCATAACATTGTAACCACAATATATACAGACTAGTCAGTTAATAGAACATTGCCGAGTGCTGGAAACAACTAGGCATGTGCAGCCCCGATTATCGCCCATCTACAACGACATACTCGATCGTAGGTGGACAACGATTCAGTGGCTGACTGTTCTTCTTCCATGAAAAACTGAGATGCCGTGCATCTCCTGCTTTCTGTATCCATAGCTTTAAGTCAATGAATGTTAATTTATTTGACTAAAAAGTTCAACAACGTCTCATTTTATATGTCGGTTTAACTAATAGATATTGCTTCTGTTCAATTGGCCGAGTACATTTAACTTCCATGCCAGGGGTAATTGGCAATTGCGGGTAATCCCGTTGTATTAAATATTTTATTATCTAATAGTTTTATAAAGCCGTAGTGGCATATCACAAATAATATGCATTCGTGACGCTGCAAGGTTGAATAAAACATATAATATTGCGTATTCGTCAATAATAAAGTGGACTAGTCTACACGAATGCCAGACAACTCGGCCTACGGACAACTCGGCCCGAGACAACTCGGCCTGGGCCGAGTCGTCTCGAGACATCTCGGCCCTATCCCGAGACAACTCGGCCCCCATCCTGAGACACCTCGGCCCCCGCAGGTTGGCTCGATGAAAAATTAATGCATGTGTGTGTGCGTGTGTGTAATTTTTCTCAAAGACAATGTGAATTCATCTGCCGTCATACGTTTTCATCGAGCTGATCTGCGGGGGCCGAGATGTCTCGAGACGATAAATTTTTAACATAATTATTTATTCATATTTAAACTAACTAAGCCACCCAACGGTCTTTGATCAGAGTTTTTCACCAGATCGCATGAATGTTCAGTTATTCACACGTACTCCGAGAGTACGTAGCATGCCAATTACCCCGTTGTGTCGTTTCATAGATCAAAACACACACACGGTGTTTGAACTTCATCACTTTCTGACAAAACTGGTTTACCTTCCCTTTGATGATGAGTACATGAATTAAAATAGTTACCGAGCAGATCTTGAGTGTCAGTTTTGCACAAGCCAAGTTCGAAACAGCAATAAGACTCGTATAGCTTGACTGACTGATGGACCTCACAAATCACCTATTTTGATCATGAAAATATTTTTAAAGATGTTGTTGAAAAATCACTGTAATTGTTGTTGTTATTCTCCACATGAATCCCCGTCGTCATGCGATGAGACTGGCCATGGTTCAGTTCCTTTTTGCTCATCACTGTATTCAACCATATTAAATAAAATTGCTTAAAAATACGAAGTAATCGTATTCGTACTCGATCATAATCGTAATGCTTACCATAGGTGTGTGACGCATATATTGATGTTGCTCCTTGTGAATGTCCATACTATAATCACTTCCCCCAAATCTAAGTTATTAGCAAATATTCCAGTTGTTTGCATAATCTTCGTTGTTATTGAAAGTGTGAAAAGATCAGTCGGATGATACATTCTGACAACTTCAGAATTATCTGCTCAACGAAACAATGACGGAGTCGCAAGCGAGTTACCCCTCTGTGTCCATTCACACAGTTATACTGTCGTAGTAAACAAGAAGCCGACAAACAGCTACATTCGCTTCAGAAGTATCTGCTCAACGAAACAATGACGGAGTCACAAGCGAGTTACACCTCTGTGACCATTCACACATTTATACTGTCGTAGTAAACAAGAAGCCGACAAACAGCTACATTCGCTTCAGAAGTATCTGCTCAACGAAACAATGACGGAGTCGCAAGCGAGTTACACCTCTGTGTCCATTCACACATTTATACTGTCGTAGTAAACAAGAAGCCGACAAACAGCTACATTCGCTTCAGAAGTATCTGCTCAACGAAACAATGACGGAGTCGCAAGCGAGTTACACCTCTGTGTCCATTCACACATTTATACTGTCGTAGTAAACAAGAAGCCGACAAACAGCTACATTCGCTTCAGAAGTAGCTGCTCAACGAAACAATGACGGAGTCGCAAGCGAGTTACCCCTCTGTGTCCATTCACACATTTATACTGTCGTAGTAAACAAGAAGCCGACAAACAGCTACAACTACATTCGCTTCAGAAGTATCTGCTCAATGAAACAACAACGGAGTCGCAGGCCACTTAACTCATTGTGTCCCATCACTCATCAGAAGACACACAAAGAGCGGTTTGAAATCTATCTAAGCTCCATATCACTGCATAATGATGCTTCCAATTGTAGAGAATTTAGAATGATAACACACGTAGTATCAATCTTCTTAATTGCTGAATGTTGTACAGGCTCCGAAAAGCCAATTTATATGCAAATGACTATAGCTGAGGTGGGGGATGTGTTTACATTTGAGGCCATCTGGTTTTGGGGAGGCAAGAACCCAATACAGAGGGCCTTTGTTCAGAAGGTTACTGTAAGTTCTCTGGCACCCTGCCGAGATTTCTAGAGAACCCTAGACTTTGGAAATTACATAATCAAGTACAGCGTGTCTGTCCCAAGGCTATATATTTAGCTGTATATAAGGAGGGCTTTAATGAGGATCAGGGCTGGCTGTCAGGAGATGCAGCCAGACACTTCGAGGGCTGGCTGTCAGGAGATGCAGCCAGACACTTCGAGGGCTGGCTGTCAGGAGATACAGCCAGACACTTCGAAGGCTGGCTGTCAGGAGATGCAGCCAGACACTTCGAGGGTTGGCTTTTGGGGGATGCAGCCATATATACTGCGAGGGAGCTGTTTGTTAGAACAGGCCCTAAGATGCATGCTGGAGCTGTGTGTAACACAGACCAGTGGTGTAGGGGGCGACTACTGGGGCACACTGCCGGAGGAACGTTTCTCGTGAAGCACTGTCACCGAGCGCCCTGCGAGAAGTACTAAAAGACTCTCGCAGTACACCCGTGGCAATCAGTTATTCGCAGACGTGGTGAGTAACTCGGTTGCTGTATATAAGCCGCCGCCGTGTATTATATCTTGTATTGGTATATTCATTACTTAAAAATGAGCTAAGTCCGTGGACGCAGAAGTAGTCTCAGAACGGGGGCCGAGTTGTCTCAGGACGGGGGCCCAGTTGTCTCAGGATGGGGCCGAGTTGTCTCGGGCCGACTTGTCCGAGGGCCGAGTTGTCCGCCTACCGTCTACACAATTTCTACACTTGACTGATTATCACGTGATGAATCATGTGCCCCTTGTTAGTTGTGTTTAGATAGGGAGTGTTAAAGTGTTAAGTCTTTAGCCATCATAAGTAATTTGTGCTACTAGTATTACGATTTATCTGTGTACCCCGCCTTTATTGCAGAATAGCATGTCATCTATATATTTCCTTTTACAAGCATTGCTATGTCTCTGCACTGTGTCCGTTGGAGTTCATGGTTTCGGTAAGTTCAACCATATCCGGTACGTTCAACTTATTGAAACTGCTTCTGCATGCCGCGTTAATTAAACTTGGGTCAGTTGACACCTACATTAACAATGACAAAGGATCCGTAATGTTTTTTATTTTTAATATAATTAGGCACTTGTGTAGAATCCGGACCCACCTCGATTTTGCCTTTATTAGTTTATAACTTGAGTTTTGCCTAACTATCTGTATCTGTATTTTAACTGGCAAAATGTCCTAGGCTAAGGACACATCACGCCGGTGGCTCTTTAAAATTAATCCATAAGAGTCTTATGGATACATTTTTTACATGTTGGGCTAGACTAATCTGGAATGAATTCAGTGATGTACTTGATACAATGCTTGGAGGTAGAGAATTCCACTCTCACAGCTGTTCTTAAGCGGTAAGCAGTGTGCTTTAAGCTTCTACAAAAGTCACTTTCAATTCCGACTCTTCGAGCAGACAGCATCTCGCAATGAGATAAGATGTTGCATTGAAGGTATGGAGCAAGGACTGATGTAGGCAAACCCTCAGCTGAATTAGCAGCATACGTCAAAAGTTAGGTTTTTGAATGAACTAATTTGCGTCAAGCACATTATCGCCCATTATCGCTGTTGGCAACTACCTTTGCTCCATTCTCGTCACACCTGCCGGTGATTACATAATCACTCGTTGGCCACTATGTCTGCAGGAGGCAAACGAACGCGCAATAAGGCGCAGTCAATGACTAAGTCGGTTACGGATGAACGGGCAACCGGGCCGGAAATAGAGGCTCCACACAAAGAAGACGACTTTGCGACATTTGTTTGTTCGGCCCTGGTTAGTTTGAATGACAAGCTTGATAGCATCATCACACACCAGGCTAGCCTAAAAAAAACTGTCAAACATCGAAGACAGAGTCATGGACCAATCGCCTGTGATTGCGGACCTAAGTGAATCGGTTGAATTTAATGCCCGAAACATAAAAGACCAGCAAAACTCTGTTGCGGAAATAGGCAAGGTGATCGAAAAATCAAACCGCGAACTGCAATTCGCCACCACTGCTATCGCCAAACTCGAGTTGAAACTGAATATATCGGAAAGACACTCCCGTGGTTTCAATGTTCGTTTGCTCAAGCGAGGAAAGCTGCATTTCCATCGTAGATCACATTCTTCAAGACAAGTTTGAGGTAAAGGGCGGTGCCATTGAATATGCACACCGAACCGGTAAACCGCAAAAAGGGAAACCTCGACACATCATTGCGCGTTTTTAGCTCGCAAATACACCGTACCGCATCATGGATGACTTGACTAATGTGGACTTAACAGAGAAACAACGAGTTCGTCCCTATATGGAGGATCTGTTTAAGCGTAACAAAAGGCCGACTTTCTGAAATGGGAAGTTATACGCGGAGGGCCGTGAAGTTGCTACTGAAGACATAAAAACATTCCTGATCAATCTTCATCAGGGCACTGGTTAATATTTTTTTGAAAACACGCTCCACACCTTCGTGTTTTGTAGTTTAATGATGCAAATTGCATCAGCATTTATGTTCAACGTTTTCATTGCTTTATTCTTCATATGTTTGGAACAGTTGCTCCACATACGCAAGCATCTGTATGACTTAATCCCACCTTGGTGCACTATACTAAACCTTTGTACTACAGTATATGGCGTACAATTTAAATAATAATTCTTTGGAGGACGGAATACTATCAAACTATGGAGGTTCGATTGCAAATAATCTAATACAGCTTCTCGGCGATGCAGATGATAAATTAGATGACTTAACAATACTTACTCACTCACCTTATATAGACATCACAGACTTAAAAGACGCTCTCGCCACTACCATAGATAAGTTTACTATTTTCAGCTTAAATGTTCAAAGCATAGATTCAAAATTTAACTACATCTACCCACTCTTACTAGAGTTAATCAATAAAGACATCGGTTTCAGTGCCATATGTTTGCAGGAAAGCTGGCTTTCTGATGACGCAGACTTATCTCAATATCAATTACCAAATTACAACATCATTCATCAAGGCCAAAAATGCTCCGGTCATGGAGGTTTACTAATATATTTACATGTACGTTATTCATACATTGTAAGACAATTATATGACTCATCCGATGTTTGGGAGGGGCTTTTTATTAATGTATTTGGTGCAAATCTAAATAAAAACATCACAATAGGAAACATATATAGACCGCCTAAGCTAAATAATAATGAACAAAGTATATCTACATTTATAGAAGAATTTGCACCGATACTTTCAAAATTGGGAAAGGAAAATGCAGAAACTATAATAACAGGCGACATTAACATTGACCTGTTGAAAGTAAACAGCAAACAAAAAGTCGGCGACTATTTTGATTTATTCTGTACCAATGGATTTTATCCAAAAATTACCTTGCCGACTCGTTTCTCTCGAAAAAGCTGCACACTAATTGACCAGATATTCTGTAAGATTTCAAATGCCACTACTGCTTCCACAGAAGGTATAATTATGAGCAACATATCCGATCATTTACCATATTTCATAATTACCGATATAATGTTATCCAAACAAAGTGCTCCCAAATGGGTGACAATCAGGACAAACAA
The DNA here is from genome assembly GCA_963995525.1 of Escarpia spicata. Classification (NCBI taxonomy): domain Eukaryota; kingdom Metazoa; phylum Annelida; class Polychaeta; order Sabellida; family Siboglinidae; genus Escarpia; species Escarpia spicata. Next base: position 49,043,624 of record OZ023211.1, on the reverse strand, counting down.
TGAAAAGGCAACAACACAATATTATGAATCTGTAAGGCAATCGTGCATCATGGATCAATTAAATCTAAATGAGCTATCTGATCCAAACACTAACTATAACTTACTTGAAAATATACTCTCCCGACTATATGACTATCATTTTCCTGCAAAAACTGTTAGATACAATAAGTACAAACACAAAAAATCTAACTGGATAACCATTGGAATAATCAACTCAATAAAACTTAAAGACAAACTGTATCGCAAATTAAAAAAAACTGCACAATGAAATATCTTACAATGCGTCATTGATAAATCTTCGCGTTTATAAAAATATCTTAAATAGAGCTATCAGAGAAGCGAAACGTATTCACTACACAAACCTATTCAATCAATATAAATCTAACATAAAAAAAACTTGGGACACCATTAAACAACTCTTAAATAAAAACTATAAGCAATTTGAATTTCCTAATTTCTTTTATATAAACAGAGTACATATCTCGGACAAAAGGGAAAGTGCACATGCATTTAATGAATTCTTTGTAAATATTGGCAACAAACTGGCAGAAAAGATATCCTTTAATAGACAACATAGAGCATTTACCAGCTATCTAAAGGACAAATCTCCATTCACTTTTATATTCAAACATGTTACAGAAAAAGACATATTGTCAGTTGTAAAGGAATTCGACCCCAAAATAAATATGCTAAAGAAAATCAGCCCACTAATTGTCAAGCCTTTGTCTCTCATAATTAACCAATCGCTCACCACAGGAATTTTCCCACATAAACTAAAAATTGCAAAAGTTATTCCTCTGTATAAGAAAAACGATAAAACGATGCTAGATAATTACAGGCCAATTTCGTTGCTGCCGTCTATCTCCAAAGTCTTCGAAAGAATTGTGTATAACCAACTATATGAGTATTTAACTACAAATGAAATATTATTTAAAAGTCAGTATGGTTTTAGAAAAGCACATTCTACGGAGATGGCTACACTGGAAATGACAGACACTCTTTTACAAAGCTTAGACAAGGGTAATATTCCTATATCCATTTTTTTAGACCTCTCAAAAGCGTTCGATACACTAGACCACTCTATTTTATTTAAAAAACTTGAACACTACGGCATAAACAAGACACCGTTACACTGGCTAATCAGTTATCTTACTAATAGGCTTCAATTTGTACAATTCGGTGATGTAATATCCAATAAATTACCCATCTCTACAGGTGTCCCTCAGGGTTCCATATTGGGACCATTGTTATTCATCTTATATATAAATGATATTCATTACGCCAGTGATAAATTTAATGCGATATTATACGCCGATGACACTACCCTGATTGGTCCACTCTGTTCCTTCCAATCTACTTCAGATGTGTTTGATAACATTACTTTAAGCATCAACATAAATAAGGAATTGGAAAAAATAAGTGAATGGTTATCAGTAAACAAACTGTCACTTAATGCTAGTAAGACTAAATATATGTTGTTTCATTTTCCTCAACGCAGTACCGAGCGTATCGAATTAACGCTAAAAATAGATGACCAACACATTGATCGTGTTCAAGAATTTAACTTCTTAGGCACAACTATCCATGAAACATTAGATTGGACAGCACACATTGATAAAATTGCCATTAAAATATCAAGAACTCTTGGTATATTAAATAAGTTAAAGCACTTCTTACCTACATGTGCTCTAAAGATAATGTACAATTCCTTAATTGCGCCACACTTCAATTATAGTATTTTATTGTGGGGCTTTAATTCAAAAAGAATTTCGAAATTGCAGAAAAAGGCGATAAGAATTATAACCCACAGCGAATATAATTCCCACACAGAACCTCTAATGAAATCATAAGGTATAAGATACTACCTGCCAACTCTACTCAGAAATATGCCACCTAGAATTACGGAAAAAGTCAATACTCATAGTCTTCACGGTTTCTCTTTATATCTGAAGAAATATCTATTGGATCAATACCAAGAGACTTGCACAATTGCAAATTGCTATATATGTAGGCAAAACAATAATCTGTAATTTTAGAAAGTGAATACTTTTTATTATATAATAAACTGCCTACATGCTTGTATTTGCATAAATTGATGCGAAACAACAAAGATTTCTTAATTGTATCCTCTTTTTACTAATAGGCCGATTTCTAGGTGTATTCCTGAACCAGAGCAGCCCTGGTTATGAAGATCTAACCTGTCTCCGCCTATACTAACCTTTTAGTATTTGTGTCGTGTCTTGTCTTTCATAATGTACGAAGCAATTGCGACTAAAAGTAAACTATAATTTAGTCTAAACCGAGCATGGTATTCTGTTCTCCAATGAAGTGCTTTTCTATTAAATGAAACAGCCATTCATAAATCACATGTAGGCTCATAATTATTGTGCTGGATTATGGCGACCTTGTGTATATTCTACCAAATCACTTCATATTTTTACTGTGTGCACCACGATGGGAGAATACGGATATGAATGACATAAAAGTAGTCTACTGAATAATCATTTACTATGTTAAATTGACTACTTGCAGTAAATATTCTCTTCCCGTGGGTGGCTCTCACGCTAGCGGCTTTTGAGCCTTAGTGAGAGTCTCCTGACATAGACTAACTATTATAAAAATGTGTGTTGCAATGTGTGCTTTTGTTTGTTTATTGTCGAATAAATTGTTCCAATTCCAATTCCACTCTTTTATTGTGACTGGGAAAAAGCTGTATCCAAATATGTTTGTCGAGTGCCTGATTTGTACTAACTGTTTATTATGTTTACGTGAGCATCTGGTGTTGCGTTTGATGTATTGATCTAGTGGGATATCTATCAGGTTATGTTCCATCTTATATAATATGCTAAGTCTTTGGGTTTTTCTTCTTGATTGGAGGGTGTCCCACTGGAGATCTTTAAGGAGTTGTGTTACCGGTCCTGGCTCTCTAGAATAGTTGTTCTTACAAAATCTGGCGGCTTGTCTCTGGGTTCTTGCTATGAGTTTGATATTTCTTAGGCAATGTGGATCCCATGATGCTGACACATATTCAAGTATAGGGCGGACAAGGGTTGTGTAGGCTATGGACTTGATTTGGGTTGGGCATTTATTAAAATTTCTTCTAATAATTCCCAATGTCTGTTGTGCTTTTTTTGTGACTGAGTTGCTTTGTATTGTCCAATTTAATGTATTTGATATATGTATGCCAAGATAACAGTGTGATTCAACAGATTTAAGTTGTTGTCCGCAGAAGGTGTAGAGGTTTGGTGTCGGTTTTCTTGAGGCTATTGTCATTGTATAACATTTAGTGGGGTTGAATTTCATAAGCCACGTGTGTTGCCATTTCTCAAGTTTGAGCAGATCGTTTTGGAAGACAGATGTGTCTTTGTCAGTTTTAATCGGTGAATATAACAGGCAGTCATCTGCAAAAAGGCGAACAGTTGAGGAAAGATTGTCTGGCAGGTCATTTATGTAAAGTAGGAAAAGTAGGGGCTTTGATACCTCACTGCATTAGTTTCATTATTCAACATTTTCCAACTCCATTTATATTATTTACGTTTAAGAATATTGCGTGTTAGCGCACTTTTGAAGCATAAATAATGCCCCGGTTTGCAACAACATACGCCGATATATCGCCCATTTTACGAGCGCAATGCAGTAACGCACGACCGCAGCGGTGCAGACTAGCGCAAACCGGGTCACTATGTGGGCTTCAAAGGTGCACTAAGACACAATATTTTCGTAATATAAATATGCCTGGGATGATTTTGAATGATGGAACTAACGCTCTGATGTTAAAAAAAATTCAAGTTATAACAGCGAAATCGAGGTGGGTCCGGATTCTACACAAGTGCCTATAATTATACTACACCAGTGGCAGTAGTTTGTTAACGAAGGTTATAGTTATAAGACGATTTGCTAGATTCTAATGTTTACGTAGCGTGGAACAATCGTAGAAAATTGCATAAGCCATAACATCGCAAACAACCATTGAAAACTACGTAAAGTTCTACCACACAGTGCTGACTGAACTACTTTTATTTTGTACTTGAGTAAAAGTACAAGTAACTCACCTGAAAACTATTTTAGTAAAAGTACATTGAAAAAAACCTACTTGAGTAAAAAAGTAACTTTCAAAAGTATTTGAAGTAAAAGTACAATTCATTGTTTTCATTTCAACATTACAAAATGCGAGACTAAAATAACTACTTTACTCTACATGAACCTTAACCCAATAACAATCTCTGCAACAGGAAGTTATATAATTATAGTGGCCGCCTGTTGTTCATCTATGACTATCGTCTCCCTCGATCTTGTGAGATTTGATCACTAAATACATGTATGAAGTGGTATGACCTTACGAGAATATCGTGCCATCCAACCACACTTACAATAATAGCGTCTCTTTCATTGGATAATAAACGCCGGACGATAGACCAGGAGATTGAGAGGAGATCAGATAGAAGTGTTTAAAATATTGAAGGGTTATGAAAATATTGATAGAAATATGTTTTTCTCAGTTAAGAAAGATAGAAGGACTAGAGGACATGAACTTGCATTAGCAAAGGAGCAGAGTAAATTGGATATAAGAAAGTTTTAATTTTCACAAAGGACTGTAAATGAATGGAACAGATTACCTGCTGATTGTGTGGGTGCTAGTAGCGTGAATATGTTTAAAAATAAAATCGACACATACCTCAGACGGGCGGGATACACATAGATAAAAGGGTCGGACTCTCGATAAGCCAAAGGGCTTCCTTGTCCACCTGCCACCTAGAGTTAATTCTCTGGGTGGCAATCTCGTTAAATCTTGTTAAATCTTGATAGTCGTTGGTAGCAGTGTTTACTCGCTTCCATGTTTACTCTTACGAAAATTGCAAGTGTTTGTCCAACAATTTGGTTGCATAGCATGAAATAAATAAGTGGGAGGAAGTTACACTAGGATCTATTTCACAAAAGTTTCTTCAGATTTTTTATGACAAAGGCATTGTTTACATTAAGGGCTAATAAAGGGACCACAGTCATCATGCCTGGTAAAAGGCCGTATAATACAGATAATAGCAGTATAGTTGCGAACATGGACACTTGTTTAGTATCCAGGCCCACATCAAGTTCGTCTATAGAACTACACTTTTGCATAAATTTAAAAGCTCATTGAGTTAGATCCACCATTCAACATCATCCCAGGGATATTGGTGTTACAAAAATATTGCATCTTAGACTTAGCAAACTTTTGAGGCCAGGAGAGCAATGTGGATTGCACTAGTCCGCGCTGCTGCGGCCATGCATTATCACAGTGAGCAATATATATCAGCGACTAGACACCGAAATATTGTAACGAAAATATTTCGCAAAGTAAACAAAGGTAACAAAGTAAAAAGTATTGTTACTTTTGATAAAACTACTTTGTTACAAGTAAAACTACTATATTAAAATTGTACTTTGTTACATGTCGATAACTTAAAAAAACTACTTAAGTATTGTAACATAGTATTTGTACTTCGTTACCTGCCACCACTGCTACCACAGTTACCCTGAACTTGTATAATAACTGCATGTTTACAAAGATAAGAAGTGTAAATATACATGTGTATTCAAAAGTTAAAAGGTTAATTTGTCATTATATAACATGAATATTACCTGGTGTGTGAACTTTACTCAAACGTTTTCTGGAGGGTAATATCAGCTACTCGAGCCACAGCTAATGTTTCATAGTGTCACATGTCAACAGTCCACATACACATTATTCCTTGGCTAATCTACACTTATACTGAATATTCTAGATTTAATTTCATGTAAATTGTGAATATGATAATTGCCATTGTTGCAGGGTGAACTATTGTTGTTACTGTTGTTGGATGAAGCCACGAATTAACTTAATACTGGCATTTTATGTTGTTGTAAGGATCAACTACAAACAGTGAAACTTTTTGTTGTTGCAGGGATGAACTTATTATAAAAATAATAATAGTAGTAGTAGTATTTTATTTACATCACCGCACACAGACATGTATGCCATAAAATAGGAGCACCAGAAAGACATCGCACAAGTGCAATCGTCTTATTTCCATAGCGGACTTATATATCAAAATATAATAATACACAGTGAGATAAATAAGTACAAAAGACAGTTCATAAGAACATGTAAAATCAGGTAAAATAAATAATAATAAAAAATAAAAACACAAATACAAATTCACTTTCTTCTTTCACTTTCATTCAATTCATTAAAATGGTCTTATTATGTTGTTGTCGTTGTTGCATGAATGCAGTATTGACTCTTGCTCTTGTGGTATGAATGAACTTCCAACATTTGTAGCTGTTGTTGCTGCATGAACGAACTATTGGCACTTGTTGTTGTAGGGCTGAACTACTGGCACTTGTTGTTGTAGGGCTGAACTATTGGCACTTGTTGTTGTAGGGCTGAACTACTGGCACTTGTTGTTGTAGGGCTGAACTACTGGCACTTGTTGTTGTAGGGCTGAACTACTGGCACTTGTTGTTGTAGGGCTGAACTACTGGCACTTACGGAGACTGGTCAAGCATCACCAGGAGACATTGGCAAGGCAACAGTTGCACAAGAAGCTCTTGCATAATCCATCTCCTCATTTATATTCAGTGTATCCAGACCAGTATTTGCAACAGCCCCTCGACCACTTTGATCCTCAGATCAAGGTAATGTCACATCTAGTACTAAGACCACGTTGATCCTTAGATTAAGATAATGTCACATTTAGTAACAAGATCATTTTATTTTTAATCCTCAAATCACGGTAGTGTCAGATCTAAATTGTATAATGTATCAGATAATGATCAAAACGATGTGTTACTTTTTGTTCTCTACTTTTGTCCATGATACTTTCTTTCCTACAAAAGTGACAACCACCTTCTATAGATGTGATGTTGTTTAACAATTGTACCATTGTCTTTCCAGGACACATACAGACAGCGATACTGGGTAAACAAAGACTTCTGGAAGTCTGCAAGTGGCCCTGTCTTCCTGTACATTGGAGGCGAAGGGGCTCTCAGTTCACTTGTAGTACAACGAGGTAACAGTTATTGGAGGTGAAGGGGCTCTCAGTTCATTTGTAGTACAACGAGGTAACAGTTATTGGAGGCAAAGTGGCTCTCAGTTCACTTGTAGTACAACGAGGTAACAATTATTGGAGGCAAATGGGCTCTCAGTTCACTTGTAGTACAACAAAGTAACAGTTATTGGAGGCAAAGGGGCTCTCAGTTCACTTGTAGTACAACGAGGTAACAGTTATTGGAGGCAAAGGGGCTCTCAGTTCACTTGTAGTACAACGAGGTAACAATTATTGGAGGCGAAGGGGCTGTTAGTTCACATGTAGTACAATGAGGTAACAGTTATTGGAGGTGAAGGGACTCTTAGTTCATTTGTAGTACAACGATGTAACAGTTATTGGAGGTGAAGGCACTCTCAGTTCACTTGTAGTAGAACGAGGTAACAGTTATTGGAGGTGAAGAATTAAACGGTACTTTTCTTTGATTAATTACTGTACTGGTTTCAAAAAGTGGTGTTATAATTACATGCATATCTATTTTATTTGTGTAAATGCATGATAGTGAATGGGCTCTTTGTTCACTTGTCATACAACTAACTGAGGTGAATGGGCTCCTTGTTAGCTTGCTGTACAACTAATTGGGGTGAATGGGCTCTTTGTTCACTCGTCATACAACTAGTTGAGCTGAATGGGCTCTTTGTTCACTTGTCATATAACTAATTGAGGTGAATGGGCTCCATGTTTGCTTGCTGTACAACTAATTCTGGTGAATGGGCTCTTTGTTCACTCGTCATACAACTAGTTGAGGTGAATGGGCTCTTTGTTCACTTGTCATATAACTAATTGAGGTGAATGGGCTCTTTGTTCACTTGTCATATAACTAATTGAGGTGAATGGGCTCTTTGTTCACTTGTCATACAACTAATTAAGGTGAATGGGCTCTTTGTTCACTTGTCATACAACTAATTAAGGTGAATGGGCTCTTTGTTCACTTGTCATACAACTAATTTAGGTGAATGGGCTCTTTGTTCACTTGTCATACAACTAATTTAGGTGAATGGGCTCTTTGTTCACTTGTCATACAACTAATTGAGGTGAATGGGCTCTTTGTTCACTTGTCATACAACTAGTTGAGGTGAATGGGCTCTTTGTTCACTCGTCATACAACTAGTTGAGGTGAATGGGCTCTTTGTTCACTCGTCATACAACTAATTGAGGTGAATGGGCTCTTTGTTCACTTGTCATACAACTAATTGAGGTGAATGGGCTCTTTGTTCACTTGTCATACATCTAAGTGAGGTGAATGGGCTCTTTGTTTACTTGTCATATAACTAATTGAGGTGAATGGGCTCTTTGTTCACTTGTCATACAACTAATTGAGGTGAATGGGCTCTTTGTTCACTTGTCATACAACTAATTGAGGTGAATGGGCTCTTTGTTCACTTGTCATACATCTAAGTGAGGTGAATGGGCTCTTTGTTCACTTGTCATACAACTAATTGAGGTGAATGGGCTCTTTGTTCACTTGTCATACAACTAATTGAGGTGAATGGGCTCTTTGTTCACTTGTCATACAACTAATTGAGGTGAATGGGCTCTTTGTTCACTTGTCATACAACTAATTGAGGTGAATGGGCTCTTTGTTCACTTGTCATACAACTAATTAAGGTGAATGGGCTCTTTGTTCACTTGTCATACATCTAAGTGAGGTGAATGGGCTCTTTGTTCACTTGTCATACAACTAAGTGAGGTGAATGGGCTCTTTGTTCACTTGTTATACAACTAATTGGGGTGAGTGGGCTCTTTGTTCACTTGTCACACAACTAATTGGGGTGAGTGTGCTCTTTGTTCACTTGTCACACAACTAAGTGAGGTGAATGGGCTCTTTGTTCACTTGTCATACAACTAATTGAGGTGAATGGGCTCTTTGTTAACTTGTCATACTACTAATTGAGGTGAATGGGCTCTTTGTTCACTTGTCATACAACTAATTGAGGTGAATGGGCTCTTTGTTCACTTGTCATACATCTAAGTGAGGTGAATGGGCTCTTTGTTCACTTGTCATACAACTAAGTGAGGTGAATGGGCTCTTTGTTCACTTGTTATACAACTAATTGGTGTGAGTGGGCTCTTTGTTCACTTGTCACACAACTAATTGGGGTGAGTGGGCTCTTTGTTCACTTGTCACACAACTAAGTGAGGTGAATGGGCTCTTTGTTCACTTGTCATACAACTAATTGATGTGAATGGGCTCTTTGTTCACTTGTCATACTACTAATTGAGGTGAATGGGCTCTTTGTTCACTTGTCATACAACTAATTGAGGTGAATGGGCTCTTTGTTCACTTGTCATACAACTAATTGGGGTGAGTGGGCTCTTTGTTCACTTGTCATACAACTAATTGAGGTGAATGGGCTCTTTGTTCACTTGTCATACATCTAAGTGAGGTGAATGGGCTCTTTGTTCACTTGTCATACAACTAATTGGGGTGAGTGGGCTCTTTGTTCACTTGTCATACAACTGATTGAGATGAATGGTCTCTTTGTTCATTTGTCTTACAAGGAGGTTTTAGGAGAACACATGGACATGGCTGAGAAGTCCAGGGCTCTTGTGTTTGTTTTAGGAGAACACATAGACTTGGCTGAGAAGTACAGGGTTCTTGTGTTTGTTTTAGGAGAACACATAGACTTGGCTGAGAAGTACAGGGCTCTTGTGTTTGTTTTAGGAGAACACATAGACTTGGCTGAGAAGTACGGAGCCCTTGTGTTTGTTTTAGGAGAACACATGGACATGGCTGAGAAGTACAGGGTTCTTGTGTTTGTTTTAGGAGAACACATAGACTTGGCTGAGAAGTACGGAGCCCTTGTGTTTGTTTTAGGAGAACACATGGACATGGCTGAGAAGTACAGGGTTCTTGTGTTTGTTTTAGGAGAACACATAGACTTGGCTGAGAAGTACAGGGTTCTTGTGTTTGTTTTAGGAGAACACATAGACTTGGCTGAGAAGTACGGAGCCCTTGTGTTTGTTTTAGGAGAACACATGGACATGGCTGAGAAGTACAGGGTTCTTGTGTTTGTTTTAGGAGAACACATAGACTTGGCTGAGAAGTACAGGGTTCTTGTGTTTGTTTTAGGAGAACACATAGACTTGGCTGAGAAGTACAGGGTTCTTGTGTTTGTTTTAGGAGAACACATAGACTTGGCTGAGAAGTACAGGGCTCTTGTGTTTGTTTTAGGAGAACACATAGACTTGGCTGAGAAGTACAGGGTTCTTGTGTTTGTTTTAGGAGAACACATAGACTTGGCTGAGAAGTACAGGGTTCTTGTGTTTGTTTTAGGAGAACACATAGACTTGGCTGAGAAGTACAGGGTTCTTGTGTTTGTTTTAGGAGAACACATAGACTTGGCTGAGAAGTACAGGGCTCTTGTGTTTGTTTTAGGAGAACACATAGACTTGGCTGAGAAGTACAGGGCTCTTGTGTTTGTTTTAGGAGAACACATAGACTTGGCTGAGAAGTACAGGGTTCTTGTGTTTGTTTTAGGAGAACACATAGACTTGGCTGAGAAGTACAGGGTTCTTGTGTTTGTTTTAGGAGAACACATAGACTTGGCTGAGAAGTACAGGGTTCTTGTGTTTGTTTTAGGAGAACACATAGACTTGGCTGAGAAGTACAGGGTTCTTGTGTTTGTTTTAGGAGAACACATAGACTTGGCTGAGAAGTACGGAGCCCTTGTGTTTGTTTTAGGAGAACACATAGACTTGGCTGAGAAGTACAGGGTTCTTGTGTTTGTTTTAGGAGAACACATAGACTTGGCTGAGAAGTACAGGGTTCTTGTGTTTGTTTTAGGAGAACACATAGACTTGGCTGAGAAGTACGGAGCCCTTGTGTTTGTTTTAGGAGAACACATAGACTTGGCTGAGAAGTACAGGGTTCTTGTGTTTGTTTTAGGAGAACACATAGACTTGGCTGAGAAGTACAGGGTTCTTGTGTTTGTTTTAGGAGAACACATAGACTTGGCTGAGAAGTCCAGGGTTCTTGTGTTTGTTTTAGGAGAACACATAGACTTGGCTGATAAGTACAGGGTTCTTGTGTTTGTTTAGGAGAACACATAGACTTGGCTGAGAAGTACAGGGCTCTTGTGTTTGTTTTAGGAGAACACATAGACTTGGCTGAGAAGTACGGAGCCCTTGTGTTTGTTTTAGGAGAACACATAGACTTGGCTGAGAAGTACAGGGCTCTTGTGTTTGTTTTAGGAGAACACATAGACTTGGCTGAGAAGTACAGGGTTCTTGTGTTTGTTTTAGGAGAACACATAGACTTGGCTGAGAAGTACGGAGCCCTTGTGTTTGTTTTAGGAGAACACATAGACTTGGCTGAGAAGTACAGGGTTCTTGTGTTTGTTTTAGGAGAACACATAGACTTGGCTGAGAAGTACAGGGCTCTTGTGTTTGTTTTAGGAGAACACATAGACTTGGCTGAGAAGTACAGGGCTCTTGTGTTTGTTTTAGGAGAACACATAGACTTGGCTGAGAAGTACGGAGCCCTTGTGTTTGCTGTTGAGCATCGCTACTATGGCAAGAGCATCAACAAAGACGGTCTTAAGCTGTCCAACATGCGCTTCCTGTCCAGTCAACAAGCGTGAGTGTCTCACATGCACATCTGTGTGTGCATGTGTGCATGCATCCACACACTCAAGCCAAAGCTGGTGAAACGTCCTGGTGAAAGCATTACAAATTTGTACAACAGGGTTAGGGTTGAGGAATGGCAGAAACCAGAGAACAACAGGGTTAGGTTTAAGGAATGGCAGGAACCAGAGAACAACAGGGTTAGGGTTAAGGAATGGCAGGGACCAGAGAACAACAGGGTTAGGGTTAAGGAATGGCAGGGACCAGAGAACAACAGGGTTAGGGTTGAGGAATGGCAGAAACCAGAGAACAACAGGGTTAGGTTTAAGGAATGGCAGGAACCAGAGAACAACAGGGTTAGGGTTAAGGAATGGCAGGGACCAGAGAACAACAGGGTTAGGGTTAATGAATGGCAGGAACCAGAGAACAGCAGGGTTAGGGTTAAGCAATGGCAGGAACCAGAGAACAACAGGGTTATGATTAAGCAATGGCAGGAACCAGAGAACAACAGGGTTAGGGTTAAGCAATGGCAGGAACCAGAGAACAACAGGGTTATGATTAAGCAATGGCAGGAACCAGAGAACAACAGGGTTACGGTTAAGCAATGGCAGGAACCAGAGAACAACAGGGTTAGGGTTAAGCAATGGCAGGAACCAGAAAACAACATGGTTAGGGTTAAGCAATGGCAGGAACCAGAGCACAGCAGGGTTAGGGTTAAGCAATGGCAGGAACCAGGGAACAACAGGGTTAGGGTTAAGCAATGGCAGGAACCAGAGAACAACAGGGTTCGGGTTAAGCAATGGCAGGAACCAGAGAACAACAGGGTTAGGGTTAAGCAATGGCAGGAACCGGAGAACAACAAGGTTAAGCAATGGCAGGAACCAGAGAACAACAGGGTTAAGCAATGGCAGGAACCAGAGAACAACAGGGTTAAGCAATGGCAGGAACCAGAGAACAACAGGGTTAGGGTTAAGGAATGGCACGAACCAGAGAACAACAGGGTTAGTGTTAAGCAATGGCAGGAACCAGAGAACAACAGGGTTAGGGTTAAGCAATGGCAGGAACCAGAGAACAACAGGGTTAGGGTTAAGCAATGGCAGGAACCAGAGAACAACAGGGTTAGGGTTAAGCAATGGCAGGAACCAGAGAACAACAGGGTTAGGGTTAAGCAATGGCAGGAACCAGAGAACAACAGGGTTAGGGTTAAGCAATGGCAGGAACCAGAGAACAACATGGTTAGAGTTAAGTAATGGCAGTAACCAGAGAACAACAGGGTTAGGGTTAAGCAATGGCAGGAACCAGAGAACAACAGGGTTAGGGTTAGACAATCGTCACACAATCTGCAATACTACAGTTGTCATGAGATGGATGAGTATGCCAGGAAACAGTAGACTAAAGACATTAAAGTAATTGATGGCATAACCCCTATGTTTGTCATTATGAATCTAATTTCAACCATGTAAGTATATAGACTGTCATAACAATGACTTCTTGTGTTTTCAGACTGGCTGATCTGGCTTCCTTCCATTCCTATGCAGCTAAGGAGTACAAACTATCTGAGAACAATATCTGGATTTGCTATGGTGGATCTTACCCAGGATCTCTGTCAGCCTGGTTCAGACTAAAGGTATCAGTACCAGGCCAGGCTTGTTCGCATCGGTCATAAAACAACAAAACACGTACATCACTTTTATCCATTGACATTTTATTGTTGCTTTTCCCAAATGCATCCTCATGATTGACAATAGTCTCTGGCTAGATCAGGCTTTTAGCCATCCTTTTAGCTGATTTGGTTAGTAACTTAAGTTCTTGTGTAAGAAATGGCAAATTTGTCATGTAAATAAGCCGGCAGGATATTCGAGCTGAGTCAAATTTGGGCTAAATCGTCATTTCCCGAATCAAGTCCTATAAGTAATTTCAAACTCACATGATCATAATTAACTGTATTGTTTGTTAATTTTACCAACACAAATAAAACTGCACAAACGAACTAGGATATCATGGTGAATACTTGGTAGGTAATCAGTGAAACATTTTTTGTGTGGACATGTAACTGGTCCTTAGTTCGTGCTTGTTAAAAATAATGGTATCCATCAATCACTATCACATTTGTTATTGAGTCGGCAGTCAATGAGAATATATGATTGTTGGTCATAGTGCCCTATGTAAAGAGGGGTGGTTGTTGTTGGCAGTACCCACAGCTTGTGCACGGGGCGGTTGCTTCCTCCGCACCAGTCCGTGCCAAGGTCAACTTTGAAGGTTACCATAACGTGGCAGCGAGCAGTCTCAGAGACCGCGTAGTGAACGGCTCATTTCAAGTAAGTACGTCTCATTACTTGCATGCACGCACATGTAAGATAATTTCTTATGTAGTATCCAGTCCAGCCTGTTCAGGGTGCCTTACGGTGTATACCCTACCCTGGCAGACCTGTTCAGTCAGACCCCATCTTGAATTGTTGACATCTCTGGGAATCCAAATAGGATTAAAATCATTTGATTTTTTATCACACAATGTGTTGACACATCTAACGGCATGTGTATGTGTGCGTGCGTGCGTGCGTGCGTGCGTGCGTGCGTGCGTGCGTGCGTGTGTGTGTTAAGCTGATCGGGATCTGTGAAGATTCTCTCATTATTTGTGCTAATCAATCATGTTAACCAAAAATCAACCACTAAAATGTAATGGACTGTACAACATTACTTGGCTGTATGTGGGAGAGTGAGAGTATTTAAAAATTTCTTATTTTTCCTTGCAGTGTGTGCTGAATGTAAAAGAAGCCTTCAAAGCCGTCGACCTACTGATTAGTGAACAAAAATTCACTAAGCTAGAAAAGGATTTTTCATCATGCAAACCTCTCAAAGTAGACAAAGACATCTTCTGGTTCGCAGCAAATCTGGCTGACATCTTCGATGGCGTCATCCAGTATAACAACGAAATGCCAATGATGAACATATCAACACTGTGTAATATCATGACAAGGACCGGCATACCATATGATAACCTCATTACTCTCAACAAGGTATGACAGCCACTTTGAAGGCATACCATATGATAACCTCATTACTCTCAACAAGGTATGACAGCCACTTTGAAGGCATACCATATGATAACCTCATTACTCTCAACAAGGTATGACAGCCACTTTGAAGGCATACCATATGATAACCTCATTACTCTCAACAAGGTATGACAGCCACTTTGAAGGCATACCATATGATAACCTCATTACTCTAAACACGGTATGACAGCCACTTTGAAGGCATACCATATGATAACCTCATTACGCTAAACAAGGTATGACAGCTACTTTGAAGGCATGCCATACGATAACCTCATTACTCTAAACAAGGTATGACAGCCACTTTGAAGGCATACCATACGATAACCTCATTACTCTCAACAAGGTATGACAGCCACTTTGAAGGCATGCCATACGATAACCTCATTACTCTAAACAAGGTATGACAGCCACTGGGATGGCCGTTTACAACATATTTGATCATTAACTTACACAGTCAACTGATAATATTGTGTACTCAACTATCCTGTACTGTACTGTTCTGTACTATGTTACTACAATGTACTATCTTGTATTATAATAACCTGTATTGTCCTGCCTTGTCCTGTACTGTGCCATTGTTGCTGCAACAGATGACCCAAGCAGCCACCAATCAGAGCTGTACAGACAACAGTTGGTTCAACTTCCTGTCTCAAGTATCGAACACTTCCCTGAGCGCCCAGACTGAGGCTCCGGGGATGAGACAGTGGCTCTACCAGACATGCTCACAGTTCGGATACTGTGAGTTCATCAACACCACCTCCAGGCACAATTAACATTCCTGTTGTGTTTCACAATAGTATAGTACCTAGATAATACTGGTATTTGAAAGGAACTTTTTATAGGTAATTAGTGCAATAGACCAGGCATATTAGCAGGTTGAGTGCTAGCAGGTATTGGCTGTGAACAGACACGTATTTGAAAGTTATAATCTCACAAAACCTTAACATGGTCACCAATGGGAAAGTCAAGTGCTCTATGCCCTAACGTTTGCCATGTGTCATTATGGATGTCATCACAGACTGTGTTTGGTCTAGATCAGATGTGTGACCCTAAAACTGTGTTTGTTCTAGATCAGACGTGTGACCCTAAGACTGTGTTTGTTCTAGATCAGACATGTGACCATAAGGCTGTTTGTTCTAGATCAGATGTGTGACCATAAGACTTCTAGATCAGACATGTGAACCTGAGGCTGTTTGTTCTAGATGAGACGTGTGACCATAAGACTGTTCTAGATCAGACGTATGAACCTAAGGCTATGTTTGTTCTAAATCAGACATATGACCCTAAGACTGTTTGTTCTAGATCGGACGTGTGACCATAAGACTGTTCTAGATCAGACATGTGAACCTAAGGCTATGTTTGTTCTAAATCAGACATGTGACCCTAAGACTGTTTGTTCTAGATCAGACGTGTGACCCTAAGACTGTGTGTTCTAGATCAGACATGTGACCATAAGGCTGTTTGTTCTAGATCAGATGTGTGACCATAAGACTTCTAGATCAGACATGTGAACCTGAGGCTGTTTGTTCTAGATGAGACGTGTGACCATAAGACTGTTCTAGATCAAACGTATGAACCTAAGGCTATGTTTGTTCTAAATCAGACATGTGACCCTAAGACTGTTTGTTCTAGATCAGACGTGTGACCCTAAGACTGTGTTTGTTCTAGATCAGACATGTGACCATAAGGCTGTTTGTTCTAGATCAGACGTGTGACCATAAGACTGTTCTAGATCAGACATGTGAACCTAAGGCTATGTTTGTTCTAAATCAGACATATGACCCAAAGACTGTTTGTTCTAGATCAGGCGTGTGACCCGAAGATGGTGTTTGCTCTAGATCTTGTGATGCAAAGACTGTGACATGTAACCATAAGACTGTGTTTGTTCTAGATCAGACAGGTGATCCTAAGACTGCTCTAGATCAGACGTGTCATCCTAAGACTGTGACATGTAACCATAAGACTGTGTTTGTTTTAGATCAGACAGGTGATCATAAGACTGTTTGTTCTAGATCAGACATGTGACCCCAAGACGACCTGTGTGTTTTCACGTCACATATCCCTGGAGCCCAACTTGGAACTCTGCCAGTTGGTTTATGGCATATCACCTGATGAAGTCTACCGCCGAGTCGAGTTTACCAACTCCTACTATGGGTCAGACCAACCAAAGGGCACCCGTATAGTCTTTGTCAATGGTGAGATGGGATCCAACAATAATACCATACCTTCACTTTCCATTACCATTTTTTCTTATGTCATCTACTGAATTAGTAATTTTTGGTATATAATCGAGCTATAAGACCAGTGAAATAATTCCACGTCAAAATGATGATAGCGGCACAGCATATAGCTGTTAGTTAAGTTATACTTTCTATGCTGAATGTTGTATAATTGTTTTGTATGGGCCCACATTGTTAACAAGTGTCATCTTAATTGGAGTCTCCCTGATTCACAGTAAAAAATGTTTTCGTATAACATTTAATTAACAATGAAATTTAATAAGATGTTCTTTTTTTCTTAACGTATAATTACAATCTCAAATAAATAAATCAGTGTTATTCATATATAATAGGTTTAAACAATGTATATACATTAGCTGCATACATGCCAACCTTCAGTGATCCACACCTGTAAGACTATGGGCAAAAATCCATAAGACAGCCATAAGCAAGCTGCAAGTGTAGCGACAGGACAATACAGCTGATATCTAATATACCGGCATTAACAACAACACCTGTTCACACAACTCTCTTTATTGACCTTCACTTGTCAGACAGGTGCTCGAGCTTATCCTCATAGCACGCATGCTTTGCGTCGCGGAGCATCGCCGGCGACACCTTTAACTGATGACAGCAGCTGTCAAAGTTAAGAGAAGGGTCCGCCTCGACAGCGGTCCATGACGGGCGTCGTAGCTGCCGGCGCCAAGCACCTTTTCACGATCTGGGTTGTTTTCGTCCTCTTACACTTGAATCGCTTAGCGATCTCACTATCTGGGAACATTTGGCGGGCCAGGTCGGTAAAATGGTCTGCCAAAAGTGCGGGCAGGTTGTGCTCGGCCACAAAGAACGAAAACAATACCTCCGCTTTTGTGGTCGAGTCGGTGGAGTCCGTAGACTTGGGCTTGAAAAAGCTGGTTACTTGCGAACACTGCAATTGTCGTTCGTGCGTCTTCGATTTAACGTGCTCGCGCACATCGTACACGCCGGAGGCGGCCACTTTAATGTCTCGACAACAGACAGTACACCATGCGTAGTTGCTCCCTAACTTACTTTCACTAATGATGCCTTTAAACAAGCCATTCCAACTGGACTGATACGTCCCGGCATACTGCTTCTGTTTTCGCTTCCTCGCCGGAATCTCCATCTTCTTCGAAATTTACATGCGGTACGAATTTTCGCTAGATGGTTTGCCGCGCATGCTAAAAAGGTATCTGCACTGCAATCTGGGATATATTCTTCGCATCTCGCGAGACTTCGATTAGCGCACTGAACTCCACTAAAATGATCTGGACAAATGGTCGTTTCTCGATTCAGGAAGGATAATTTAGTTTGATGATAACGAGTCGTATAACCAAATAATAATAAAACAACTAAGTACATGAAAACGCGTTACCCGTAAGGAATTTGTCCTACGCCCGTAAGACCGTCAAATCTTAGAAAATCCGTAAGACTTACGGGTGATCCGTAAGAGTTGGCATGTATGATTAGCTGTAATATGGATCAAGATAAACTTGTAGAGTACTCTCTCCTTTTTAAATTATATTTATCCATTTCATTTTTGAAACGCTCAGGTTCGATAGACCCATGGCATGCCCTGAGTGTACTGAGGGACCTGAGCGTGTCTGAGACAGCGATCTACATCAACGGCACAGCCCACTGTGCAAACATGCACGGAGACCAGCCCTCTGACCCCCGACCCCTCCGACTCGCCAGACAGGTACGAATGTCACCCCAGCCTTCCAACACCTGAGCCTTGCCCTACAGGCAGGGGCATAGCCAGAGACCCGTCTGCCCATCTTCAAGACTGGTAGATGACCAGCCAAGACTAATTATAACTGAAAAGACAGGTGGAATTTAGAGGGGGCTGGCTGACCACTGGATTAACTAATAGTTCCAAGTCTAGGGACAATCATTAATGAATATGATTGGTGCAACTGGTAGTGAAACAAATTGAATGAATAAGTACTAATTAAATAAATGGTTTAAATGACACTGGTATGTCACTGAAAAAACTTAACTGGCCAATATTTTAGCCGTTTACATGCTAAAAACCCACTTTTGATTACTTCAAGACTTGCAAAGAATTATTTCTGGCTAAGGGCCTGTGTACAGGTGAGGTGTCACTTCTACAGTGGCATGCCTGCATACAGGTGAGGTGTCACTTCTACAGTGGCATGCCTGCATACAGGTGAGGTGTCACTTCTACAGTGGCATGCCTGCATACAGGTGAGGTGTCACTTCTACAGTGGCATGCCTGCATACAGGTGAGGTGTCACTTCTACAGTGGCATGCCTGCATACAGGTGAGGTGTCACTTCTACAGTGGCATGCCTGCATACAGGTGAGGTGTCACTTCTACAGTGGCATGCCTGCATACAGGTGAGGTGTCACTTCTACAGTGGCATGCCTGCATACAGGTGAGGTGTCACTTCTACAGTGGCATGCCTGCATACAGGTGAGGTGTCACTTCTACAGTGGCATGCCTGCATACAGGTGAGGTGTCACTTCTACAGTGGCATGCCTGCATACAGGTGAGGTGTCACTTCTACAATGGCATGCCTGCATACAGGTGAGGTGTCACTTCTACAGTGGCATGCCTGCATACAGGTGAGGTGTCACTTCTACAGTGGCATGCCTGCATACAGGTGAGGTGTCACTTCTACAGTGGCATGCCTGCATACAGTGCTGTGTGTACAACCAACAATATCAGACAATGCACTAGTGTATCTTTGTTCCAGTAGTGCGTGTCACTATCAGACAGTGCACTGGTGTGTGTTTGTTCCAGTAGTGCATGTCATTATCAGACAGTGCACTAGTGCTGGTGTTTTTGTTGCAGGCGGTGGACAGGCAGGTTGGGGCATGGCTGAAGGATGCTGACAGATTACATCAGAGGACAAACAATACAACTCTTTACTTCCGACACACTTAAGGATGCTTGAAGGTTCCCACGGGTCCCAACCTTCCACTAATCGCTTACTATGGTCAAGTAATGATCACTCATGGCAAGTAAAAGCGCCGCATTGCGAACTACGGTTAACATACGTCAAGATTTGAACTGCATGATAATAAGATTAAAATACTTTGAACCTGAAGCGTTCACTGTGAAGAGCCATGGTCAGTGGCATACTAACATAGAGGGACAACTGAGGCACGTGCCCCAGGGTCCCGAGCTTCAGACAGACCCCACCCAAATATACAGGTGATGCCCGTTACACAGCAAAATTGATGGGAAAAAATAAAGTTAACAGATATCATCTTACGCATCAACCAGGGCAACGGATTGAGTTATTACGTCATTGCCGACGTCATAGTTTCATTCTTGTCATATTTCCAAAATGGTGGCATACATTTTATATGTTTGCCTGAATACATACACAGAGATATAGGCATAGATGTACAGATCCAGACATAGACACAGACAAAGTTGCAAATTGATAGAGAATGAGAGAGAGAGACAGAGAGCGAGAGAGACGGAGAGAGAGAGAGAGAGAGAGAGAGAGAGAGAGAGAGAGAGAGAGAGAGAGACGTCGACATAGCACAATTTGAGAATGAGAAAACCAGATCCTGTATTCCTGTTTGACATACAAAGTCCTCCAGTGCCTTCAGTTCAACATTTGAGTCTGGAACATATTGCCTGTCATGTTCCATGATCCTATGCTATAGCCTTGCCACCATACCAGCTAAGAACTCGATTCTTGAGAAGTTAAGCTTACCATGTCGGATTAATAGCAGTTTCGGTGCTACAAAATAACACAAGAACACTGTTTTAGTTATAATTTCAAGAATTCAGAATTCATGTCTAAAAGCGGACTACGGCGTGTTTATGTTACCAACGCTTTAACTGCATCCTTTTCAAATTGCCTGAAAATTCACTTTCTGGATAAAAAATACTGCAGAATGTCGCTTTGTCGTTCATAAGGTGAGGTGTTCGCCAATATGAATTATATTTGATGTGACAATTATGTTTTTAAAAATTAATATCCTGAAAGAGTACCACAATCTGATAATGGCACACAAGTTCGCTGGTCATGTGTGGTATTATAAATGTTCTGTTTGTCAACAAATGGTGCTGACCGTGCACAGAGATAGAGAGTTACCACCACCGACCGGGCCGTCACACCTTTCTTATTTAAGACTACGGCGTACACTAATTATCCATTATTTGCCACCGTGTACAGCTACCTGCATACAAGCCAGGATAGCATCGGCCCAAGACTACCCAGATAGCAGACCCACGTTGGGCCAACGTTGGCATTTTACGTTGGGCTAACGTTGGCAACATACGTTGGGCCAACGCATTTTGCTCATTGGCCCAACACGTTGGACCAATGTAAGCGTATTATGTGTTTTTTTGTGTTAGCCCAACGTAAGCTTATTTCATGTACATGGTTTTTGCATTGGGCCAATGTGAGCCTATTCGCCGTATGTGATTTATTCCGGCTAGTATTTGTGCTGGTACAAATTTGGTTTAGTGTTGATCGAGACACCATATGATATGGTGTCTCGATCAACATTACCAAATTTGTACAAACCATACAGTATATTACATGTACATATAGTGCATTAGCACCAGGCATATGCTACGATTGGTCTTGGTTGTTATTAAATGTTTATTAATATACAACTATTCACGGCATGACATAGTTACATCCATACAAGGGATTGGTGTAACACAAAACATTTTTCCCTGAAAATATGACTAAATCCCTAAATAGATCATAAGAAACCAGTGGCATTGCACATACTTCTAAATACCAATATTATACTGTTTTACCCAGGTTGTTTTATTTTTATTAATTCATTAATTGATTTAAAAACATGGCATATTTACCCCACTTACCTAAACTGTGAGAGCATGATTTAATTATAACAGACATTATATTTCATCCAGGCCTTCCAAATATACCTAATGTTATGCAAAAGGAAATATAACTGAGAAATACAAAACACAACCAATATTCCTGAAGAGAACACCGTAATATACCAAAAGTAAAGCTGTTTTCATGCAAATCTTTCAACTAATGTTACTTTGAAAAAAACTACCACTAATCCCTACACAGATCACAGAGACTTTGATGACTGGCATCCACATCTCGCTACAATCAGATCTGTGCAAAGTGACAGTTCAGTGTATGGTCAAACTGGTTTCTTAATACTGGTGGTCGATTAATGCAGGTAACGTAACGTGACACTTGAAAGGAGATGACTGTAGTGATTAAAGACATATATATATATACATACACATCAGCGTACGACCTTTACCCTAAAATTGTGCTAGTCAGACCAGCAACTTCAAAAAGTTGCTGGTCCGGCAGCAAAGTTATTGGTCCGCATTTTATCAGTGGCCTGCTAAACGATATTGAAAGAAATGCACAGTTACACTGCCAGCTGTAAAATCCTTTAATATATATGTCAGACAGGTGTTTCCCTGATCATATGTACACATACAACAAAATTGTAGGTATCAGCAGACTGATCAGTTTTAGGTAACTGGCTTCAAACGGATAACACAAGCTATATTAAAGTCCATACGTACTCAGGATCATCTTAGTAGAAAACGCATTCATTCAAGTGACCCCAGATTTTCATAATATTGACCAGCAATATAAACAGTACAGAAATGTATTGAACAGGGTAATACGTAATGCAAAATCTCAATACTGGAACAAACAATTTATAGAATCAAAAAATGACATCAAATAAACATACTGCATGTCCAGACTAAGCAAATGTTACCCTCATCATTTCAAATCGACAACCAAAAAAGCAATGACCCAATAGAAATAGCCAATGCATTTAATGAACACTTCAAATATTGGCCCCAAGTTAGCAAATAAAATAAAGTCTATAAATAGTTATACAGATTACATGCTGAATCAATTGCCAAATAGTTTTGTCATGGAAGAAACCACTTATACAAAAATAATTAATATCATTCAAAGTATGAAAGCAAAATCAAGTACTGGATATGATAATATATCAATACAATTGATGAAAATATCTATGGAAAGTATTGCCTTGCCTATTTTCAATTCTATGGTACGATCTGGTATATTCCCCAGTAACCTAAAAATTGCTAAAGTGATACCTCTTTATAAATCTGGTGATGCCAGTTTGTTTACAAACTACAGGCCCATCTCACTATTATCATTTTTTTCCTAAGTTTTGGAAAGATTGATCTATAATCGCCTGTACAGCTTTCTCGATAAGTACAAAATCATATTTGCATCCCAATATGGATTTCGTAAACAATGTTCAACTGAACATGCCACTCTGGAATTAACTGACAGGATAGTAAACGCGTTGAATGAAAAACATTATGCACTTGCTGTATTCATAGACTTAAGCAAAGCATTTGACACTTTAGATCACAATATTCTGCTTGAAAAATTATGGAATAAGAGGGGTCCCACATAAACTTTTTAAAAGCTATCTTGAACACAGAAAGCAATTTGTTATAAATAAAGATGCATTGTCTGAATATCAAAGCACAACATGTGGAGTCCCACAGGGATCCTTTCTAGTAAAACTTAATGCATGTTATTTCAAAACACACAAAGTCAGTTACATAACCAAGTGGACATTGTTCTACATGGTGATAAAATAGAAAATGTTGATCACTTTAAAAATCTAGGTATCTGGATTGATAAAAACCTAAACTGGAAGAAAAATTCAAGAAAATTTCCAAAATATTAGCAATAACTAATAAAATCAAGCCACAACTACAATCGTGCACGTTAAAACAAGTATATAATGCATTAATTCAACCCCATTTGTCCTATGGTCTACTGGCATGGTACAGTAACATTCATGGTAATGTAACTAATATAAACAGACTATTTAAACTTCAAAAGAAAGCAGTACATTTGATTCACAAAAGCAAATTCATAGCACATACAGATCCCATCTTTAAAATGTATAGAATTCTTAAGTTAGAAGACTTGTTTGTAATTCAAGGTGTTCAACTGGATGATAAAATAATAAAAGAGCAAGGCCCAAAGTATCTTTTTATGACTGTCATGAGAAATAATGAAATTCACAATCCTGTTACGAGGCAGAATAATAACATTCACTTAGGTGAGATAAGAACAGAAACAAAAAACATGGATTGTCTTACAAATTGCATACTATATTGTCTCATGTCTCAAATGTACTTCACCTATCATTAACTAAAAGGCACAACCTTAAAAAAATTATTGTAAATACTTATTCAGAGGTGTGCTTAATAAGAAATTGCTATTCTTGTTTGAGCGTCAATGATAATTCATAATTGTAGAATTTCTTAATTAAATTTCCCACTCTAAATTGTATTGATAAGTATTATTTACACATAGTAATAATTTTTTTTATTGTATTGACATGTATTATTTACACACAGTAATGAAATGTTTTTTATTATTATGTACTTAATGTATAACTCCATGTATAATAATATCATGTAGTATTTAGGGTGTCCAGTTGCCTCAACTAGTTTAGTTTTTACTGGCATCCTGGCATTAGTGTAGCTTGTGTTTTGTATTCTTTATACAAAATAAACCAATTTTAATTTCAGTCATGGTCAGTGGCAACAACAATGATATAGTCACTGCAAGATCTTAGACATTAGTTATGAATCTTCTGGCTCGAGTAATAAAATTCATAATTAATGTCCAGCAAGTCAGAGTCGCTGTCATCAGCGCGACCGTCTGCGTCAACGCCATCAGTTGGCTTCCAACTGGTCCATGTCTTCCTCTCCTTTGTTCTCACTACCATCAGCCTGTGCTTCAAACAGAACCAGAAGAGCCATACTCTTCTGGGTCCTGGTCATATGCGACTTCTTACAGAAATTGTTCCATTCATGGATTATGCAACCACATAAATCGGGCCAGTCAGGTGTCTCGGAAATTTCAGTAACACTTGTCAGTATTGTAGGCCAGATCTTTTTCGCATTTTTCTAACAGTTTTTCCCCGGCAGATTTTGGCAATAGCGGCTTTTCTCAAACAGATTCGAAAGGCTTAGGTGTCAACAGTACCGCTTTCGGGCGGGAAATCCCGCTTTTTATTGTCGGTCCTGCTTTCCAGCTTTTCTGTGAAAATGTCCCGCTTTTCGGTACATTTCGCCTCCGAAAAAATAGACGATAAAATATATTTATTTATAGTGCACTGCTAGTCGTATGAAAGTATCTGTGGTCGTGAACAAACGTTTTTCCGCGCGCAGTTAGTGTAGTGTGTTGCAATATAAGGCCAAAATTGCTTTGACCAAATAAGATTGGCATTCCATTAAGCTTTCACCAATTAAAAATACCATATATGTTCTAAAAAATTCAACAATGTAATATTCTTATTATATTCAACAGCTGGATCTTAGTACATAAACTGCTGTTTTGGTGCTGCCCTTCTCCATCCAGTGGAACTGCTTGGCCAGGTGAGTAGACAGCACATGCCGCATGGTCGGACCGTGTCGTTGGTGCTCTCCCCTCCCATTGTGCCAAGAAACACCAACTGCAACAAGGAACATGTATTAGTTTTAATTCCACAAACACTGAAGTCTGTATAATATCTAGAAGCCACACCAGGTGTCGTAATACAATGTTATATTTATCATTTGAAATTATGAATAAATGTATTTTAAACAGTATTTGTTCCAAGTCTTCAAATGTGTTAAGTATGTTATCCAAATGTACGCTTGAAGTATTGCTTTGGTAATCAAAAACTAAAATAGTGCGTATAAATATTAACAAATACAATACAAATTTGGCAAAATATGGTCTTTGTGGCTTAATAAGCAATCACTGAAGAATAAATTACAATCACCTGTAGAAGCTGCAAACTGTTGATCCAATGATCCTTTAATCCACACACCAAAGCCAGGAGCAGTCTCACACCACTAAAGATAGAGCTTGATCTGACGACTTCTGAAAATTCTAACCCTATAACCATAGACCAGCAGCTGATAGGCAGAAGCCTGAAACAATATACTGCCCAATTTATTAGGGTAATTATCCCACCCACTACTCCCCTCCACTGGTGAACAGCACCCTCCTGGGATACCCCACTGGGAGAGAGCCCCAGCACTCATTTGATGTAAGCAGGGGGCCTTTTAAACTCAACAAACAAACCTTTGCAATCAAAGATTAGGCACAGGGTAGGAGACAACTATTAAGGAAGAAGTCATTCTAAGCATACCAGTGGCCACTAACTTGGGAAGTGTGTGGGGAGAGGAAAGTCATTCAGTTATAATTTGCATAACTCACTGGGTAACATCTCAGGATTTCAGTTATGTTAGAAGTACATTATTATTATTTAAACAGATACTCTGGATTTCAACATTCACAATCACATGTTTTGAAATGGTGTGCACAGTGCCGGTGATCGGCAGTTATAATGAATTAATTAATATCTGTATCAAGTACTATCAACACATGCCATATATATATATGGCATGTGTTGATATATATATAGATTATATAAACATATATTATAATTATAGTATACGATGATATTTTCTTATATCTTCCTTTGTGGTAATTTCTCCTGAACTGCTTTTTATTATTTCTTTCTGATTTTACTTATGGTACCAGGAAATCAAATCAAATATAGTGGTCTGTCACCATGCAGTGGCCTATTGGCGGGTGTTTGTATATATGTGTGTGTGTGTGTGCGTGCGTGCGTGCGTGCGTTCTCTTTTCGTCGTTCCCATATTTTAATGTCTGTCAGATGTTTTGATAATAAATTTTAAAAATCTTCTATTTCCATCCTAAAAAAATTGCTTACCTCTGTGACAGTGTACATGTAATTGAGTGTACATGTAATTGACAGTGTACATGTAATTGACAGTGTAAATATATTTTTTCTACAAAAAGAGGTTAGTTTATGACTGGATACTCTGTGTGAGATTAAAAGTTAATTGCAATTTAATTAATTAACTTTAGCTTGAAGATAATTGCCCCATGCCTGATGTATATTTGGTTCCTTTTTTGAAAATTGACAATTTGGCAAACATTGGCACAATATCTTCAATAATGGTTGACCCATCCTCGCGCGCCATGGGTCGCTGCTGCTGATTACGTCAGTGCCAGCGAGCAGTACCCCCTGGCTGATCGCTTTGCAAAACTCTGAATTTAAGCTCAGCCTATGAAATCGCTGACTAGATCAGTAGATCTACGTAGGTCAGGTGGTCATAATAAAACTAACTTAAACCAACCGTGGCTCGTGTTACATGCAATGTTTAGGAAGTAGAAGCAATTATTCGAATACACAATACCGCTCAGCTGCTCGTGCTAATGGGCGAACGGGTAATTATATATTGGGATTCCTAGAAGTCGTTTATCCGTCTTCAAATTGGGGCGGGTATTTGCGCTGTTCTCACGGGTGATGCAGTCGCGACTGGCGAAGTTAATTACTAGTTTGACTCGGCTAACTTCCGCACTTTGCGTAGGGGATCAGCCAGGGCTAGTTTTGCATGGCAAACAGCCCTGGCTTGCGATGATGGGTTGGCCCAACGTTGGCCCAACATCTCCAAGGGTGGTTGACCCAACGGTGGCCCGAATATATTAATGTCTAATTACGTGTATTGGGTCTGTCATTGAACCAACGTATGATTAACGTTGGTACGTTGCACTCGGTTCACTTGAAAATTGTGTTGATTGCACAACGTTGGCCCAACGATGTTCACGTTATGCCAACGGTACCCTAGTTGGGCCAACGTTGGGCCAACATGGTCTTGCTATCTGAGTAGGGTGTTTACTACATGCTGGCTCGCCAAGGGTCGCTGCTGCTGATTACGTCAGTGCCAGCCAACAGTACCTCCTGGCTGATCGCTTTGCGAAACTCTGAATTTAAGCTCAGCCTATGAAGTAGGCAGGTCAGATGGTCATAATAAAACCAATTTTAACCAACCGTGGCTCGTGTTACATGCAATGTTTAGGAAGTAGATGCAATTATTTGAATACACAATACCGCTCAGCTGCTCGTGCTTATGGGCGAACGGGTCATTATATATTGGGATTCCTATAGAAGTCGTTTATCCGTTTTCAAATTGGGGCGGGTATTTGCGTTGTTCTCACGGATGACGCAATCGCGACTGGCGAAGTCAATTACTAGTTTGACTCATATGGGGTAAGACCACATTAAGGACTCGTCCGCCATTACCGACCGACAGAGTATCCTTGAAAATACTGTTTTGGTGTGATGTGTGAATTTTTTTCGAGCACTTTGATATGGCACATGTTAGTACAGTGAATACTGAATGTAGTACTGCATTATATCTTTCACGAGGTAGCAATAAATATACGTTAGTCGCTCGCGTATTCGCACAGTGACTATTTTGTAGCACACACCAATATTTCAAAATCCGTCACCAGATTGGGGCGAAATTGAGGGGTGTCAGGTTTGGGTGGATTTAAAAAAAATGAGATGAGAATTTCACGAGTTTTCCACAGCACTTGTGTAAATGGAGGTTAAATATGCTGTGAAAATTTCAAAAAAATCGTAAGACAAATTTTGCAGGAAATGAAGGAAACGTTATAATGACTGCCTATGTAAAATTCAAATGTAGTATAGCGTTTGCGGCAAGCGGTCGGCAGGGAAGCATACGGGCACACGTTCACTCACTCAGTCGTACTAATGATAAGTCAGGTTATACGTTTTCAGTTTATTATATGCGGAAAATCCTACCAATACAAGATCTAATACACAGTATACGGCTATGTCTGCTAAATACTACCCAGTTATAAAGGTCAGAACAATAGGTTCAGACGGCGGCGGCTTATACAGCAACCGAATTATAACCGATATATTCTAAATGTCCGAACAATAAGTCAGACGGCGGCGGCCTATATACAGCCACCGAGTTCTAGGTGTCAGAACGATAAGTCAGACGGGGGCGGCCTATATACAGCAACCGAATTCTAGGTGTCAGAACGATAAGTCAGACGGCGGCGGCTTATATACAGGAACCGAATTATAACGGAGATATTCTAAATGTCCGAACAATAAGTCAGACGGCGGCGGCCTATATACAGCAACCGAATTCTAGGTGTCAGAACGATAAGTCAGACGGCGGCGGATTATATACAGCAACCGAGTTACTCACCGAGTCTGCAAATAACTGATTGCCACGGGTGTACTGCGAGAGTCTTTTAGTACTTCTCGCAGGGCGCTCGGTGACAGTGCTTCACGAGAAACGTTCCTCCGGCAGTGTGCCCCAGTAGTCGCCCCGATTATCCACAAATCCCCCTTATTTATGCTGCTAAAACCATAGCCTTGGGTGAGACGTTGACCCTTTAGTTATGTCATTTCCAAAGTCTACGGGTCTCTAGAAATCTTGTCGGGGTGCCAGTGAACTTATAGTAACCTCTTCAACAAAGGCCCTCTGTATAGAGTTCTTGCCTCCAAAAACCAGATGGCCTCAAATGTAAACAAATCCCCCACCCCAGCTGTAGTCATTTGCATATAAATTAGCTTTTCGGAGCCTGTACAACATTCAGCAATTAAGAAGATTGATACTATGTGCGTTATCATTCTAAATTCTCTACAGTAGTCTTACCCCACCCATATCAGCTAACTTCCCCACTTCGCGTAGGGGATCAGCCAGAAGTAGTTTTGCATGGCAAACAGCCCTGGCTTGCAAGGATGGTTTACTGCCCACTTGACATTTCATGTACACAGGGGAAACGTTAAATGCCCGACTGTTCATGCACATGACGTCACACATTTACGTGCACTTTCTTTATTTACATGCCTGCGCATGAATATGGTCAGATACGGCGCCGTTAGCGAGTTAACAAACGAAAAATGGAGGGACGGCAAAGTAGGTGGTCAGTGACCACCAGGTCAGCGTATATTTTGAACGCTGGCTTCTGGTTGCTCCGCGGACGTCAAACAGAATAGGGCCTGTCCAAGCTCACGTGCGTTCCAGTAATATCACATTATTATCCGATTATATAGTATGATACTATTGACGTAATATTGTTAAATTGTTGTTTATAGTATATAAATACATTATAACGCATTCTATGCACCAGGGAAATGGTTCCGATTGGTCGGACTTTTAGCATTCCCCCTAGGAAAGGCTAAAAGCCCGAGTTTTCGTGAACAGTGACACTCGGGAATGTCTATTATATTTTCACCAATGTTGGACAATTTAACAATACTACATTACTATCCGGCCATACAGTAGGATACTAATGTGATATTGTTAAATTGTTGTTTATAGTATATAAATACATTATAACGCATTATATGCATGCACTAGGGAAATGGTTCCGAATGGTCGGGCTTTTAGCATTTCCCATAGGAAAGGGTAAAAGCCCGAGTTTTCGTGACCAGTGACACAAGGGAATGGCCCGCAAGCACGGCAGAATATGACAGTTACGTATAGCGTGTATAGCGTGCACGTATGCGCAACGAAACACACACGCACACGTACGCATACACACGTATACAAACACACGCACGCGCACACACATAGT
Organism: Escarpia spicata; assembly: GCA_963995525.1. Taxonomy (NCBI): domain Eukaryota; kingdom Metazoa; phylum Annelida; class Polychaeta; order Sabellida; family Siboglinidae; genus Escarpia; species Escarpia spicata. The sequence goes on along the minus strand of OZ023211.1, from coordinate 49,013,266 downwards.
CCACACGCACACACGCACGCAATCATGCACGCGTGACTAATAGTTAAAACCTGTCACATAATTTTAATAATTGACAATTACACATCAATTATGAAAATAATAATAATTTCGTCGAACGCGTGTCCATACACAGAATATAATAGACCTCGACCATTGGTCAAGAACGCTTAGCATTTCACCATAGCAAAGGCGAAATACCCGAGTTTTCGGGGCCAAGTAGTGACACTAAGGAACGATGATGTTATATTTGTTCTTGTTGGAAAGTAAAAAATTACGTCATTATCCTACTATGGCATTGCTCAGTATAGAGTATATACAATGCCTATATATATATATATATATATATATATATATATATATATATATATGATGCATGGACTAAAAAAGGGGTCCCGAATGGTCGGGCTTTTGGCTATCACCCTAGCAAAGACTAAAAGCCCGACTATTCGGGACCATGCAGTGACACAAGGGAACGATAATGTTACATTTTTGCTTGTTGGAAATTACAAAATACGCCATTATCCTATATTTAGCATTGTTTAATATATAAAGTATATATAAGGCAAAAGATTCATAGACTAAAAAACTGGTCCCGAATGCTCCGGCTTTTAGCATTTCCCCTTAGCAAAGGCTAAAAGAACGAGTTTTCTGGACCAGTGACACGAGGGAACGACAATATGTTATATATACTCTTGATGGATAATAACAAATATGTTAGTATCTTTCTGTAGCAGTTTTCACTATATATAAATATAAGGCCTAATATGGATGTACTAGAAAAGTGTTCTCGAATGGTCGGACTTTTAGCCTCTCCTCCTAGGAAAGGCTAAAAATCCGAGTGTTCGGGACCTAGTTACACCTGAGAATGAGCCACAGAATAACGTACATATGTATATCGTGCTTAACGCAAAATGTATTAAATTACTGTTTTGTTAATTTAGTATGGATGTGATACATACTAGTATCTATGGATGTGATACATAATTATACAGTTTCTCTAATAGTCTAATTGTATGTCCATTTAGGAACTATTTCCTGCCGTGGCGCTGCACAGCGCCATGCGAGTGCTAAATATAGGTACACGTTTTGCGGTTGACGTCATGTTCGCGAATGGACATAGCCACGCCTTGATTTAGCAGTTGACCCGTCAACACTGACGATGTGGACTTTGTCACACTTCTCCAACTGGCAACGACCAACACCACACAGCTAGGCGATATGGCGCACCAAGGTAGGACTCGGGAAGTACGAGGTAGAGATTGTTTGTAGTAGCAATACACTAAGACATATATAACATTTTAGTTTCAACGTTTGCGTAGCGCCAAAACCATAATAACCTTATTTAATTTTGGGACATCTTGACCTTCGTAAAGTGAGTGCAGGCCGGCTGATGACAGGCGACTCTCGTTTGGGTAGTCGGATTGTCGCGTTGCGTTCAGGTTGTGTCATCTCTTTTCCATTCCCGATCATTCCCAGTCCCGGCCCGTGGCACAATGTTGCAGTCGTAATTAAGTTTTTTCCAGATCTCCTATAAAAGAAATAGTACCTATTATTGCAAACACAAATATATAATTACGTTGAATGGTGAAGCAAAAGTTAACAGATATGGCGGCGGGTTTTGCTTTTCTTGCCATCGCATGAAGTTTTACAAAAAACAAACAACGCCGCTCTCACAATAATATATTTCATTTAATATAGTGCCAGATCCAATTATAAATTGTTCGTGGCGCTTTACAACATGTAAAACCCAAATAGAGGTAATAATGATGGCTAAATAAACATACATTTTCTTTTAAAATTCTTATAAAATTAATATTAGTAAATACAAATAAATACAGTAATTCAATAAATATACTAAAATAATGATCTTAGCTTCTATGTAGAAATAAGACACTGCAAATTCATTTAACTGAACTAATGTACATGTAGGTATAAAATAAATAGGTTAATTAATACATAAGATATATAACACTAATCAATGCAGAGACTATTAATTATGTCACATTGGACAAGAAAGAGAGTCGAAAAAAATTAGTATTTAAGTGTGCATTGAAAGTAGACAAGACAGTCAGACGTTTTAATTAGGCAGTGTTTCACAAAGTCGCCGCGGCGACCGCAAACGAACTGTCCCCAGCTTTGACATGAGTCCGCTGGACCGTTAACATGTTATTGTTGGCAGAGCGCAGGACTCTTGTTGGTTTGTATGGGCATACAAGGTCGCATCAATATTTCGGGGCATCTCCATGTGTAATGTTGTTGTGTTTGGGTTGTTTTACTGTGATTTGATAACCACCGAACACGCCGTGTGTGAAAAGGATCGAAGCGGAAGTTTCATAATGTATTCCCAAGTAAAATACAAATCTGCGCGTAGTAAACGGCTACATTACATTCCTCCCTGTCTCGGAAGAATACTTGTGACTGTTATAAATCGAAACTAAAACTAAGTGTCCTTGTGATATACGCATGATAAAGAACAGTAAAACACCTTAAATACAAGGATACGAGTTGCTACTCTAAACGTCCATCACGAAATCTCTAAACCTCGTAGGGGCCTTCACCCGTCTCGCAGGTCTCTGTGGAACATTCGCGTGCGCAGCTTCGTCGTTTTGCTGATCGCGAACTTCTCGAGTCAGGTAGTCGACTAGTTGGTCGAGTTGGTCGTCTTCACTGATGTCGTCGAACTTCACGCGCGGCACAGCCTTGAAATGCGAGACGTTGCGTGTTATGGAGTAGTTTCCACGACTCGCAGTGACCATGTTGCATTTCGTGGCCCACAATTTCAGTGGACGAGGGTCGAACGCAGCTGACAGTTTATTCTTACGCGTCTGTCGGACGAGTACAATGTCGCCCACGCGCAGATGACTGTCGCTCGCATGACTTCGCTCGTCTGCGTTTCTCTTCATCTTGGCTTTCTTTTGGGCATCTCGATTCTCTATAGCTCTTCTCTGTGGATTCTTCTCGTACATTTGGGGTAGCAAGACTTTCATCTGTCGCCCGTTCAGTAGTTGACTCGGTGACACGCCTGTCGAAGAATGTGGCATTGCACGATACTGGCGCAAGAACGTGTAGAGATCTTGTTTCCAATTTCGTTTCTCGATGAAAGCTGATCTGATCGCTTTACCCAGAGTTTTCATGAAACGTTCCACTTCGCCGTTGGCGCCTGGCCACAGCGGAGTGACGCGTCTGTGATTGAAACCAAGATATGATGCAAATTTCGTGCATTCATGTCCATTGAATAGAGGTCCATTATCAGTTCTTATTTGTTGTGGAATCCCTAGGCGAGCAAATATTGCGTCTAGCTTGGGAATTACCGTGTTGCTGATTGTTGAATTAATGATTTCGACTTCTGGGAAGCGGCTGAAGTCATCGATGACGACGATCAGTGACTCTCCGCTCAGAAACGGTCCGATGAAATCGATCGATAGGTCTTGCCACGGTGCGTCTGGAAGTTGAGACATTCGCAGCGGTGTGCATCGCTCGGAACCGTGCGTGGTCGTGGCTTGGCAAGGCAGGCATGCCTTGACTTTGTCGTCTACCATGATGTCGATTCCAGGGAACCACACATTCTCTCTCAGTAGGCTTTTCGTCTTTACGACTCCTTGATGCCCACGATGTGCAAGATCGACGGCACGCTTGCGGAGTGAAAAAGGAAGGACGATGCGTGTTTGTCGTAGGACCATGCCTTGGTGTCAGCTAGTTCGTCCTTGAGCTTCAGGTAGGGTGACAATTCCTCATCGGTCCATTGACCGCTCTCTGCATGACGTTGTCTTGTAGATATTGTAGTTTCACCTCCTGCAGCGTCATCTTGGGTATGCTGTTACTACAAATGTATTTGATGGTATTTTCTACAGCATCAGTTGCCGGTGGTTCAACAGGGTGGCGACTCAGTTAATCCGCCGAGTTCTCGTCATCTCGTCCTGGACGGTAGAGGAGTGAGTAGTTGTACGGCGAGAGTCTCAATCGCCATCGCTCCACTCGTGCAGACGCTTGTCTCTGACTGGCGAATATTCCTAGCAGCGGCTTGTGATCGGTGATGATCTCGAATTCCGATCCATAGACGTAGAGGTGAAAGTGTTCTGCACCCCACACGACAGCCAACATTTCTCGTTCAGTTTGCGAGTATCGCTGTTCGATTGAAGATAGCGCTCGGCTGGCGTAACTAACGACCTTGTCGTCTTGACACAATATCGCGCCGATGCCGGCAGGACTTGCATCGACCAGCACTTTTGACGGTTTCGTCGCATCAAAGTACTGTACAGTGCACATACTGGCTAGCTTCGCCTTCAAGTTGTCGAGTGCCTGTTGATGTTTGCTTTTCCATTCCCATGGAATGTCTTTGTGTGTCAGTCCTCGGAGTGATGCAGTGACATCCGAGTAGCCAGGAATTAATCGCGACACGTATTGTGCCATTCCCAACAACGAACGTACTTCACTGGCATTCTGCGGTGCAGCTGCATTAACGATTGCTGACGTCTTCTTTGGATCCGCCTCGATGCCAGTCGCGCTGAAGATGTGTCCATAGAAGCACACTTGTTTTTTAAAGAATAAACACTTCTCTCTGTTGAGTTTGACGTTCTTGTTTTTCAGTCTCTTTCAAGCACAGCTTTCAAGCGTGTGTCGTGTTCGCGCTGTGATTTTCCGTAGACGATGATGTCATCAGACATGTTCTTGCATCCAACTAAACCAGACAACAATTCGCTGAGTGTGTTTTGGAATATTTCAGATGCTGCGTTAATTCCAAACATCAGTCGTTTATATTGCCATAGTCCCACGTTTGTTGTGAATGTGGTTATGTATCTGCTTTCAGGACTCAATTCTAGGTGATGATACGCAGGTTTCAGGTCCAGCATACTGAAGACAGATGAGCCATTCAGATCGGTGATTAGCTCGTCGATTGTTGGCATGACATGTTTGATACGTTGTACAGCTTTATTTGCTTCTCTCATGTCTTCGCAGATTCTGACTTCACCCGATTTCTTAGGCACCACGACTATTGGGCTGACCCATGGTGTTGGTCCGTTTACCCTCTCGATGATGTCTAGCTTTTCTAGTCTATCAAGTTCTTTTTCAACGTCACGTCGGATGTGAAAAGGAATGCGTCTGTGCTGTTGCTGTTTTGGAGTGACGCTCTGGTCGATGTGTAATTTCACTTCCACGCCATCCACTTTTCCAACACCATCAAAAAGATCTGTGAACTGATCTACGATTTGTGGTTGGAACGTGCCATTTGTTGTGACGTTCTGTCTTGTTGCGACGTTTTGGGCGATGTGGAGGATTCCCAAGTCCTGTGCAGTTTGGCAGCCTAGCAGATTGCCTGTCGTGCCCTCCACCACATGAAAGCTTGTGTCGATGACCGTCGAGCGAAACTTCACTTTCGTGATAAGCACGCCGATTACAGGTAGTGGTGTTTGAGCCATATGGATACACTTTCGTCGTAGGCTGTTTGAATAACATTCTGCTGGATTGTCTGATCATTTTGAATGTGCTGTTGTCAATTATATTAACTGACGCCCCGGAATCTACAGTCATTTTGATAGGATTTCCTTCAATCTGCACTGTGCATGTGGGCAATGGGTTGTGCTCGTTTGTTTGTTTGTTTGATTGTAGAAAAAACATAATCATTGTCAGATTCAGCTGCCAGACTTTTTGGACTGACTGCGTTTGTGCTTGTGACAGTGTTAGTTTGCATTCGATTATCGTAATTAGATCTGCAGACTTTCTCGAAATGTCCATTCTTATGGCAAAAATTGCACGTTTTGCCTTTTGCAGCGCATTGTTTAGTCGGCGGATGCGGATATTTGTCCCCACAGTAACGACATATTGTTGATGTCTGTCTACTCGCAGTGTTCATTGATGTTGCGATGTTTCCATTCCTGACGCTTGTTTCTCAGACAACTCCATCGCTCTGCCTTCATCCAGCATTTCAGTGAGCGATATAGTGGCATCACGCAACACGCGGCGTCGTAGTCTTGACGACGTACAATTCTGCATAATCTGTGTCTTAATCAGTGAATTCGCAGGTTGCAGCAAGACGTCTTAAACGCGTGTGGTACGTGTCGAGTGATTCACCAATTTCTTGTTTTTCTTTTCTGAATTGGTACAATTCGTACTCAATGTTCTTCTTTGGCGAGAAATATGCAGTGAGCTTTTCACAAGCTTTGTCAAAATCGTCAGACGCGCCTGTATCTGGCAACGTTTCAAATATTTCGTACACCTGCTCGCCCAGCATAATGTAGCAGCAGTGCTCTCTGACGTGCGCGACTACTAACGTCCATCGCCACCATCATGTTTGTGAAACGAGACAACCACTTCTTCCATCGGACGCCCGTATTGACACTGTCCGTATACACGTCAAATTCGGCGAAATGCGGCAAACCGTTTGAAGCCATGATATCTTAACTCACTTACTCATGCTCGTCGCCAATGTAATGTTGTTGTGTTTGGGTTGTTTTACTGTGAGTTTGATAACCACCGAACACGCCGTGTGTGAAAAGGATCGAAGCGGAAGTTCCATAATGTATTCCCAAGTAAAATACAAATCTGCGCGTAGTAAACGGCTACATTACACCATGCACAGCTTTATATGTAAACACTAATAGCTTAAAGTCGATTCTGTGTGGGCAACCAGTGAAGAATGCACAACAGAAGCTTAAAATCGAGGTGGCGATCCATAACGACACCCAGGTTACGAACACATCTTGATGCAGTAATCGTAATGTCTCCTACGCGTATCACACTGCCGTCAATAAGCGCAGCAGCAGTCTTTGGTACTACGGGAAGATATTCCGTTTTATTGTTGTTCATGCACATAATTAATTATAGTTTAATGTCATTCACTGATTGACAATATCTAGACACTCCTCCATACGTCGCAGAGTAACAGGCAACGCAGTCGCAGTGAGGTCAAAGTGGCAGTACAACTGCAGATCATCCGCATAATTATGAAAACAAAGTCCATGCGCCCTGATTATGTCGCCAATTGGTTGTACGTATGTGAGGGTTTCCATATTTTTAGTGACTTTGTGTCCACATATTGCAAGAGGTCCTGTTCATTGTAAAATTTTATTTACAAGTAATGTTTTGGACATAACCCTCCTTAAAGGTTATGAATATATCATACTAAAATATTTATCACTTTTGGTATACCAACAGATGTCGACTGAAATGTCAAATGTCACTCCATGACGCAAAGTTACTATGTCCCAGTACAAGTTCTCAACTTAGTCAATGTTTATTTAGATAATTTCAAGATGTAGAATTGATTCAAATGTGCCCTGTTCCAGTAATCAATGTATTTACTATAATAACAAAACAACTGTTGAAACAAATATATTTGTCTTTTACTTGTTACAGCTATAAATAACATTGTCCCACTGACTTGTGCCACTCCATGACATTGCACTACAATTGACCTTTGCAACGGGTTTCTATGTTTTGCTGAAGCAGGCTGATGGTGCTCCCTTTTCCCAAACACATACTGCTGGCAGTGAAACATGGTAAGATGGTAAGATTGTGTGCAATAAAAACTGTTTGAACTATCCGAAATAATGTGCTAGAATACCAATGCATGTAAGTAAAGTAAACATATCTGCCTGACACTACCAATCATAAAAAGAGTAATTAAATCACTTGACTGTTCTGTGATATGGCTGATAACAGACACATTTAGCTGCATGTTTTGAAGTGGAATACTTGAATGTGTCACTCCATGACAGTCACTCCATGACAAATGGACATGTCATGGAGTGACTGTTGTGTCATGGAGTTAACGAATAGTACAATTATTTAATTTCTTGTTAGTGATTGGGGCATATGTACATTTAAATATGATCTTACATGCAGAAACATCATAACATATAATGCGTACCCAATCCAATGTCATTCGTTTCACGGCCATTTTATTGGAAGTGGATGTCTTGGTGGGGCATTCCATGACACCAGTTGAGTGTGGGTTGCTTTCTCATCTCCTCAATCTCCCCAAATAATGCCAATTAATAAAGCATTATCACCAGCAAAATATATTGATTTGCAAGGACCACATATTGATTTAAAGTTTTGCATGTATTCTAGAGATAAAACAATGGATCACACCAGAGGAAAAGAACTTGTAAAAAGAAATCTGGGGTGCAACACCAGAAGGCGTATCTGGACAGGATTAAGTCAAACACTGAGAGATATGAAGATTTTAAAGAAAAGGATAGACAACGTTGGCATCAGAGACAGAAACAAATTGAGGTAAGCAACAGAGGTGTGAGACAGCAGAGACAAAGGTGGCGAGAGTCAGCTGAGCATTCTCGAGCAAAGAAAAAGGCTCACCAGCAACAGCTATGTTTACTTCAACAAAACACCCCAACAACATCACCAGAACAAGACGACAGTGGTGCTAATGCAGATGCAGCAAACACCCCAACAACATCACCAGAACAAGACGACAGTGGTGCTAATGCAGATGTAGCAAACACCCCAACAACATCACCATAACAAGACGACAGTGGTGCTAATGCAGATGCAGCAAACACCCCAACAACATCACCAGAACAAGACGACAGTGGTGCTAATGCAGATGCAGCAAACACCCCAACAACATCACCAGAACAAGACGACAGTGGTGCTAATGCAGATGCAGCAAACACCCCAACAACATCACCAGAACAAGACGACAGTGGTGCTAATGCAGATGCAGCAAACACCCCAACAACATCACCATAACAAGACGACAGTGGTGCTAATGCAGATGCAGCAAACACCCCAACAACATCACCAGAACAAGACGACAGTGGTGCTAATGCAGATGCAGCAAACACCCCAACAACATCACCAGAACAAGACGACAGTGGTGCTAATGCAGATGTAGCAAACACCCCAACAACATCACCATAACAAGACGACAGTGGTGCTAATGCAGATGCAGCAAACACCCCAACAACATCACCAGAACAAGACGACAGTGGTGCTAATGCAGATGCAGCAAACACCCCAACAACATCACCAGAACAAGACGACAGTGGTGCTAATGCAGATGTAGCAAACACCCCAACAACATCACCATAACAAGACGACAGTGGTGCTAATGCAGATGCAGCAAACACCCCAACAACATCACCATAACAAGACGACAGTGGTGCTAATGCAGATGTAGCAAACACCCCAACAACATCACCATAACAAGACGACAGTGGTGCTAATGCAGATGTAGCAAACACCCCAACAACATCACCAGAACAAGACGACAGTGGTGCTAATGCAGATGTAGCAAACACCCCAACAACATCACCATAACAAGACGACAGTGGTGCTAATGCAGATGCAGCAAACACCCCAACAACATCACCAGAACAAGACGACAGTGGTGCTAATGCAGATGTAGCAAACACCCCAACAACATCACCATAACAAGACGACAGTGGTGCTAATGCAGATGCAGCAAACACCCCAACAACATCACCAGAACAAGACGACAGTGGTGCTAATGCAGATGTAGCAAACACCCCAACAACATCACCATAACAAGACGACAGTGGTGCTAATGCAGATGCAGCAAACACCCCAACAACATCACCAGAACAAGACGACAGTGGTGCTAATGCAGATGTAGCAAACACCCCAACAACATCACCAGAACAAGACGACAGTGGTGCTAATGCAGATGCAGCAAACACCCCAACAACATCACCAGAACAAGACGACAGTGGTGCTAATGCAGATGTAGCAAACACCCCCAACAACATCACCAGAACAAGACGACAGTGGTGCTAATGCAGATGCAGCAAACACCCCAACAACATCACCATAACAAGACGACAGTGGTGCTAATGCAGATGTAGCAAACACCCCAACATCACCATAACAAGACGACAGTGGTGCTAATGCAGATGTAGCAAACACCCCAACAACATCACCATAACAAGACGACAGTGGTGCTAATGCAGATGTAGCAAACACCCCAACAACATCACCATAACAAGACGACAGTGGTGCTAATGCAGATGCAGAAAACACCCCAACAACATCACCAGAACAAGACGACAGTGGTGCTAATGCAGATGTAGCAAACACCCCAACAACATCACCAGAACAAGACGACAGTGGTGCTAATGCAGATGTAGCAAACACCCCAACAACATCACCATAACAAGACGACAGTGGTGCTAATGCAGATGCAGCAAACACCCCAACAACATCACCAGAACAAGACGACAGTGGTGCTAATGCAGATGTAGCAAACACCCCAACAACATCACCAGAACAAGACGACAGTGGTGCTAATGCAGATGCAGCAAACACCCCAACAACATCACCAGAACAAGACGACAGTGGTGCTAATGCAGATGTAGCAAACACCCCAACAACATCACCAGAACAAGACGACAGTGGTGCTAATGCAGATGCAGCAAACACCCCAACAACATCACCATAACAAGACGACAGTGGTGCTAATGCAGATGTAGCAAACACCCCAACAACATCACCATAACAAGACGACAGTGGTGCTAATGCAGATGTAGCAAACACCCCAACAACATCACCAGAACAAGACGACAGTGGTGCTAATGCAGATACAGCAAACACCCCAACAACATCACCAGAACAAGACGACAGTGGTGCTAATGCAGATGCAGCAAATACCCCAACAACATCACCATAACAAGACGACAGTGGTGCTAATGCAGATGCAGCAAACACCCCAACAACATCACCATAACAAGACGACAGTGGTGCTAATGCAGATGCAGCAAACACCCCAACAACATCACCAGAACAAGACGACAGTGGTGCTAATGCAGATGCAGCAAACACGATGCAACAAACACGTCAGAACGAATCACTATAGAAGCAACGTGGTCGTCAACGAGTGCGTCGGGACAGTTGCAAGTTGTACAGAAGAATGAAGAAATTGGAGATAGAAATGGAGAAATCAAACCGTAGAGCAGAACAATACAGAAAAATATTACAGCGCCTTAAATCACAACAACTGAACAAGTCGACACCAACAAGACATGTTAACCGTTTGCTGTGAAACAGCAAGAACAAACTTACTCCAAAGATGCGCAAGCAATTGACCTTCTCAACAGCTGTGATGTCAGGCATCAAGGAGAGGTACAGAAGATCCAAGTCATAAAGAAAAGCAAATGATTACCAAATAGATGCAATTCCACATAAAGAAGTACAGGATGCGTGCAATGGCTCGTGGTGTTCTCAGTATCCCCAAAAACTGACTCGTGGAATGGAGAACTTGACTAACTACACAAGAAACATTCACAAATCACTAGGACAGAGACTATCAGGCAAAGTCAAGACAATCCTATGCATAGATGACAACAGTAGGATTACTACTTGCAGATGAATCACAATCACCAAAAATGGGGTTAAAATGCAACGAAGAATACTCTCAGAGACAATGACTCGGCTGCATGGAAAATACTGTGCTGAGTTCCCCAAGTGTAAGATGGGTTTCTCCATGTTCTGTCGGTTATGTGGGAACCAACGGTACAGATGGCCAAAAAACACGACATCGCTTGGCTGGAGTCATGCAATGTCGTCCGCCAACTTCCGTCTCCAGTCATCGAGCAGCAGGGGCCAGGAAAAACTGTGTATACTTTTGATTAAGAGATGGCCTTAATGATTAGCTTCTTCAACTGAATTCAATGATACACGTTTGATGTGTCGCTAGTGATCGTTATTACTAATGTAGATTATTTTCTTGTTGTAAGCACAAATGCAAAGCGTGTATGCCTACTTAATAAAGCGAAATGCGAAGTGTGCATGCCAGGTAGGTGCGGGTTTGTATCATTCCATGACACTTGTTTGGTTACGAGCCTATGTGCGAGTATTTACCATGACTACATGTCACCTCCATGACGCCATGTCACCTCCATGACGGAAGTTTATTTTGAAATGCCCCGATTAATGTAACTAACTTCCAGATCAGCTCTGCTGGGTAACACATAATGATCATTATATGTAAATCACCTAGAAAAACCCAAAGGCACCCGAAATCAACATGATTTATTTTTGTCATACAGTCTAGTTAAAAGTCACTAAAATATGGAAACCCTCATATCGAGAATAACATTAGTCCCAGCACCGAACTCTGCGGGACACCCGATGTCACGCATGTTGTATTCGATGTCGTATCACGAATGTATCAAGCGCTACTCGTATCAAAGAACCGCGATGCTCATTGGTCAGTACGTCGTAGTGAGAACGTTGTACTGACCCCATTACAACCAGCTCCCACGCTCCCAATTGGTCAGTAGCGCGCTCCGCGCAACTTAAAATTGGGTTGCGCGTGACCCAGTTTGAGACAAAATGGGTCACGCGTAATTAGTCCTGACCCATTTTGGGGGGTCCAAAACTAGGTTGTCCCTGGGAAGGTTCCATACCACGGATGCGGCGAGTTGTTCTTGACGTGTACGTAGCGCCAAGGAGCGTGCTTGTCTAAGCAGTCAGTGAGACAACTGAAGTTTCAGCTGACGGTTTCAACATATTTGATGCCAGTTCTATGCGATACCCAGATAGCATGCAAACGTTAATATAACGTTAATGTAACGTGTGCAGAAACGTTTGTTTAACGTTTAATGCAAACGTTAATTTTGCGTTATTTTGCTCGTTTTGTTAATGTTAATCTACCGTTTAATTTCTAACCAAAACGAAACGTTAAACTAACGTTAATGTAACCGTTACAGAAACGTAAATTTAACGTTTAATGCAAACGTTAGTTTAACGTTATTTTGTTCGTTTCTTTAACGTTAATCTAACAAATATGTAACGTTAAACTAACGTTAATGTAACCGTTGCAGAAACGTTAGTTTAACGTTGAATGGGAACGTTCGTTTACCGTTATTTTGCTCGTTTCTTTAACGTTAATCTAACGTTTCATTTAACGTTTAATTTCTAACCAGAATGTAACAGTAAACTAACGTTTTTGTAACATTAGCAGAAACGTTAGTTTAACGTTAGTTCAGTCGTTTGCTTAACGTTTAATTTATAACGAAAATGTAACGTTGAACTGACATTAATGTATAACCTACGTTCTAACCATAATTTAACGCAATTCAACCCATTTCCTATAGCACCTGCGCATTTGATATATTGTAACACATGGCCATTCTTGGTATACGTACGTGCAACTTTATAAACACAAGGAAAGAGTATTTTAAGTGTGACGTTTTATGATGTACCAACTGAATCGTGGCTAGTTTACATAGTAACACAAGACAAGTGTATTTTTGTGTAAAAGCTTTATATAAAGCTGAATTTATTATGAGGGGACCAACCACACATGGGTGGGAGACCCACCAAATAGAAATAATAAAAATTGCAGTATTGGATAAAGAAACCAGTCCTATATATAGTTTCCGTGAGTGGCCTTCATGGCACCGTGATTACTTCGGTTCGCTTCCTCTCTTCTTTCTCCTTCCGGCCGACGTCCCTCTCCGTAGCAAACTTTAACCACATCTTCACCTCCTGTTCCACCTCTTTGTCTGTTGCCTTGGCAGTCAAGATGTGTTTGCGCCCAGCTCCTGTGTGTTTAATCTATAAATAATACTGCTCGAGATGCCCTGAAGAAACTGTCATATTTTTACTTGTTACAATTTATCAACAAATATTTAGTCTACTACAATTTCTACAAAGTCTATGGTGACGTCATCCAATGCTGTGCCTGTGTACAAAGTTACAACTTTGACTGCAAGCAGCCTGCTGATGACTGCAGTGGCACATGGCACGTGGGCATATTATTATGCCTGCATCTGTCAGTCAACAGCAATTACAGCGGCAAAAGATATCAGTGTCATTAATGCGCGTCTAGACATTAATACAATTAATGCATTGTCCAGCAGCTTTTAGGTGGGGGGTAACGCTTTTTGAGAAACATGGAATACAATTAGAGGTTCACATTTTAAAGATGCAATTTTGAGGGGGTTCACATTTTGGAGAAAGGAGGTTCACAAAAAGGGGGGTTCAATATGCATACCGATACACGCGCATGCATGCACATGCGCACACGCACAATAAATATACATTAACCTTTTTTATTTTTACACATTCACGTAGATAAGATTAATTTTATCAAATAAGTTTGGTTATTTGCAATATAAAGTAATTTCGATGACATCATGATACTTTTGATTACATAACTATAGCGTTTATGGGGTAAGTTGATCAAAAACTTCCATGGTTTTGATTATGATGCACCATAACTATAAGCGAGTGCCATAAACTGTAATGTAGATCACTACAGCATAACTTGTAATCTGGATCGTTTACTTGATAATTGTTTAAATCTAAATTTTACTCAAGGCACAGTGGTCACGTGTGGTCAGTGGGCGGGAATAACTGCCACCAACTGCCACAGTCAGTGTGCCAACGTTTAATGTTACAGTAACACCACATGCTGTTGGGTAAGTTCCAACCTATATTTTATACATTATAAAGCAATACTTTCAATTTATAATTGTACCATGATATGGGAAAGAGAATTGTGCATCCTTCGATGTAAACTGATTTACATGTTTGGGTATAGTTATTTAGTAATGACTTTGATTACTGATAACTAGGAAAATGGGAAGACGGAGACTAATTGTATGTCGACCTCAGGAGCAGTGTACGGCTGACCAGATGGTGGTAGAGAAGGATTAATGAGGTTTCTGAGGCTGATCACAGCCAGTAGACAGTAGTTGTTTGAATGGCATTGCCATAGAAAGTCTGTTTTAATCGTGTTTAGATTCGTTAAATCTAGTATATGTATTACGGAAACTGCCGCCGTATTACGGGAATACAAATATCTGACTACAGAAAATGATACACATTAAACAATTGCTTAAACAACTCAGTACTTACTAATAGGACCAGCAACCTGTAAAGTAAGTAGAACTAGCTACAGGAGAAATAAGTAGAATAATAAATTATTAATGAAATATATTCTCCAAGATTTGTTAAGTTACCCTGGGTACTGCCACGTGTGATGATTTTTTAAACTAGACCACCTGCCAACTACTATACGGGACGACGTGACAGTATTCCATACGTATACGAATACTATATTTAGAATAGGGCGTATATACCTCATAATTGCATACTACTAAATATTAATAAGTATATTTTGCTAATTACGTCGCCCGGAATGACTTAAATTAGAAGTCCCGCTCTGTCATGGCAGTCTTCCGCACTTGTAGCAGTATATATATATATAGTTAAATTCACGCCTTTGGTTCGCTGAAGTAGAATGAGTACGCTATTTACAGATAATTTCACTGAATTTGTCCAGCATTTGAAGACATAGCTACACGGTAATTTGTTAAAATCCAAAGACACAGTTTTTTGCAGTTTGCCAAACAAACTTTTATCCGTATATACACAGCCTGTATGGATATAGATACTAATTCGTTTTTATTCTATAATATGTTGTATCATTATAACTCCTGATCATTGAAACCGTGCACATCGTTTCGACATATGTGAATGTCGAAACCCAGAGTGTTTGTTAAAATAATAATTTACTTCCAACATAACTGAAATCCAGAGATGTTATCTAGTTAGACAAATGGGTATTTCATGACTGTCCTCCCCTCAGACACTATCCATGTTGGTGGACACCGATATCACTAGAAGAGCTTCTTCTTTGTTTGTTGTATCCAGTTCTGGTTGATTGCAGAAGCTTGTTTATTGCACTTAATGACGCTCCCCTGCTGACATCAAATGAGTGTTGGAGCTCTGTCCCAGTGGCTCGTCCCATCAGGGCACTGTTCACCCCTTGAGTGGAGTAGTGGATGTGATAATTACCCTAACAAATAGGGCAGTATATTATTTCAGGCCTCTGTCCAGCAACACTTATAGGGTTAGAATTTGATGAAGTCCTCAGATCAAACTCAGTCTAAGATGGTGTGAGATATAGCTCCTGCCTGGTGCAAGGATTAATGGATAATTGGATTAACGGTTTTCAACTTCTACAGGTGATTGCAATTGTACCACACACGCACACACACACACACACACACACACACACACACACACACACACACACACACACACACACACACACACACACACACACACACACACACACACAATGAATATGCACACATTGGTATAACGTTGGCCCTACATAAATACCACACAAACGTGTAACATGACGCTTGTAGAGTTTCACTGTACAGTAAAAACGCGAAAACGTGTATATAATTACAAAGGTTTGGTCTCCGTAATATAGCGTCTTCTGTATTGTCGGTAGTTTTGAAAAAGTTGTCCCGTCCATATTTTGTCCTTGTAACTATTGCCTAAGAAAAGATACGACATATAATGTAACAATAAAAGTGTTTATTTAAAATAGGCAATTTGACGCAACTGTCCGGCAAATATGAAAGACTTTAGTATATGCTACATTGTTTTATTGGGTTGGTTCAAATAGTGGTACAAATTGGTGCAATCTCCGTAATGGATTTGAACCGCACATGACACGGGGAAACCTTTATGTGAATAAACAAGATACATTACCATGGCAATTGAGATTTATTAACATTTTAATTAAAAGAAAAATATTATCCTAATTACAGCCGGTACTTCTGCAGACTTCGTCAAAGTTGACTTTGAAAATTGTGGCAAAACCCGTTACGGAGATGACGCTTTCTTTTCAGGATATTTTTCCAAGGAAAATCTACAGCTGTATTTGTTTTACTTGGCTAATTGATATGTTATTCATCCTAGGAAACTATAGTATTTGGCATATTAATCGATTTCCTGTTGCAACGCAATAATGCGCAATTGCGGATAGCGGGTTGTTTTTCATCTCCGTAACGCATCATCTCCGTAACGCTTCGCTCTTGGAAACCGGATAACCAGAAGACCAGTACTGTTTCTGGCCGTTTCAGTGTAGAAAAACCATTACTGTCAGCAGTTTGACAGTTTATTGATTTTAACTAGTTGTCGTACCTGTAGTAAAATGGAAAGTGATAGTTTGCCATCCTAATGCAGTGATGCTATATTTAATTTATAGTGAAACGATCGATATACCACTTCTCTGTTACACCAACAATATAATTAGAATAATGATACTTTAACACAAGTAGTAAGGCGCCGGAACCGGGGGGGGGGGGCTTTTGGGGAGGGGGTCTTTTGAGGAGGGGGCTGAACCATTTCAATTCAATCCAATAACTAACATTCCGAGAACATACAGGCCAGGTTTGTCCTACAACTAGGCCACTAACCAGGTACAATTTATCAATGTGTGTAGACTAGAAACATCTGGGATTGGTTTGGTCGGTTTGGTGTGGGTGAGATTAAAATGTAGGGCATTTGAGGTTTGATCTAATTTTAGTATTCATAATATTATTATTCATGATTTCAGGATGGATCACATTCCAGTGTACAAGATTGTGGGAGTGCTCCCTAAGATTTTATTTATAGATATAATTACACGTGGTTTTATCTGGACAATTTCTTTTTCTCCCGTGCAAAGCCGAGCAACTAGAACATTCATCTGGGGCAGTGGGGATCTCAAGGATTGCAATTTTCAAAACAGTATTTGAGCGAGCGACTGCCGTTTTTCCCTGAGCAACGCCGGGCAACTCGGCTAGATATAGATGATATCTGACTAGCCGAGTTTAATCTATTTTACTGTTTTAATAGCTTGCATGTATACTTGTGTTCCGGCAACGTTAGTGAGATCAAAACGTTTCTAATCAAATCAAAAACTAACGTTCCAGAAACGATAGAAATCGAACAATTTAAAACCAAACCAAAAACTAACGTCCCGGCAACGTCAGAAATCAAACAGTTTAAAATCAAACCAAAACCTAACGTTCCGGCAACGCTAGAGATCTAACTGCTTAAAATCAAACCAAAAACGAACGTTTCGGCAACGTTAGAGATCTAACAGTTTCAAATCAAACCTAAAACGAACGTTCCAGCAAAGTTAGAAATCAAGCAGTTTCAAACCAAACCAAAAACTAACGTTCCGGTAACGTTAGAGATCTAACAGTAACCAAAATCGAACTGTTCTAACCAAATGCAAACGTTATATTAACGTTTACCTGCTATCTAGGTAATGAGAGACACGTGGTCTATAACGTGTTCAAATGCGTTCATCCTCGAAACAATGTACGAATGTTAGCTCAATAGGTTGTATTTCGTCCCGGTTGCTGTCTTCGTCGGTTGTGACGTGTAAGTCCGTCTAGCTGATAATTGTGTTAATTGCTATGCGAGTTCCCATTAGAACTGTAGATTTGACCATCTTTCAAGTAGTTTCGTTTTGTCCATTATTTTGTGTCCTACTTTTGGTTTCAAACAACCTTGTAAAAAGATACATTGACTATATCAAATTAATATCAAGAAGTGTCTACTGCCGAAAATGTGATCTATGAAGTCACTGTTGTGTTGTAGCATTGCCCAAGCAAGGCCGATGTCTTGTGGTTGACCATTTATAACGTATAGGACTTTACGCGACTTTATTTTAGACAAGTGAACGATTCCTACCGACTAACTCTCTAGATCGCTCTTGTTCTGTCTGTCTCTTTGTATGTCTGCCTCTCTGTTTCTCAGTTTTCTCTCTCCCGGTCTCCCTCAATCTCCCACTGTTTTCTGTCTGTCTATCGCTCTGTCTCTGTCTGCTTGTTTCGCTGTCTCCCCCCCCCCCCCCCCTCCCCTCTTTCTCTGCTCTCTCCCCCGCTCTCACCCTCACCCTCTTTCTCTCTTCCTCTGTCTTCACACGCACACACACACACACGCACACACACACACACACTCCCTCCCTCTCTCCCTCCCTCTCCTTCAATTTCACTGGTTACCCTTATTCTGGATAACCAATCGTTTTCGTCGCAGTAAAAATTGCAAATGTGCCCGGGCTCTCGTAGACGACAAATAGTGGCGCCACATTACGGAGTCTATACACCGTAGGGTCTATATGCCAGCGGTTCCCAAACTGGGGTACGCGAGAGGTTTCCCAGGATTCACGCGAAGGGTTAATTGGCTGAAAGACAGCTTCTGCTAGAGTTCGGGTTTTCCACCATAGAAGGAGCCTTCAAGAAAGAGTTCTTGCTCTATCATTCCTTGGAATTCACGAAGAACGGCGAAGGCGTCTAGCGAAAGGTCCCCAAAACGATTCGTCGATAAACTATAAGAAAAGGTTAAGTCTTGAAGTTGCCTTAGTTAAAATACAAACATTCGTCGTGAAGGTAGAGTTGTAGGCAACGTCAACTACATAAACTTCAACATGACTGATCATCTCAATGCGTCGTTTGATGATGAAAATTTATGCAAACTCACGTATATAGTACCAGGCGTCAATGCCAAACGGAATTCCAAACTAACTTTCCGAATCTGCGTGTGAAAGATGCAACTTTGCTCTGAGATCCGTCCAGCATGTCTCCCATGTCGCGCTTGAACACCTCCCCCTGGCCAAGTTCTCGTCTGAGATGGGCTTGTATCGGTGCCTGGATTATGTGCCCGTGGGGGATGAGACCATTGTTGACTTTTCTTCCACCTATTTATGTGAACAAGGATTCTCAGCGTTGTTCAGAGCGAATACCAAACTTCAAGCTCGACTCGGTATCACGGATGGTCTGTTTCCCGAATCGAGTCTTGATCCTCTACTTTTTTGTATTTTTTATTATAAATTCGGCGTACAATTTTGTATATCTCAATAATAAAATGATATGTTATCGTTGAACTAAGTGTAGAATATCGCTTTTTATACAGTGTATATACTTCATGTTAAAATGATGGGGGTACCCTAACGATTGTTTCAGACCTCAGGGGGTACTCGGGGAGAAAAAGATTGGGAATCGCTGGTCTATGCTCTAGGGCAGTGTGTGTGTGCGTGCGCGTGCGCGTGTGCGTGCGTGTGTGTGGCTGGCCTGTATACCCTCTAGTGTATGTGGGTTGTACTACTACGTAGACGTGAACGCCAACAAGACCGCGCCGTGCGTGTACCGAGCCTACGACGACGGCTATGTGGTGCGGGCGATGACGCAGGGCGATGTCGGCGTTGTCGTCGAGTGGTACAGTCACATGGGCGCCACCTGCCCCCACGACCTCGCCACTACCCTCGCCGCCTTCCCGCCCGGGCCGGGCTTCTACATCGGAGAACTCGACGGCCAGGTAAGGCGGCACGTGTGTGTGTGCGTGCGTGCGTACGTGCGTGCGTGCGTGCATGTATGCATACAGTGTTAACTAGTAGGATGTCATCGCCTTTACAGTAGGCCAACTTTGTTAAACTAGTAGTCATGTTGTTATTGTCATGCGGACTTTTCCTTGTGGTTGTTGTCACGAGATCATTGACGCACCGCACCGTTCATTCCAGGTCATCGCGTCGGCTATCCGCATCCCGTGGTCTGAGCGAGTCTACTACGGCTCACTGTACTACGTGGCGGAGACACATCGTCGACGTGGCTATGGGACGAGACTTCGCGATCAGGTAACACCATAGAGTTACATCATTAATCATTCCCCTATAGACTAGCGTGTTCTATTTATATCTATGGGCAAGACCAACCTCAGCTAAGTGCCGACTGGTCATAATCGCAGTGGCGCTATTCCACGGGATGGCGAGCATGTGTGAGGTGCACTAAGAGAGGTGGCATCGTGGCGGAGGTGTGGTGGAGGGGTACGTGGCGTTAAATTTTATCCAGGTGATGTTTATGTGCATATGTAAGGCATAGGCATATTTGGCACCAGTAGATCACGTAATGATAATTAACATCCAGTAGTTAAATAAGTTTCGTTTGTTGTCGTAACACGAGCCTTATATTTAGAGTACATAATTATAATTTCATGTTTCAGACCTATGACCAAGTATAAGAATAAGTCACTGTATAAGAGGAAACTGTTTTACGACAGATAATTGTGTATGTCTGTGCGAAGCAAACATTTTATAATTATGTGTATATAGACATATATAGACATATATAAACATACATAACACCCGGATAAATGAAAGTGCGACTGTCGTAGCTGGTGCTAAATATATTCCTCTGGATACGCGCACGCGCAGAAACGTCACCCGGATATTATTTTACACCCGAATAAATGTAAGCACGACACCGTGACGGAGTGTCGTACCGTGGTGGAGTTGTGGCACCGTGACGGAGGGTTGGTACCGTGACGCAGGGGTGGCATCGTGACTAGGGGTGGCACCGTGACTAGGGATGGCACCGCGACGGAGGGATGGCATCGTGACGGAGGGATGACACCGTGACGGAGGGTTGGTACCGTGACGTGGGGGTGGCATTGTGACGGATGGGTGGTACCGTGACGGAGGGGTATCAAGCGCCACTCGTGTCAAAGAACCGCGATGCTCATTGGTCAGTACGTCGTAGTAAAAACGTCGTACTGACCCCATTAGAATCAGCTCCCGCACTCCCAATTGGTCAGTAGCGCGTGACCCAGTTTGAGACAAAAATGAGTCACGCGTAACTATGCCTGACCCATTTTGGGGGTCCAAAACTAGGTTGTCCCTGGGAAGGTTCCGGGAAGGTTCGTAGTGATCTTGGGAACCTGTTGCTTATGCTGGGAAAAATGTTAAAATAAAGGCATTGGGCAAGGTCCTGCAAGGACACTTTCCATAAAAATCAATGTACAGTGTATATACATATCCACTGACACAGATTATAAAATGATCTTCAATTCACCAAAACTTAGATAAGATAGGAAATGTCTACAAGTGTTAAGTGTATATGCCAAGAGCTGTTCTGGAATTTAAGTAAATAAATCTAAGTTTCAAAATCATATACATAACTAAATTGCAGGGTTGTTTTTATGCCGGGCAGAAAGGTATTTCTGCCGGACAGAAAGGTATTTCTGCCGTGCCCATGGCAGAAATATGGTAGAAAGGGGGGCTTTTGTCCGGCAATATTCCACTAGATGCGCAACACGTTCCCAAGATCACTACGAACCTTCCCGGAAACTTCCCAGGGACAACCTAGTTTTGGACCCCCAAAATGGGTCAGGCGTAGTTACGCGTGACCCATTTTCGTCTCAAACTGGGTCACGCGTAACCCAGTTTTAAGTTGCGCGGACCAATTGGGAGCGCGGGAGTTGGTTGTAATGGGGTCAGTACGACTTTCTCACTACGATGTACTGACCAATGAGCATCGCGGTTCTCTGACACGAGTAGCGCCTGATAGGTACATCAACAGGGATGTTACATGTAGCTTAGTATCAGGACGGCAAAGGCACAGCAGTTCAAAACATTCCTAAAAGATCCCTTTTAGAGAAGCATTTCTACATATGATCATTTGGATTTATCAAATGCACTTATTCATAGTGTAATTAATTATTAGTAGCAGTAACTGTTTAATATATTTTTATTAACATATTTGTTTTAATGTTTAATACATCTATAATACACTTTTTAATTGTTCATAAACACTTGACACTTGTTTAGGTAGATTAAAAAACTATGTTCAATTTCATCATCGCCAGGTAGCGCGGGAACATGTTGGTGACAATATCCTTGCTGTTGACGCTGTACTCGGCAAAGTGGCCGCCGACAACCGCGACAAGTTTGGCTACGTGGCAGCCTCGTTCATGACAAGACGCATGCAGGTCGTCGTTCGTGATGACGTCACAGCCGACTCCACCGTCTACAAAAATGGCGGCATCGTCCCGGTAGGTAGCGCCACTGTCCTCACATCACCTCACAGGTTGATGTAGAATCTGTAAAATATTTGGGTCATACCGTTTCAAATAGTATGCTAGATGACAATGATATATCTAGACAATGTCGCCAGTTGTATGCACAAGGCAACATGATCATAAGAAAATTTCATATGTGTTTAAATGATGTAAAGAAGACATTGTTTACTACTTTTTGCTCACCTATGTATACTGCCCATCTATGGTGGAATTTTCATAACTATGCAATCAGGAAATTGTATGTCTTACAAAATTTTATATTTCGAATGGTGTTAGGTTATGACAGATATTGTAGTGCTAGTGAAATGTTTGTTAACAATAATTTACCTAACTGTGCTGTTGTTATTACAAATTTGACATATAGGTTTATATGCCGACTGCAGTTCTCAAAAAACATTGATTCGTAGCATTATTAATGGTGACGTGAAATACATGTCTAGAATATGGAAATACTGGTTCAATTCCCTGTATATACATTTTGTTGACGGGTGATTTTTCATTCTGTACATTGTAAATATTGTTTATAACACAACTATAGAACAATGATAACGTACTTGTATGTTGCATGGAGTCTGTGAATAAAGCAATTATTTATTATTATTATTATTATGAAGCAGCTCAGCTTGACCGGTGACAGATTTTACTTCATTCCTCTTCTGGCAGCACGCACGAGCTAAGGACCTTCGCTGTCCACCCCCTCTGCGACACGTGACGTATCTGTACCAGTTTTACACTCCTTCAGTCGCGTGCGGAGAACTCTGGTCGTATTACGTACGACCGTGGCAGGCAGAACTGGTGCTTGTGAAACACGGTCGACATAGGAGTGAGGACGCAGTATAGGTCTCCCAGATCTCGAAAGGAGTAGTAAACGTTAAGGTCGTTGAGAACGCTGAAGTGCTCTCTACCACGTCCCGCTCTTTTGTTTTTATCTTGCTGGTAAAGTAGCCTAGCAGTTGTCTTCGGGTGTAAGTGTCACAGCTTTCTTGTTGCGCAGCCATCGAGTTTCCGACAGAAGTTTCACCGTGTTCGGATGAGAGTGGGTCGCATTAATGCGCTTCGCTTTCTCCTTGCCTGCAGGGTGCACCGGTTTATCGATGAACTCCTCTTTTGTCAAGTCTTGGAGATCGTTATTGCTGTTACTGGGCTTGCTGACTCTTCATGGTCTCCACCATCAGGGCTTGCCCATTCCTAATCTTTGCTAAAACAAATCCGCTTCGCCGTTTTAAGGTATATATAATAATGATGTTTGTATTTCAGACTATCAGTCAGTAGGCGTGTGTCCATATAAAAATAATAAAGACATCGCTAAAAACAATATATTTAAAAAGTATACCAAGCTAGGACCCACATATGCAGCAATTTAATCTTACGGTACATGCCACTAAGTTAGTTCTGAACAATAGGATGCAGAGAGACGTCGATCGTCAATCCTAGTCATTATGCTAAAATAGCTTCTCTGGTAACACTTACATGAGTTGACATTAGCATAGCCTGACATTATTTATTCGTTCGTTTGGCCCATCACATGTATGTGTGTACGTTTGTTGTTCTGTCCAGGGCTACATGTATATCGACAATCTAGGCATATTGCTCAATATCGTGTATAAATTGTTATAGGCAACGACCAAATACTGTAAATCAGCTTTTATACACTTTATCCATAGAGCAGACGTGTAAATATTACTGAAATGGGCAGTAAATAGCTTATTCTTTATATCAGTTGAGCAAACGTGAAATGTTTTATGTACCATGTTACCCTTAGCCTTACTGGTGGATTGCCCAATGTGCACCATAGGCACGTGCCGGGGGCCCACGGAGGCCATGGATCCATGGAAATAGCCGAACATGTTTTGTTTAACATGATATCCAAAACTTCATTATTATTATTATATTCTGTTTGATGCTGCCGAAAATGCGTCATGCCAGCATAGGATGAACGTCGTCTTCCTCCTTGCTATCACCAGCAGGCTATCCTCTAAACGTTTTCGAACCCGTACGATGTTCCCGATTCCATCCGCCATCGTGTCTTTCGATTTAAATGGAATATCCTCTTTCTACGTCGACGAACTACTAAACGGCGTCAATTTATTTCATAATCTCCCAGTATTCAGCAAGCAAGTGTAATACGATTATGTTTTCATTTATTCATTAATGGACGGGTGAAATGTGGAATTAAAAGGGGGAAGACCTGTTTGGAATTTCTTGTTAGAGTTATTGTTGTAGTGTGTATGTCTGTGCATAGTTTCGTTTGCGCTGCACACCCTGCGACAGCGAGCATGTCATCAACAATATTTACTTCGTGTTGCAGGTGGCTGAGATTCCCTTCGACCGACTCCTAGCCTACGACGACCTGTGTTTCATCGGCCGTGGCAATCCCGTACGTGCCGAGTTCCTGCGCCAGTGGGTCGCCCTGCCCGGCGGCGCAGCCTACGTGGCACTGGACAACGGCCTGGTGGCGGGCTACGGGTGTCGGCGGCGGTGCATTGACAAGCAGCCCCGCACACACCTAATTGGCCCCTTGTACGCAGACTCCGCCGCCGTCGCTGAAGCCTTGCTGCGCCGGCTGTGTGCTGATGTCGTTGGAGAGACCGTCGTCCTACAGTTCTGGTGAGTGTCTATGTTGGTGTTCTCCTCCTGTTTCCCTGGCTAACTGGAGTCTGGCCTCGATTCTGAGCCTCAAGTTGTTTTCCCCTCACTGCAATGCTCTCTCCACCAGCCGTCTCCATTCCCTCTTTGCTTTCGTTTTCCACTCCTCTCCTAATCCTTCCAAACCTCTCTTTACACTGTCCTCCCATTGCAGTCTAGGTCGCCCTAGCATCCTTAAATATGTTAAACTCCAGCAGCCTGCAGGCTCATCAGCTCATGTGTATTGTTCACAATCAGAAAATACCCCTTCGTCGTTTTCACCCTCCCAATGTGGCGAGACATTTTTTTATTATTCCGTGAAGGTCACTAATTCATATCGAGTAGTTACCTAATTAGCCATTTCATTTCTTGCTACTGAGTGACATCCGTTTACTTCGCTTAGACGTTTCATAGTTAATTCCCGGGTTGTTTCCGAGTGTAGGACGAAGAACAAAGCGGCGCTAGCGATGACAGAGAAGTTTGGTTTCGAGGAAGTGTTTCAAGTCGCGCGGATGCACGTGAACGGCGACCCTGAAGAATACAAGGACCGGGTGTTTGCGGTGACGTCGATAGATGTGTGCGGCTTCTAGACTTATAGCTCAATGAACAGGTGTTAGCACACACGAGTCATGTTAAAGGTTCACTGGTTGCAATCGTAAATGTTCAAGTATTGTCTTATAAGGGCAATTCTCGCGAAAAGTGTACATTTTCGCACACACAATTCATATGCTTTGCAGAAACAATGCCCTTAAAATTTTTCATTATATTTTGATTAAAAACTAATTACCAAATTTACCTTGACCAGTTCCATTTCATTATACTTCATAGTGGTTTTTTTTCTGAAATGTAGGCAGCGTTCAACATAAGTGCGGGGCTCGATCTTTTGTCGAATCCGCAACCGCGTTGGTTCATGCGTGTGTGGATATAGTCTTCTGGTACATTCAAGAAATTATACGGGCTGCACTGACAGTGCATTGCTGATAAACATGCCCTCAAGGTGGTATCCTCCTTTTGGGTTAGACGAAAAGACTCAACCGAAACATTAATTGCCTCCGCCTCTGGAACGCAAAGAGGGCGTCGATCTTTATTTCGTTGCAAAGCTTTTTTACGTGTCTCTACCGCAACTACTACCTCAGCCTCAGGGCCAATCTGAGCTGTCGTCTTTATCTTGGCGACATTGCTGGGTACATCGACGGATATCCCTGTGTCCATTTGCTCAGGGCATACCTCAAATTCTCCATGGATACTGGCGTGTACTCCTATCACATTTCCAATGATCACATCGCAAATGGAATTGTCAACACAGAGTGCCTAGGTTTCACCGGAAACACCGGTGATTCTATAATAATAATAATAATAATTGTATTTATAAAGCGCCGTATATCCGGAATACAATTCTGCTCAGAGGCACATAAAAATACAACTTTGTTAAAATATATATATATATATACAGCATGGAATTACTGGTACTGATATGGTCGAACTGTCCAACATTAAAAGGATCTTCTCCTGGTCAGTAAATTGATCTGGATGAACTAAATCTCTCCTAACTACAATCCCGTTACACCCAGTGTCTCCAAGAACATCCACACGTATCTCATTTAGGTGACCTTGCACCACCGGTATGTTAATTAGGGTAGGTCTGATTACACACGCATCCTACCACTGTGAATTTACACCCACACTTCATAATCGCTTCATCGCTACAAATTTGATTAACTTTCTCGATGTACCATCGAAAGAAACGGGACAACAGCCGAGACAATGGACGAAACAAAGACCGAGGCAATAGGCAAGACATTGGACGAGATAACATATGAGACAACGGACGAAACAAGGTATGAGACATCGGATGAGACTACGGACGGGACAACGTGTGTGAGAGAGGAGGAGGAGGAGGAGGAGGAGGAGGAGGAGGAGGAAGGGTATTCTTGCAGTTCAATGAACACCATGTTGCATGTATAGGTATTGCTAGCCTATGTTAACCTCGCTGATGGAACTTCTATGTGTGTTCTTATCGTTTCAACATTATAGACTTGTACAACTTTACACATTAATGCGTGAGCGTTGTAAACTCGTGCCAGTGTAGCGCATTACCTAGGTAACTTCTTAGAATTTTAACGAATGAACGCGTGAACATTATAAATTCTTGCCAGCTGAGTACATTACCGAGGTAACTTTGTAAAAAAAATTAGCTGACCAACATGGTAGACTTGTACAATTTTCTTTAACGCGTATGTGTCGTAAAATATTCCGAAGATACTACGTTGACGCATTAAAATATGAAAATGATACAAGGTTAGATACTACCTCGGTGATACACAACATTACTAAAACACTACCGCTATACTGCAGAGAAGCGCTGAAAAATTTACGAAGATACCACGTTGACACGTTAAACTATGACAATTTTACAAATCTACAACAACAACAACAAAAAGTGCAATTTTACCAAATTCACATGCTCTGACATAAGTGCATTTGAGTAGTCAGATTTCTCGGTGTGATTGTAGAAGCTGTTGACATTAAAATGGTGCATTGGTAGCTGATTTTATTAAGCTGAAGGGTATTTGGCAGCAATTTGGCTAGTTGACCCTTTAGCCGGATTACTGCCAGCATCCATTCGTAAATATTGACGGGTGTCACACATACATGCATTTTACGAGAGCTAGAAATATTACATTTTGACTAAACTCGACCAGCATGTCAATTAGATGATAATAACAGGAGGCGAGAAGTTTAAGAAACTTGGTAGGTCACGTTTTCTTATTATCACACAAAACGTTAACATGGTCGCCAATGGGAAAACCAACATTGTGCTGAGCCCTTAAAGCCCACATCGACAGCACATTGCTACAGCGGATAGCAGACAACCGTCATGGGGTAAAGAGGATTGCAGAGGCAATTCTTTTCTGTGGTCGGCTTGTGTATTGCTCTCCCTGGAGATGAAGAATCATTGCTAACCACAGCCAATCCATGTAACTTCCTGGCTTTTCTAAACCAGCAAGCTACCTCCGATGTTCTTCTGCTGCAGCACCTTAGTGCACCACACACGAAGACTGCCACCTACCTGTCTCCTCAAAGCCAGAATGAACTTATCGAGGTCATCGACAAGAAACAGATACTGGAAGTGATTCTCAATGAAGTGCGGGATGTCAGATTCTACGCTGTACTTGCCGATGAAGTAACTTCACATAACCAGGAACAACTTGCGTTGTGTGTCCGGTTTGTAGACGCAAGAAACAACATCCGCGAAGAGTTTCTTGAATTTATCCACCTTCAACGAACAGCCGGGAAGGACATTGCTGGTGCTATCATCGGTGCCCTGCAGGAGTATCACCTCCCCCTTGCTGATATCCGGGGGCAGGGGTACGACGGTCCCGCTGCAATGTCAAGTGATGCGGTCGGCGTGCAAGCTCGGCTTCGCAAAGAATCACCTCTGGCCGTCTACACGCACTGCAGTGGTCACTGCTTGAATCTAGTGATCGGCCATGCGTGTTCCACCAATCGCCAGGAATGTGATGGACAAGTTAAAGGAAATTTGCTTGTTTTTCAACAACAGTCGAAGCGAGAGACCTTGCTTATCAACATCATCACCACCGATGAACCTCAAGCAGGGTCATTCCATATCAAATCAATCACTCAAAACATCACCCGACTTCAATTTTGATGAAATTTAGCACAGGTGTTGGCTCCCATGAGAACATCAAAATTGCAAATTATAAAGAATCTAGATCAAATATTAATGAAGATATAAGTCACTGAACTTTGACCCGATTCGCATACTGGCCGTTACAGTAACATCCATAACTCTGCTTCTAATAAAGGTAGAAAAGAAAGTAAGAAATCATTGGAAAGCCAGTAAATATGTGCATATCTACATTGTAAAATTACACTTTTCATGTAAATATAGAAGTATCATTTATCATAATATGACCTTTGACTTCCGATACCCAAAAAATGTATCCTTAAATTGTATTTTAATTCTACAGCATCCTATATCATTGTTCAAGTGTCCCTGAAAATATTAGGATGGGCAAATAATAATGTTCAGAGATACAGTAAATTTAGTACAGCCGGCAACCTATGTTTGGTCTCCAGATCAGTCAATACCACACTGAATTTCCGAATAAACTTTTCAGATCACATAAAAAGCATGCTAAAAGGACTCTTATAATTAAATGAGTGTACATACATGCTGTAATGTCTCATTTAACATGTTCACATGTTTTACTTTTTCTTTGGATAACCTGCAGGTGTAACCAGTGTCAGTCGTTGGGTCTACGTTGGTGAGGAGAATACTAACTCGAAGAATGTCACTTTGTTACGGGTAAAACTATGATGGTGTGGGACCATATGGGTGAACAAAGGTCAGCCAGAATATTTGTTACATGCGCTAGCCTCCAGTGTCCATTGTAGATGGCTGTTACATACCGTTTGGCATCTGCCAGATAAGGACAACACACTAGGCTGTCACAACCTCTTCCCTTTTCAGGGATGATGTAGAATATAGTGCTACTTCCAAATGATTCAATGATAATTACTTGATGATGTGTAGATTATGTGTTCCTGCTGATGTTTTAGCTGTTTCCATATAGCTTGTAAGAAGATAGCTGCTTCATAGTACTCTTCCGGGAATCCTCTTCTGTGGTTGGAAAGCAGAACTCAGTAGCTGGTATATGGGCTGATTCAAACAACTGCATAAAATATTAAGTTTTTTTGTAATTTTTGAGAAAAGTGCTACACTGTGCACAGGCAACACTGTGCAAACCAATTATATTGCTTCAATCTTGAATTAGGAAATGATTGTGTGTCACAGTTATGTTGTAATTTCTGACTCCAACATACGCGACACCATTGTTGTACACCTCTTCCAAAACACAGCATCATTTTTGTCACTGCAAAATGTACAGCTGGGCAAAGACACATCAACTTTCCTGATGGTTGTGCAAGTTAGCATACGGACAGCGAACACTTTCTGAACCTCTACTGCCACTAGCAGGATTTGGGGAAATATGCGAAGTGGTACTTTTATGCAACATAACACAGGAAAGGCATATGTGATGATGTGGGTGGAATGGAATGGTCAACAGACTTGATGCAAAAGCCAGTCTACAAAGACCATAATTATATGAACATTACACCACCACACCAATGTAGTCCTGTGAGTTCACGTCAGTCTATTTATTCCTGCTATCAAATTCTGCACTTTGGAAGGTATTTTCAACCACAGAAGAGTTATGAATAAGCAACTCTTCTTGCAAGCTGTCTGTAAACAGCTAAAGTAACAGCAAGAACACAGAAGGTACTATTCTTTAAGGCATAATCATAGAAGCACTTGGAAGTAGCACCATATTCTATATCTTCAATGAAGAGAAGAGGTTGTTAACTTGTCACAGCACAGTGTGTTGGTCTTGGATTGGAGGTCATCGTGTATGACCTTCATCACGATGCAGGATACGATGATTCATTACTCGGTCCATGGAGCCGTGACATAAAGTATCTTGCGTCATCGTTACTGTCAGCACTGACAAGCTTTGACTTCATCGTAGCTTTCTGCACCGTGTACTTGGCCTTCTCACATCTGCACCCTGCCACAAACAAGCTTCAAAGCCGGGCTGCCGATATCATCAAAGCACATGACATGGTAATTGTTCATATATCTTGTTTGCTCATTCTATGCTGCTCCAGTTCATTCAGCTGGGTATGCTACTCCAGTTCATTCAGCTGGGTATGCTGCTCCAGTTCATTCAGCTGGGTATGCTGCTCCAGTTCATTCAGCTGTCGGGATAAGAACCTGGCTATAGCCAGAGGTCGATATTTGTGTATGAATAGAATTCTTGCAGTAACATCAGCGTGGCTGAATGACTCCCAGGGTAGTCGAGATTGTGTTCGGCTAAAAAAAAATATTTTCTACTTGAGTTGATGTGTTGTCGTGTATACTGCGTGTGCTTTGTGTTTTTGTTTTATTATTATGGTAAGGTTATGTCCACAGATTGATGAGCTTAAGGCAGTCTACAAGGAACTGCGGGAAGACATCAGCGGCTCATTCAGCCGCTACTTCGAGGTGGCAAATGACATGGCTGCCACAATAGATGTTGATGTGAAATCACCCCGAGTTGCAGGCAGGCAAATGCATCGCAACAACACACCAGCAACAACCCCAGAGAAATACTACAGAGTCAACCTCTGCATACCACTACTGGATCACATGATCATACAGCTGGATGAGAAATGTTCAGGTAAATAGGCATTATTTTGTTAAATTACACTGGTTTTGTTCTACGATGCAGAGTAAACGGCATTAATTTGTTTTAACATGCCATATTAATTTGTTTTCATGTCAAGTTATACTTTTGAATAATACAGATGTAAAAACCTATTATAAACATGGTAGATTAGTACAAAACAGTACAGTCAGGAGACTGCTAATACTCTGATAATAGCTCTCGAGGAGTCAATAATTATTAATAGGCACTGATTTATTTTAACATGCCAATTAAAATATATTGATTAGTCTTATATAGATGTATATATATATATATATAAAGTAAGCAAACTTAAATTAAGTACCACTACTTCAATCATAAACTAATCAGTGATTACAGTTCCATCTAATAGATCTGTATATAATAATATTGTGTGTGTTTCAGCACTGTCTCGACAGAGTACTCGCCTTTTGGGTCTGGTCCCTTCGGTCATCAGTGAGAGAGAATTAGCCATAGAAGAGATTGCAGAATTGTACAGGGTCAGGGTTCATGTTCTAGTTAGACTTCGAAAAAAAGTGCAGTGTATTTTTTAGAAATGTTTTTTTTACAAAGTTCACATGCTGTGACATAAATGCATTTGAGTAGGCAGATTTTCATGTGTGATTGTAGAAGGTGTTGACTTAAAATGGTGGATTTCTAGATGATTTGAATAAGCGGAAGGATATTTGGCAGCAATTTGCCTGTGTGACCTGTTTGCGGAGTAATGCTTGCCGGTATTTATAAATAAATTTGACGGGTGTCACACATACAGGCAGTTTACGAGAGCTAGAAGTAAGCATTTAAAAAAATATATCAGCATGTCAACGAGATGATGATAACAGCATGTGAGAAGTTTAAAGACATTTTGTAGGTCACGTTTTCTTATAATCGGACGAAACATTAATGTGGTCGGCAATGTGAAAACCATCTGTGTATTGACCCCTACAAGAACGATCTGCCCACACCGTCTCTGCTGACAGAAGAAATGCAACGTAAGCAGGCTCGATTCAGGGGCAAGAAGCCATGCAAAGCGAATGTCCTGACTCCTGCGCGAAAGGGATCAAGGTATGCCAGAAGGACACCTTCCCCAACCTGTGTGTGCTATACCGCAGGAGACGTGTACCATCCCCGTGACCTCATGCAAGTGTGCGAGGAGCGCCAGAGCACTCGGGCGACTGCACACGTACATGCGTGCCATCACGGGCCAGAGCAGATTGTCATCGTTGGCACAAATCCACATCCACTACGACATCGCAGTGGATGTGGACGAAACTGTGAACATGTTCTGTGCCATATACTCAAGGAAGCTAGAGTTTAAAAATGTACTCTTCATGTGATGTGTGGTGGAAGTGGTGGCGGTGGTAGAGTGGAAGACTGTGTGTGTGTGTGGCTGTGTGTGTGTGTGTGTGTGTGCGTGTGTGTTCACACCATAGTATTGTTTGTTTTGTCTATGGCATTGTCTGATTGCACTGCACAATTAAAAGAATTGCTCACTTATTTACTTTTGTCTTTGTTTATTACCTAATTCAGTAGGCAGGTAAGCAATAATTTTGCTTTGTGTGCCGCCCTCTGCATTCTGAAAATACAACCACTCATGTGAACTAGTGACGCCAAACTTTGCCAGTATTGTGAAAATGTGAACCCCCCGTCCAAACCTGGCTACGGGCCTGGATATCGTTGCAGATTTTAGATATCGAGGGATAGTGTTGACAATAGCATATTTATTGTAGCTGCAAGTAATGCCAACATGATCAAACGTTCACTATCGTTGAGGTATATTTTTATATTTTTACTATAAATTTACACCTTCTACCCCCTGTGATATAATGATGGAATTGTGTGGCTGGATATCCGTGTCACGTGTGATTGACCTTAGGCTTAGGGCTTATGGTATATTGTAATAAATTACAATTTTTATTAAGAATGCTTTTATTTCAGGTTAAAATCCCATATAATGTACATACAAGCAATATTTAAAATTGTAGACTCGTATTGGTAACAGACATACTAACATCGTGCACATAGCTGACAAATATGTGTCTTGCATCTATCTGACTGTCTACAACTAGTTTAACCTGAGTCTTGACAGACACATTCACAGAACTAACATCCAATTCTGCTAATATACCACAATGTAATATACACGGTTCGATATATGTACCAGTGGGTTAATTAATGCTGTATGCCTTAACACAGTATGTGTCGGAGGTAACGCATTATACAAAGAATAATTTAAAACAAAATCGTGCATCCTAATATGTTATGCTTACAAAAATTATTCCGTAAGTCTAATAAGATATCTATACATGTGCTAAGTCTAACGTCTGTTACAATATAAACCGACTGAATCCAAATCTCTTAAAAGAGACGCCATCTACCTGCCCTGTGTAAACCGCTCTATGTAATTGTAGGCCTGTGGAGGAGAACCATATGGTGGAGGAGAACCATATGCAGACACTGCAGCTTAGCCAAAGGAAAACATCAACACTCTAAGACAGCGTATTGTATATATTCTACAAATGACATTAATATTATATAATTATATGCACAATATAAAGTGTTGGTGCAAGTTGTAATTAGCAACACGGTGATAAGTAGCATATAAAAATAGGCATGAATGAATAAACAAAGTCGCAGGTGGTCAGCAGAGTACAATGCTCGGACCCATTGTTTTTCTGATCTTTATCAGTGACCACCCTGGTGGCCTGCACTCAAGAATCTGGCTGTTTGCAGATGACTGCATTGTCTATACTATAGGCAAGTAGCATCTAAAGGAGATTGTCAGCTTCTCCAGGACTACCTCGACACCTTGGCACAGTGGGAAAGTCAATGGGGAATGGAGTTTCATCCGCAGAAATGCAACATCCTTGCCTATACATGATCAAGGAACCCCATTACCTTCAACTACAAGCTGACAGGCCACTCCCTTTGATACTCATCCACCTCCAAGTACCTCGTCCTCGGTGTTGGCATCATGACAGACCTGAATCATCAACAGGGTGAGCAGGAAAGCGAATAGCATGATCGGATTCTTGATCGATCTTAGCTGTGTAGTAGTTTTTCTTTGTGTCAACCAGCATGTCGCCGAAGACCACGCATTGTGCGCGATACGCCTGCCAATGTACCTCAAGACGAGTTTGCAGCCACTTGCGCTCAGCTCGCCGTCGACGCTGTTTCTCGTTACGAAGCTCTTCAGTGTACAACGGACAGTCCGGTCGCAATATTATGGTCGCCTTCCGCAGTTGGGCATGTTTGTCAACAAGCCGACGTAAACCATTGTTTTGTGTAGCAAAGAATGCTTAAAATCAGGCTTGTTAACGAATGCGAATGTCATTCGAATGCAACCGCTAAATTTTCCATGCATTCGCATTCGAAACATTTTACTGTTCAAATGTTTCATCGAATGCGTATCAAATGCTGGCATACTGCAACAATGTTTTATGTTTGTAATAAGTAGGGGCCTACGCTATTCAGACCCGTAGCCAGGGGGGTTCACGTGAACCTCCCTTTTGTGAACCCCCTTCTCCAAAATGTGACCACCCTCAAAATTGCATCTTTAAAATGTGAACCACTAACTGTATTCCACGTTTCTCAAAAACGTTAACCCCCTAAAAGCTGCTGGAAAGTGTTCAAGCATTACAAGGAATGCCAAGGAAGCCTGATTTGTATACTGCCTGTAGATGTTAAGGGGAGGTATGGCAGCTAGATAGGACACTTTTTAAAATGCATAATTAATATAATTTTTTTGCATCCAAGCTGTAGAAAAGCTATTACTGAGTAAAAATGTATGACATTTTTTTCTGCCAGACCCCCCGTTTCCATGGTAATAAACAAAATGGCCGCCAAATGGTGGTATTCATAGCACATCTAGAAAATTGCAACACTCTGGAAGTAAAAATGATATGGTAATCTAACTTAGCCTGTTGTATTCTCCTGGATATTCTCCACAATCCGTATAAAAAACATTTCAATTTTTTTTAATATTTATATTTTATTTTGAATTTTCAAAACCGATTGATTGAAAATGCAACTTTTTTTTAGATAACTACAAAGATAAAACACAAATCCACAATGTTTTTTATACAGATTGTGCAGAATACTCAGGAGAACACAACAATCAAAACCAGATTATCATATCATTTTTACTTCCAGAGTGTTGCACGTTTATATGGCCAAAAACGTGATTTTCTGTAAACGGCCGTCAAAGTTTACACAGTGATAATATGAATAATATTATTGTAAACAAGTAAAACATTCAATAAATTGTGTTTGTTTATCTCCCAGACATTAATTATGCACAATAAATAATATCTGAGATGAAATACACCCACAGAATTTATACAATTTAGCTTTTTTTAAATAAATATAAAGGTCATTTGCATCATCATCTGATTTTCTGTAAACGTCCATCTGACACTGAAATGTCAAGATGTGAATAGTAATGGCTGTAAACAGCCAAAACAATTCAATTAAAGGTGTTTGTTTTCTCACAACATTAATTATGCATAACAAGCAATGTTTATGATGAAATATATCCACATGATAATAATACAATTTTATTTATATGCCAACAAATGAAATATATCCACATGATAATAATACAATTTTATTTATATGCCAACAAATGAAATATATCCACATGATAATAATACAATTTTATTTATATGCCAACAAATCTGGGGCAACAGCAAGTTACAGGTTTTACTGAAAAGAACAAACGCCCATATATAAGTTGCACAGTTCTGTAAATATAAGTTAACAAAGCAATAACTTAGTCTTATATACCAAACAGTTAACATGTCAAGGGCAAGGCCTGTTAACAGGCCTGCTGTCATCACACACCAGTACTAGCTTTGTCCGGCTACAGGACGCACTATTTGGCAAAGCTGCAGTCTCTTTAACTATCGTACCGTCACTGGTGCCGATAGTAACATTAGAGGGTACAGGTCAAAACGGCGACAGATCCAAAACGGCGACAACCAAAACGGCGACAACCAAAACGGCGACAATTCCAAAACGGCGACACACCAAAACGGCGACAAACCAAAACGGCGACACACTAAAACGGCGACACACTAAAACGGCGACAACCTATAAAGTTTCAAATTTGAAATAAATAAAAATAAGCTCTTGTATTGTTTCGTTGAGCAGATCCTTTCATGCGATTGATCTTTGATTTGTGTCGGTTAAGAAAGTGTGAAGTCGGTAGGGGCATTAGTAATCTTTCTAGAAAATCCTGTACCGTAATGAGTTAAGAGATATCAGTAGAAATGAATAAGCAACCGTTCACGACTTTGCTCATTTTAGAAATGTATTTATTAAAGAACGTTCAGGGTACAGGTCAAAACATGGAACCAATCCAAAACATAATGTTCATAACAGTATAAAAAGACACAATATTAAAGCAAAAATACAAACACTTTCCTGTCATCACACCACAATATATAAGCCTATAAATCCTTAATGAGTTAAGAGATTTATAAATGTATTTATTAAAGAACATGAAACCAATCCAAAACATAATGTTCATAACAGTATAAAGTATACAGTATAAAAAGACACAATATTAAAACAAAAACCGGTCATAAAAACATAAATTAAATGTTCACAATTATTCATATGTACCCTGCACATTTAACTGTTGAGAGCGTCCGCTTCTAAACTGGTCCATGCACCTTGGAGCATGCTGCCAACAGCTGGTCAGTGGTACGCTCACCGGCTTCAAACTCGCTCGACGAAAAGCGCTCTCCACCAAGGTAGCTGCTGCGGCGAACACTTGCTGTTGTGCGTTTCGCTTGACCTAAATGTAAATCAACAATATTTACATTTCCTATGCAACTGCCATTCCACCCCTTAAAACAAACCAGCATACCTGGTCCCGAATTGGATGCACATGCATATGTAAATGTCGCATTATCTGAATTAATCCAATTTACCTGAACGACAATCTCGGCGAGACCACGGCAACCTTCATGCGGCGGGTGGTTATGGGGCGCCCGACCAGCAGAGAAGGTGTCTCCACGCTGAGCAATCGTCGCACGACAGGTTATCAATTTTGTTCGAATCGAACATCGCCAGTAGACAACGCCAGCACGCTGACGAGATCGCACAAAGGAATACCTAATAAGAGAACGTCGCATATGGTAAGTAGAATGAAAGATTTTGAGCAGAAGAATTGCTGGCAAGAAACTTTGATGAAAAGACAGATGATTAAGTTGTAACAATGGGTGATCGAAACGGCATCCGAAAACAAAAATGCTGTTCTTTGGTTGTTATTGACACAAGTACACACACCTTAATGTATAAGTATCTATCTACTCACTTGTCTGACTCGATCAATAAGTCCTTCCCTTTCTGTGATGCGTTGGCCACAATGTCATACGTAGGGGTTGACTCCAGAAATTCCTCCTCCGTTTGTAACGGCTCAGGGTCCAGCATGGACGCCTCTCCCACGTCCATCGGTGCCTGTCCATCCTATAGAGAAGGTAATCCACATACAAACATTACTTACGCACATTCCCTCGGAAGCCTCTCTGTCAGTACCTGTGCAACTACATGCATAGTAATTTTGTAAATATATAGTTAACTTTCAATAAATAGCTGACTGCCTTTCTACTTTCATAGAACATATATTTAAGGATACCCATATTTATTATGCGTTATGTGACTTACATCGTGTTCATCATCCAGTGCAGAGCTTTCTGCTTGCGGTAGGTCAATCTGAATGGACGCCTCTCCCACGTCCATCGGTGCCTGTCCATCCTATACCGAAGGCAATCCACATACAAACATTACTTGCACACATTCCGTCAAGCTGACAATATTCGCGATTTCGGACATGCATATTGTTACAATAGGCGACAATAAGGATCTCTTAAAGACGGAATTAGCAAGGGAAGCCTTAGTAACGTTAAATGGCTGGCTGTGTATTCAATTGGGTACCATTTGTGGACACCCCTTTAACCGTTCTACCCAATAGTGATTGCTATCAGATATATACTTGCAGAGACAGAGTTTAGAAGTTGCTGTGTCACTTACCACAGCATTGGCGTCTGTCTGGCTGCACACCGAACATTTCCAAGCGTACTCCACCGTCTCGTCCTGGACCAGCTCCCAGTACTTTCGTTGTGTGAGACCGGTTTTGCAAACACGGTGTTGCCACAAATCACATATGTCGCACTGTAGTGCCTGTTGCCGAGGCCTCACAACTTTTCCACATACGACACAATTGTCAATATGATATGACGTTCCAGGAGCGGGTGGACAAACTTCTTTACAGGAGTCCATTGTTAAAACGTAACTAAATGCTAACAAACGTAACCGACAAGAGCTAGCTCCATGCAGAAGTAACTGTTAGAACAAACAATACAGGATACGTTTAGCCAATTTCAATTATCGAGCAGAGTGACTAGAAGTGGAGACAGCATCGACTTTATACTTGGTCATGAAACAAAAGCAGTGTGTATGGCGCTTGCTAATTGATTGCGGACGAGACAGCATGTGATTGGTGGAATGACTCAACAGCGGTACATTATGTGTGCATATGTCAGTCAACAGCAATAAGTATTACAGGCTCCACAGACATAAACAATTGGGCATGCCTGGCCTTGAATACACTTTAATTAACACAGTGTAACTTATTGGATGTTGCAAAACAAGCATCCCTTTGAAGTGCTAACCAACGACATAAACTGCCGACAGGAGTTACAGTGTAGCAACTACCGACTTCACACTTTCTTAACCGACACAAATCAAAGATAAATAACAAGATACAAGATATTTATTCACAGACTACATTCAGTAACAACTGTTTTGGTAGTGGTGACACGCATACATTATGATAAAAGCATAATACATACTTAACATATGTAAACGATATAATAAATTATGTATGTAAAAGTGAGTGAGCAGATATACTGGATGGAAACGAACATATTTACAATACTTAAAAAGAATAAATCTTTGATGAACATTTAACCATTTTAGAGATGTTAACATATCAGAGACGTGGGTCCTATAATGGCACCCCAGGATAATACGCATTCCTCGATTCTATAATTTCTGAAGTCTACATGAAAGGATCTGCTCAATGAAACAATGCAAGTGCACCAAGCCGATTACTAATGCCCCTACCGACTTCACACTTTCTTAACCGACACAAATCAAAGATCAATCGCATGAAAGGATCTGCTCAATGAAACAATGCAAGTGCACCAAGCCGATTATTAATGCCTCTACCGACTTAACCGACAAAAATCAAAGATAAATCTGCTCAATGTAACAATGCAACTGCACCATGTCGATTACTAATACCTCTTCCGAATCCACACGTTCTTACCACACACAAATCAAAGGCAGACAACACAAACATATCTGCTCAATTACACAATGCTAGAGTAGCAAGTGAATTACTACGGCTACACAAATCAAAGACACACCGCATGAAAGGATCTGCTCAACGAAACAATACAAGAGCTTATTTTTATTTCTTTCAAATTTGAAACTTTATAGGTTGTCGCCGTTTTGGTTTGTCGCCGTTTTAGTGTGTCGCCGTTTTGGTTTGTCGCCGTTTTGGTGTGTCGCCGTTTTGGAATTGTCGCCGTTTTGGTTGTCGCCGTTTTGGTTGTCGCCGTTTTGGATCTGTCGCCGTTTTGACCTGTATCCACATTAGCACAAGCCCCAAACTCAGCCATGGCAACGGGCAGCGAAGTCGAAGTGACAGCTCCGACTGGCATTGCCGCGTCTTCGCCAGCGTTTCTGACACGCGACGAAATTAACTTGCGTTTTCCCCACGCAGAAGCCGCCAATAACTGCTGCCTTTTCTTCACAAATGACA
This sequence comes from Escarpia spicata, assembly GCA_963995525.1. Lineage (NCBI taxonomy): Eukaryota > Metazoa > Annelida > Polychaeta > Sabellida > Siboglinidae > Escarpia > Escarpia spicata. The sequence goes on along the minus strand of OZ023211.1, from coordinate 48,972,928 downwards.
TTCAGCCACAACGTCCTTTTCCGCAACTTTTCTCTATGCTAACTAACTCTAAACTATCTCTTATCAACATCGTCAGAGACAAAACTCACATCGCTCGAGAAAACCGCCATATTTTATAAACAATGGGAAGTAGCAACAAGTGGCATGCTGGGAGAGTTTTGCGCTCGCGCAACTTCGTAAACCAATCAGAGTGTTCGTAGACACGAGGCGCGTCACGGAACTTAGCGGATGACGACACGACGGTTACCGAATGCCAAATAAGGTCATTCTCGGCAAAATATAGCTTGCATAAATAACGATGTTGGCCGAATTCTTTCACAAGGGCGGGATTACCGACTACGGTGATTGACAGACGACGTTTTGGCGGTTCCAAAAATATCAAACAAGATGGCGTAAGTCGAAGGAAGGACCGCGTTGTCATGGCGTAAACATTGACAACTTTCAGCGCATTTCGCGTCTTCCCAATAAAAATGGATATATCAGTGTGATAAGGGTGGACTTTATACACGAATAAAAGTCGTTTAGAGGTATGTTGTTGGTCTAAAAGTGAAGTTTATTTATAGTAAACATACAAATCTACTATCTGGCGCTGGAAAATTAAATTGACATATTTGTTCAAAAAAGCGTAAATTAGCACCCGTACCAGGCCTTAAAGGGAGAACCCTTATCTATTAAGTGATCATCACTGAATGTATCAGAGCCTGGCTGAGGGGTCTGTCCCCAATGCCATGTGTGAAAAGGGCAGTCACTAGAGAAATGTGCATCCAGTTAGCCTTGCAGAAGGACTTCACACTATCCCAGGGTCTCCTGTTATGTAAACGCGTGGGGTAACAAATACACAAGAAACCAGTTTTACACCAAATGTAAAATTGTGAGTCCTAATTGTAGTCATTCAGAGGTGACAGATGCAGACAAAATACTGGTGAATGAACGGGGTGACAATGATTTAACAATTATGAGCACATTAATTAAACCATAATAACGCTAAAAAATTTACATATTATATAGGCCTACAGCCACACACTAGGCATAACACAAAACAGACATTCGCATTCAGACGCAACCACTAAACATTCACATTCGAATGTGATCATAGAAATAAGCATTCGCATTCGAATGAAGTTACACATTTGCATGCAATGATATGCATTCGTTAACAAGGCTGCTCAGAATTAAGAAATATGCATCATTTTAGACTTACATTAGGAATGTCTATGTACTGTAAATTGTGTGTCAAATTCCTGTCTTCTTCAATCTACGCCTTTACGGCCAACCCTAGGACAAGTAGTGCCCAGAGTCGGGAATGAAGACAGAGCATTGAGTCATCAGAGCAGTTGAATGGCTCTGAACTCACATATAAATACATAAATAAAATACTGTTTCATGCTCAGTTTGTGACATTGTATCGTCTTCATAGATGGTGTGATATAACTCACTACCCACCAAAGCACAATATCCAGTGATAATGTGTAATAATATCACTACTCCACACAGCACAATCTCCAGTTATCAGGTGTGACAACATCACTGTCCAGTTATCAGTTGTGAGTGTGTGACAACATGACTAGAACATTGTCAGACAGATTTCTCTCACGGCTATGCTGTCTACAAACAAGCGATGATGCCTCTGTCACTGCTAGACTTCAATGTCCGGATTAGATCCAGGAAATCTGCGTGCTTTAAATTTGTCTTCATTTCTCAGATCGGCTTTCTCTGTTCTCGTGTGCCATACTAATACCTGCAGAAGAAACAGAATAAAAGTTGTTTGAGACTAAAACAACAATGTTGCTTCTTAAGAATGAGATGGTAGGCATTGACCAATCAGTTGACACAAAACAATGGTGGGATGGTAGGCCTTCACCAATCAGATCACACAACACATAGAGTAAGACTAAGAGTGAGATGGAAGGCACTGACCAATCAGATGACACAAAACAGAGTAAGAATGGGATGGTAGACACTGACCAATGACATGAAACAAAACAGAGTAAGTGCGATGTGGTAGGTATACAAACGACCGTAATTACATAATGGAAGTAATATATCAACTCATTGTCAATTTGTCTAAAACATACGGTATTCAACAAGTGGCTTCTCCCCCCAATCACAGCTGAACACAGTGTGGAAAAATTCACACATAATTTTCTTTTGATTTTAATCGAAACAATAATCACACACCTAATTAAGCAAACAAATGTAGACGAAGAATACATGAGACGTTGCGATGTTGCGAATCGACAAGGAAACAAGATCTGGTCCAACAATAGTCTTGTATTTATCTCTTTTCTACGGCTACATGATAGTACCAAATGCACACACGGATGCGCAGTTAGCTTGATTTCGGGATAGGCGAATACATAGTGCAAACATAAAATGATGGCTTGGCAAGTTGAAATATGTATACTGTCAAATATAGGTAGTACATCAGTGACCCCAACTCAGCATGACATACCTTGGTACAGTTGTGCGCCTTTGGCTCAAGTTCCTCCATCGTTGTCAGGGCTGACAGGAGGTGTGTCTCGAGGTGTCCCCGTCTCACAGAGTTACTGAAGTTAGCCTCTGGGTGGTCCAGTAGCAGGCGAAGATTGATGGAGAAGCCGGCCATGTCCGTAGCAAAGGCTCGGTCAGGACGGAAATAGGTGAACCAACCCGTCACACGACCACTGTTGACAATGGGACTCTCGTAGCGCAGGTAGCCACTGAGACCAACTGGCCACACCGACACTCTCTTGGTGTAACGCATCTACAGCAACAAGGACACAAACATCTAGTCTAAGTTCAGTGGTACCGTCTTTCAGATACACAGAGCACAGGAACTTATAACAGACCCAACATTTAGTCCACCCATTTACCACATTTAAGTTGTCCACCTGTTTACAACTTTGTTAGGCCTATTTTTTTATTTCAACAAACCCAACATTAGGTAGCATTTCAAAAATCTTATACACACCCGGTACCGTATTAGTGTACAGGTTGAACCAATATTTGAAGTGTGTTGCGTGCATGCAGACGACCGCATGTGTGTGCATGCATGCGTTCGAGTGTGTTGCATGTGTGTGTGTGTGTGTGTCTGTGTGTGTGTGTGTTTGTATGTATGTTTCCACTGGAGTATGACACACTTTTAAACAATTTCAAGATATCTTACCTCTTCAAACAACTGCAGATCATAGGTGTTGTCATCATCAGCGAAATAGATGATGCCATTAGCAGTGTCTGCGTGAAGGTTCTCCCTCAGCCACTGCAAACCGAGGTTTCTCTGTAGCACGCCCCGTGGCTTCAGCCAATGAGGGTCGGACGACTTCGCCTTGAACACTGTCGGCGTGGCTATGTTCAAGTGGGTGTAGGTGAGAGGACACCGAGAGAGGAAGTGAGAGACGAGGGCAGTTTTAGTGAGTGAGTCCTCGACAAGGATCCAATGCAGCTTGAGGACGTGGCGCAAGGTGTGGGACAGCCGAGTCAACTCGGCCTTCTGCACCGTGCGGGTGTACGTTGGCGTGATCACGTAGATAGTCGGTACATGATGGTCAACAACGATCTCTTCAATGGCATCAACCTTGTGTGGATATGACCGTCGCAAGGTCATCTCAAGGTCATGCAGCTGTGACAATTTTCTGTCGAGTTCCCGCTGACGACTGTCAAGATGTTGTAGTGACACACTGTGGGGAAGGACGGATTGACAGTCTGGCTTGTCACCTACAAACATTGAAGACACTGACAGTGACAGTCTGGCTTGACACCTACAAACATTCATGACATTGACAGTCTGACTTGTCACCTACAAACACTGATGACACTGACAGTCTGACTTGTCACCTACAAACATTGATGACAGACAGTCTGGCTTTTCACCTACAAACATTGATGACACTGACAGTCTGGCTTGTCACCTACAAACATTGATTATAGGCGGATCCACTAATTTGGAATTTGGCGTGCCCATAAATCTTTTTGAATGGGCCCACATGACCGTGTCCACCCCAGACCCTTTGAAATGTGCCCCCGTTTAGGTTACAATAAGGAGAATTTACGCCAACATGGTGGCTAAAAATGTTCAAACCCCTCGTCTTCCGATGTCACAGTCGAGCCTGCAGAGAAGCTGAAGAAGAGCTGAAGATATGGCTGCTCAGCGGAAAAAAATCAATGGCACTCCCCTCCCCCCGTCTTCCGATGTCACCAGTCGAGCCACAACAGCAGAGAAGCTGAAGTTATGGCGAAGTAGTGGCAAATTGTTTACACCACTTGGTTCGGCCGCCAATGTTCTGAGTTCTGGGTCTACAGAGTTCTTCTGAGCTGTACATATGAAGACAATGGTGGGATGGGATAGTAGGTCTCAGAACGATTGGTTTCAATGGTGCTGCCACCTTGCGATCAATGTTGTACTATACAGGAAAATCTCAAAAACCATTTGCTTCATTTTGCTTCGAAAAAGTTAACTTTTTGAACATTCATACTCTTAGTGACCGATATATCTGCCTAATTACGTATCTCATTAGATCCACCAAGAGCTCAAAGGGGTGCCAAATCTGGCAAGTGCCAGAAACCCTACTAATTACTACAAAGTCAAAGACAGTAGACTGGTGAGTAGGCAGTAGACTGAGTCTGAGTAGTCTAAACTAAAGAGAAGGCACTTACCCGCAGTGGATGCATACATAACAAAGATTACCACAAATAACCCTAAGCATACGACACTGAGATACAAGAATAACAACTTGGATCGTTGAACAAACATCTTGCCGCATCACGTAACACGTCATATTCAATGTCGTGCCCAGAATTAACAATAACTGTGGACATAATGGCCACGACTAACGACCGATCAGCACCGGAAGGCACCGAATAGCACCGAAAAGCATCGCAAGGTGCTGTTAGTATCGCTCTGTAAAGTGGCGCCACTGCTCATTGATCGCCTGAGAGCACTTGGGAATTTTTCGCCGCTGCGCCGACGTAACTTCAGCTTCTCCGCTCTCTCGGCTGTGAACTCACTCATGACATCCGATCACGGAGGGACAGTGCTATTGAAAATGTTCTTTTTTATGTCGCGCCGCCTATTACTGCGAGGGAGGACAAAAAACATACGTCTGCAATCCAGTCGACAAAAATACACATTAAATGCCTTATCAAATTTTGATTCCCACCCGCCACTGACGCTCGCCACAAAAGCAAAGATTTACGCTCACATTTAATGGGAGGGGCAGAACCATATGTCTGCCCCCACCCCCCCGGAGAAATTCCATGAGGGCAGTTGCCCCCCTCCGTCCCCTGTTCCCGCGCCTATGCGTGGAAGTGTCTCCAAAGTGTAACCTTTTCAGATGTTTTATCAACAACGTACACTCCCACCATACCACACCGCACCCTAGTTTCATCATATTGCAAGTATTCTGTTCAAAATATAATTTTTAACAGATTGAGTCCCCGTGCCTTACAAGCCCGTGGTGCTTCAGTTTTTGGCCACAAAATGGGCATATTTACAACTTTTATGAATTACTTCACTGAAAAATAGACTCTAAGTGCTAAAGAAATGCATAATTGCAAACGTGTTTTATTTAATGAATTCCTTCCCACTCACCCTCAAACGCGCTTAATTCGTTGTTGGCCATCAAATGAATATACTCACAACTGCAATATGTGTAAATTTGGTAAAACCCAGTTTTCAGTTGCCACCATATTGCACATTTTCAGGGATTCTATTCAAAAAACATTTAAACAGATGGGAAGGGTGTATACCAATGCAGTGCATGTGACAACACGTGTATCCGGTTATTCTACCACACACCATGATTAGAGATCACGTTGTACACACCCCCACCCACCCGTTAACATTTTCGGCATTTCCGGCCAAGAAATAAAAAAATGGACCCCCATGTAAACAAAACTTGAATCCGCCCCAATATATGCTGCATATTACGATACGCAACGTATTCACAGTGTGCACTGTCAACATGCTAAATAGGATCATAGGGAGTGTTTTGCAAACTGTATCAAAACGACAGCAGCAACCTGACGCTTTAGGAACCCGGACATAATAAACACACGTACGCGCACGCACATATGCATACATGCACGCACGAATACACGCACACACGCACACACGCGCACACACGCGCACACACGCACACACGCACACACGCACACACAACCGCACACACACACACAGGCACGCACGCACACACACACTAATTATTTTTTTTTTTAATCCAGTCCTATTGTACTGTAGTGTGATCTGGAATAGTATAGGGCCTACAAAAAAAACAGGTGACTGTTATTGTGCTGCGGCGTGTGTGCTGATGCGATGATGACTGCAGTGTTGATGTCACGGTTGACTGGTTAGCCTTGACCTGCATGTTAGTTGGAGGTGTGAGTCATGTCGTTCAATCAGTACGAGCTATTCGGGGGAGTGACGCAGCCGGGGAATACATTGGCTGATGCAATATACGAAATATTCCTCTTTTGTTTACTTGTGACGTGAGAACTGTGGGAGGGCAGGCATGGGGCCTGATGTCGCAGCTGGTCAGAGGATGGAATAACGGTCAACAAAATGTAATTTCTTATACAGCGCAGTATCCAATCCTTAGCACTACTCAAAGAGCTTTTCACTTTACTCCATGGCAGACCTGTTCAATCGGACACCATCTCGATTTATCTGGGAAGCATTCAGCAATGCTGCAATTAATGCGCGAAAACTATTTGCACACAACTATTCACCACTGTTTATAACCAGGTACTCATTCATACAACTGAGTGAACAGAGAAACGTAGAGTGATCGAACTTGGCAAATGTATTATTTGTGGGCGCAAGAGAAACTAGAAGCAAATTCATAGCCGTAGAAGATGGACTCATGTACACGTGACAATTAGTCGGTGTCACGGTAACATTTATCCGGGTGATGTTTATGTGCGTATGTAAGGCATAATATTTGGCACCAGTAGATCACGTAGTGATAAATAATATCCAGTAGTTAAATACATTTCGTTTGTTGTCGTAATACGAGCATTATAGTTAGTTAGAGTTCATAATTATAATTTGCTGTTTCAGATTTGTGACCAAGTATAAGAGTAAGTCACGTGACGTGTTTTACACAAAAAATTGTTTATGTCTGTGGGAAGCAAACATTTTATAATCTATGTATGTATATAGACATAAATAATATCCAGTAGTTAAATACATTTCGTTTATTGTCGTAATACGAGCATTATAGTTAGTTAGAGTTCATAATTATAATTTGCTGTTTCAGATTTGTGACCAAGTATAAGAGTAAGTCACGTGACGTGTTTTACAACAAAAATTGTTTATGTCTGTGGGAAGCAAACATTTTATAATCTATGTATGTATATAGACATATATATATATATATATATATATATATATATATATATATATATATATATATATATATACAAACATACATAACGCCCGGATAAATGAAAGCGTGACAGTCGTAGCTGCTGATAAATACATTCACCTAGATACGCGCACGCGCAGAAATGTCACCCGGATATTATATAACGCCCGGATAAATGTAAGCACGTCACCGTGACAACAAAACAATGAGCGGTGTTTAGTCAATAGTGTTAAGAAATTCCCATTTCGTGTAAGCGCCTTGGTTTCAAAACAGATGGGCTTACGCTATATATGCCGCTATAAATGCTCGCAATATAGTGTAATTGATGCCTTTTATTACTTCTCGGTTACCCGTGTTGTCACTGTCTTATGTAATCGGACCAGCGTCAGGGAATGTTTTGATGCGGGTCGCCACAACATTATGTTGAACAGAGTGAACGTTATGCTTGAATTAGACACGGAAGCCGTGCGAAGCGAAGCGTGAATCCGTCGAACTATTATGTCGGTATTTAACAGTACAACATTGATTAGTTATTTATATAATGCGAATGAGACAGTGTTAGACGTACGCCATCGCTAGACAGTGTTAGACGTACGTCGTCGCTAGACAGTGTTAGACGTACGTCGTCGCTAGACAGTGTTAGACGTACGTCGTCGCTAGACAGTGTTAGACGTACGTCGTCGCTAGAACGCAGCCCAGAGTTACAGTGGTGCTTTCTTGTAAGTACAATATACTCATTCAAACTTGAAATGCTGTTAATAACATTTAAGATGGATGTTGGTTAGTTGTTCTGCTTCGAAATAAGAGTAACTGAATTTCGTCATCGTTTATTTGAGTATTTATTGTAATCGTACACAAAATGACGTCTTCATTTGGAGGTAGTGGCATTTCAACTGACCGCGACAGTACCGTCTTCACTTACAGACGGTGATGTGTTCACTTAGAGATTGTGATGTATTCACCTCTAGAGACGGTGATAACTTCACCTATATATAATATTATAGTGATATGGTCACTTAGAGAGAGAGAGAGAGAGAGAGGGGGTGGAGAGGGAGGGAGAGAGATGAGAGATAGAGATCGCCTCAAGAGACGGTGAAGTCTTCACCTCTATATACAGTGATGTATTTGTATTCACCTGTAGCGATGGTGATGTGTTTACCTCTAGAAACGGTGATGTCTTTATCTCTAGAGAAGGTGATGTCTTTACCTCTAGAGACGGTGGTGTTTTACCTCTAGAGACTGTAATGTATTCACCTCTAAAGACAGTGATGTCTTTACATCTAGAGATGGTGATGATTTTCCTCTAGAGACGGTGATGTCGTCACCCAGAGACAGTGATATCTTAACTTAGAGACGATGATGTCTTCACGTCTAGAGATGATGGTGTCTTTACATCTAGAGACGGTGATGCATTCACCTTTAGAGACGGTGATGTATTTATCTCTAGTGACGGAGATGTATTTACCTCTAGAGACGGTGATGTATTTATCTCTAGTGACGGAGATGTATTTACCTCTAGAGACGGTGATGTCTTTACCTCTACAGATGATGACGTATTCACCTCTAGAGACGGTGATGCATTCACCTCTAGAGACGGTGATGTATTTATCTCTAGAGGCGGTGATGTATTCACCTATAGAGACAGTGGTGACTTCACACCTAGAGACAGTGATGTCTTTACCTCTAGAGAAGGTGATGTATTCACTTTTAGAGACGGTAATGACTTTTCCTCTAGAGACGGTGAAGAATTCACGTCTAAAGTCGGTGATGTCGTCAATCAGAGACAGTGATGTCTTTACCTCTAGACACGGTGATATATTTACCTCTAGAGACGGTGATATATGCACCTCTAAATACTGTGCTATATTCACATCTAGAGACGGTGATGCCACTCTCATAGGCACCGGCTTGGACGGCTGAACCACCGCCACTTCATACTTTGGTTGGGGCTGGATATAATATTATGCTTAGCCCCCGATATTTTGGCAATGAAGGTTTTTTATGAGCCCGGATGCGAGTGTAGTGGAATTTTTAGTAAGCCTCAAGGAGGTGGAATTGAAGGGGTTTGGTGGGCATCAATTCCCAAAAAAATCTAACACGTAAGTAACCCATATATTTCGGCTAATCGCTTGTTGGCGTTTTTAATTACATTTTCTCGGCTGGTTATGCCACTTTCAATGAAGTAGTTTATGTATATTGTGACATATCATTAAGGTTTTTGATTAATTTAATTCCAATTCAAGTACAAAGTATATATTGTACAGACATATGCATTTAAATTGATGGATTGCACACGAAAGTGTTTCCACTTATTTCCAGTGTCGTCCATTTTACAGATGTAGTACGGCAAGAGGTCACCTTATACAATATATATATATATATATACGCAGTTTCTGGAATTTAAAAAACTTAAACCAACATTTATAACACTTGTTTTACAAATACTGATATGATAATACTGAGATGGTAATACTGGAATTAAAAAAACTTAAACCAACATTTATAACACTTGTTTTACAAATACTGATATGATAATATTGAGATGGTAATACTGAAATGATAATACTGAGATGGTAATACTGTTTCAGAATACGATTCAACAATATCACACCTTAGTAATATAAAAAGTTACTTTGCTCTTCAGCAAGAGCCCGGTTCTTTAGATACAGTTTCATTTTTTTAAAACATGTTTACTTGTTAGACATTTGACAGAAGCAGGCAGCTCATTCCAGATCTTGACACCATTGTAGCAAAGACTGCTCTTGGCTACACCTTGTACCGTAGGCAGGACAAAGTTGTGTTCAGAATTACGAGTACAGTGACTGTGTTGAGTGCTTAATCGGGTGAAATTGTTAAACACATATTCAGGTGCAGTACCATTAAATACATTATACATATGATTCAACATTAGTTGATTGACACGATCGGAAGTATTTAAAATACCAACTTTGTCAAATTCACAATGTCCAATATGTGTTCGGGGACCGATATTTAGAACAAAACGTACCATTTTGTTTTGGGCTATTTGCAGCTTTTGTTTGAGTTTCTTACTTATGCCCAAATACCAGGCTGACGCTGCATAATCAAAATGGCATTGTATCAAAGCAGATGTAAGTAGTTTACGTGATTTTTTATTTAGTACGTTACCATACCTGTACATAAATTTCCGCCTTGATGTACACTTATTCAGTCTAGAGTTCACAATAGATTCACCAGAAAGTGTCTGGTCCAACTTCACACCTAGGTACTTGACAGAGTCCGGTTTAATATCATGACCTTGACATTGTTATACAAAGTTCTTGGTGAGATGTTTTTTGCGTTTCGATGAAAGGACAATTGCTTCCGTTTTGCCCATGTGCATTGATAATCGATTGTCAGTCAACCATTGGAAGCAGTGTGAAACTTCATTACTTCGCTTAGATGCCACCCTTTCAATGTCATGATCACTAACCAGAAGTATTGTGTCATCTGCATACGTAATTAATTTACACGAAATTAAGGTTACTCATAAAATGTTATGGCCACGGGGAGGGTGTGCTTGGTCAACCAGTTTGACCAAGCACACTATAACATAGACTATTGTGTTGTCTGCGTCCTTAATAATACTTTCAGTATTAGCAGTATGAAATGAATTAACGTAATAGGGTCGTTACATATTCCGGGATTCTTTTAGGATATTATAAAGAATACAACCCAGATAGCACACCTACAGCGGGCCGAGAGCAGCAGACTTCTTGGCCCGCTGTCGGCATCCGCCTGCGGGCCGGACAGGCCAGGCCGGTGGTTGGCCGCACAGATGCCGACTATGCCTAATTTTGCTAAATGTATGCATATGTTTTTGTTTTCAAGTTATAAGACCAAATTATACACATACATGTAAGTGTATTGGTCTTATAACTTGAACATTTAAATCGTAATCATCATGCATTGTCACTCTAATATTAAAATGATCATTACTTAATACACATTCATCCATTTATTGGGATTAACTGGAATTTTGAAGTTTTTTAACAATAAAATAATATAGTCATATATTATTTAGGAACATAACAAATGTTAACTGCTTCAAAAAGAGAATGTGTGTCGAGTATCCCATCCAATTATTATAAACTAAAATTAAATACGCCAATAAACAACTCCAATGCGCATAACAAACACATCATTTAATACAAGAAAATCAAAAGCAAAATTTGTCATTCGGTGCTGTCTAACACAATTCCCGTCAGAGGCGAAATGTTCTCTTGAGATGTTGTAGTCAGTGGCATGTTGCCACTTAATTTTTTCTGACAGCATTTGGAATATTATCGTAAGTAATATTTCATTTCTTCAATGAATGTACAGCATTGTACAATGCCTAGTATCTATGGAATGTGTATTGTCTCACAAGAAAGCCACATGAAATAATTTTACTTTATTTTATCAAATAATCCCCGGTTTCTCATCAGCACATGAAATTTAAAATAGGTTCCACAACACTTCATTTTTAAATCTGGATCAACATAGACACATTTACCAAAATCGCACCCCTCGTCTACTTTTTAATAAAGTTCTGATGAGAAACCTGGAACTGTTTTATATAGCCCTAAAGTAAAGCGACATAAATGCCAAAATGACATAAATTGTGTGGGCCATAAGCCGACAGGAGACGCCTAGTGTAAGCACTTCACCCATCACACAAACAGGAACACACTGCACAGGGGCAGCAATTTGTTTATGTTGATGAATGTCTATCATTTGAATTTTACATGTAAGTACATAAGATGTTAAACAGTAATAATTTTAACATTAACTATATGTCCACTAACATAATAGAGCTAAGTTACACTAACATAATATAACTTTGCATTGCACACACACACGCACGCACGCAAGTACGCACGCACACGCACATACACACGCACACACGCACACACGCACACACGCACACACGCACACACGCACACACGCACACACGCACACATATATATATATGCATACATAAATAATTAAAATAGGCCTTTAAAAATGAAACATGTTTGTAAGCACACAATACTAATAACGTGCAAATTATAAAATAATATTTGTAATTACCAAACTAGCCTATAATAATAATAATAAATATTGTTCCAAATGTATGTCCTGATTGTTAAAACTCTGCCCAAAGCTGGAACTAGATCTAGAACTAGGTTTATTCACTAGGTGATACCATCAAACCACGTGGCCTTCACCTTGCCGATGTTGGTCACTTCATGAAATACACTTTTGTCACCAGTAAAATTTGGATTTAGGCTGTATTTATTTGTAGATAAAGAACAAAAAGCGTGTCTAACTCTGACCTACAACCGAGACAACTTCCAAACACCGTAAAATTTAGTCGGCCGAGGGTGGCGTGCTGGCTTGGAAAAAATCATCCTATGGGTGCGTTTTGCCCGGTGGTGCGTTTTTCCATCGAACTACTCTATGGTTCGCAACACAACCTATATATTATTTTATGCAAAAACTTATTTGTTTTGTCACTTTCCGTTTTTGTCAGGCATATCAAACATTTGGGACATCGAAAGTATACCGAAATCTTATTATGATGCAATATCCTCCAGACATATTATGGTAGTAGTAGAGCAAAGTAGGCTGTCCGGCACCGTTGCCTTCGATTTGCCAGGGGTGTCCTCTTTTTGTGACTACACACGTAGAAAAACTCATGAACGGCGCTGTTTTGGTGATTTCTCTGCGCTATGCTAGCATGTGTAATAAACATTCTAATTTTTCATTTATTTATGTTAATACGCACACGCACACGCACACGCACACGCACACGCACACGCACACGCACACGCACACGCACACTCACACGCACACTCATACGCATACTACCGTGATAGTCCTGGGCGAATACCATGTGTGATTGACATCGTGACGTCATGTATGAAGTGGTGGAATTTTCCGCTGTCGCATGGCTGCGTCTCGTGTTGTAAACGCACGGGATATGTGTCAACTTTTAGCGCCTGCCATAACTTCGGAATTGGTGGAAAGTTCCCAACTTCAGGGAATGCAGTTGTGTTTGAGTCACAAAATGCGGAAATTTTGCATTTTGTAAATAAATAAAATGTTCATCAAATATTTAGTGCCAACCGACTCGTAAAATTATCTTTTTATGGAGATATGAAATTTCGTATTATTAGTAAAGTCTTTGTATTTATACATCAACTTGTGTTTCTTTTAGTAGGACCGTAGGTGGACCCGTAGGTGGGACAGCACGCACGCAGGCGCGCGCACCCACGCGCGCGCGCGCGCGCACACACACACACACACACACACACACATACACACACACACACACATACACACACACACACAAACACACACACACACACAAACACACACACACACACAAACACACACACACAAACACACACACACAAACACACACACACAAACACACACACACAAACACAAACACACACACACACACACAAACACAAACTCTCGCGAGCGACGCACTTCAAATATTGACTCCGTCTGCTCTCGAATACAGGGCAAGTCCTCCAGACCAGGAGTATAAAATTAAAACCATTTCTAGAAACACTCGAATTTTCCGAGGCACGCCAGATTGTGAATCGATAACAACATTGTATGTTTAAACTTGGCCAGGCCGCTGTCAATCACACAGTTAAGTTAGTTTCCCTTGCACACACATACATACGCACACACACACACGCACGCACGCACGCGCGCGCGCACAATTATATATATATATATATATAATATAACCAAATATTACGTTTGCCTATCCTACTAGATGCACGTATAGGCATATACACCATAAATAGTTAATTAACTTAACATAACTTTCGTCTCACAATGATGTACGTATCTGTGTGAATAGATGTTCAATAATTGAAACCAAATTATTTACAACGGCAGTTGTCATTTTATGCTGACTCATTAGTGCGATCATACTGTTATATCCAGTACATTGTCAACATTCGCCGACAATAAACAAAGCTGACGCCCCCCCCCCCCCCCCCCCCCCCCCCCCCCCCCATCCCGCACACGGGCACGAACAGCGCAACGCGATAGCGACAGCCAACAGCAGACAAAAATAGCCTTGACCTGGATGTTGTAGCGTTGTTGACCTAGCTAACACTCGCTGCTGCGTGACGATTTACTTTAGTCGAGTACAAAGTTCTGTGGTCGATTGCAACGAGGAGGCGATATTTGCTGTCAACTGGCCACGAGAAAGGCCGCCGAATTCATCGCAGTTGTCGACAGAGTTGGTTGAACTTCGGGGATGCATACGATAGAATCGGTGAGTAACAAACGTTGGCACCAGCTGAATGAACGAACACGGAACGTGACCGGCCGTGTTGACGAGCGGTACCCTTGACGTGTGCTAACGCCGCCGGCACCACGAACGACGAGCCCGAGTGAAACTGTGCCTAATAGCATTAGGCCTACCATATGGCAGAACTTACCATGAAAATACCGTATTTCGTCAATCCATGTATAGTAATAGGGTAAATAGTTAGGCCTATGTATGTAATATTTGTATTATATAAAAATGATTCTTGAAAATGTTCTGCTCCGATTGCTGAACGAGCTGACGAGGAAGTACAGTAGTGTATGAAAAGCGCACAGGCGGGGAATTTTTTTAGCTAAACCACCGTAAAAAATGAACAATGAAAAAATACATTTAAGTATTGAACAATAAGAAACTGTTGAAGGGAAATGCAAAAGTCATAAACTTATAAATAGCATAACCCAGTGGGTTCTGGGAAGCAGAAAGGGCCACGTGACACTGCCAGTGGGCCGGGCATTGAGTTTAGTGGACGGAGAGTCGGGGACGTTGTTATGGTGAACCGTTGTCAGTGCAGTCGATATAACGTTAACAAAATGCATCTCCACAACCATTTATTAACGATTTAGAATTTTTTTAAACCTTTATTTGGACTCCTCTAAATGCAGCAGGCGTTGTTCATAACGAAGGTTTCCTTGTTGCGGACAAAGGACGTGCCCTGGAGGTTCGATTCTGTGTAGCACTGCTATTAACAGTAGACCTCTGTAAAGAACCCGCCTAGACGTGTCCACGTGTCTTTGTGACGTCTACTGGTTTCATTGTGTCCGCTGATTTATTTCATGACAGCCGCTTGTACAAAGACCACATTCAATGTCAAATATCCGAAAACGATATTGTTGGTGATAGTACATGGAACAAAAAGTACCGCATAGATACGTGACAGACGTTGTTGTCAACAGTACACGGAAATAATAGTACGTACGTGACGGACGTTGTTGTCGACGGTACACAAAAGGAAATATATATATGTACGTGATGAGTGATGTTGTCAACAGTACACGGAAAGAAGAGTATGTACGCGACGGACGTTGTCGTCGACAGCACACTGAAGGCTAACTGTTTTCTTTTGACATTGCCACATTGCAGTAGCCAATTTAAGGGGCTAAACAATTAAACCTGGGCTAGGAAACAAAAGGCAGTAACCATCTTACACGTGTTAAAACTGAACTGGCACTGCAGTCAGTCACAATCACAGTCACAATATGTTATTGTCATTCATTTGGAGTGTAGCAGCATATTAAAACATATGGACATGCAATATATAAAGTAAAAATAGTAATACAAGTTATATCGGTTAAATAAGTTAAAATAAGTTAAATAAGTTACAAAACTTAAATATAAAAAAATTAAGTGAGACTTTTGTATGCCAAGAGTAATATGTTACGTCAAAAGTTCCACTTTTGTTCAACTGCTGTAAAAAAATAAGCTATTTACAGCGTATTTTGGTAATATCTATATGTGTGCGTTATGGGTGAACTTTAGAAAAGTTTATTTTCAGCAATTCGTTGTTGCATATAATAACTCTTTCAGAATATTGAACAATTTGCCCATGAGATATAGCGCTAGCCACATGTTTGCTACAGCTAATGTCAGCTCGTGTAAATGTGTAATCAGAAAGGCTATTTTTAGCTTAATGAATAGGATTGACATGTCTTTGAATCCCATTATTTATAGCATTAAAACTAGCGACGTGTATTGTACTTCGAAACTGCGGCACCAGTGGGTCCGGGATTTATATAATTGTTAAACATATTGTTCTTATCGATGTATTTTTATATTTATCTACATACTTTTATTGATGTACTTGTATATATGGACATGATGATTGTCTGGAATAAATACATCATTATCATTATCACAAATCATGTCAGGCTCACTCAGTGTCAGACTGGCAGGGAAGACTGGCAGAGATGGAGGGAACAACGGACAGTTACTAATTCATTAGTCTAGTTGACGAGGGAACAAATGAGTTTCGACTGCGACCCAGTTTACAGTGAGGGAGTTGAAAGTGGCGGCCAGAAGGAAGCAGTTTATAGCATGGAAACAGGGGATGTTCAGGGTCTCAGGAGACCTTTCTTCCCTTTCTCTCTGCCCGATGCCTGTACAGATCCTCTAGACTGGTTTGCATTTCTCCCACCACCTTGCCACTAACCCTGAGTCGATGTAGTGCTTATAGAATTAATATGACACATTGCCGCGCTTGTCTAGTTTGGTCAACGACATGTGCTGAGTTCTACACTTGTTCGTTCGGTTTTGACAGTTCACTCGTCCATTGTTCAATCCACCGTGTTAACTACAACAAAACAGCCTAGCGCTGCACGTCACGCCTGTCGCGTGGTCGCGGCCCGTCATCCATGAATAGAGCGAAGGCAAACCGAAATATGTTACGCAAGCGTACGTGTACCATCGCCTGGTCTAAGCAAATACGTAATTGGCGGGCATTGGTAATTGGACGAAGGCAACAAGCGACAGCACGTTTGATTTGGTGTTTTTCACTTGCTTGAGTACGTTTGAATCTTAACTGTTGATAAATGTATATCTACCTATCACCCAATACCCTACTGTTTATATATTTAAGCAACACTTTATGCGTTATACTTTCAGGTGTTTTTTCTGTTTATTCCTTCTGGTTCATACTTCTGCTTGATTGATTAAACCTGACCCACTTCTTCACTAAATAATACAATTATTTCTTTTCTATATAATGTTACTACAAAAGTCCTAAGGTGCAAATATTTTTGAACGTAGACATCAATAATAGGGTATACTGTACTAAAGTGAAGAAAACGAAATGTTTGGGCCTGTGCATCTAAACAGTTAATACAAAAACTAACTATTAACAGCTATATTATTATGCCAGCAGTTTACTAGAACTGTGATGCAAAAGCCTGACGTCACCAATGCCAAACTTCCCAGTTCGTTAGTCGCCGAACTGAGAACAATACTCTAGTTTGCGCCACCCAGTAACATATATATCGGTTAACCGTTTGTTTGCGTTTTTAATGATATTTTATCAGTTGATTGTGCAACTTTCAGAGAAGTACATTGTTCATTGTGACATGTGTATTTTGATAGCTGGTACACCTTCAGCAGACCCAGCGGTGATACACGATTTTCATCACCGTATTTGCTTTGTCGCTGTAACTACTAACATTGTTACGACCGTATGGTGTACGCTAGGACATTAGAACAGTTGTTACAAATGTAACTCAGCTTCTGAACCAAAGGGAAAACAAGAAACCAATTTAGACCTTTTTTTATTATATACTGGACCACTCGGTTTCTGCCTTACACAAGCATACTATGCAGTTGTCATCAATAATTGTTGAACTCGTTCAGCAACGTATCATTATTATTAATCAGAACCATTTATTCCATTAATGGCATGCAAACATAGCGTCAAATAAGTTGTTTTTAGTTAAATACTTACAATATTCGTAAGACGATAATCACTTGACGCGCCATACGGAAGCACTCGGTTTCTGCCTCATCGTGTTCAAAATTATCATTGTGCGACACATCGCAACGCATTCACTGTATAAACTCCACGGGCTATTCGTTAACTTTCCTGTGGTGATTAGGGTGAATAGTTGCTTACAATTTCGCCCGATAAATTTAAATATTACGGTTGTTTACATCACCATCACCGATATGGTGCACTGTAGTCACGTGGTCTGCGTTCGCTATCAAAATATCTGTCAAAAACCTGTGCGCCTCGTTTTAATTTGAGACAAATAACTTTGTTGCAAGTTTGTAGACGTCCTTTGCTCATTGTGTCATATATTTCTGACTAAAGATTCATTTAGTATGAGATCCAGCTATATAATCGTAGTGAGGCAGAAACTCAGATAGGGCAGAAACCGAGTAGGTGACTATACATGTTGAGAAAAACGATCATTCGACGCGTCACAGCAAGGTCAAGGTCAACGTATGTGCTTATTGGTCATGCATCGGGGGATGGGGGTGGCTAAATATGTCAGTTGTCGGGAACTGTGAGATTTCACTAGAATATTTCACTTTGAAAATAAATTATGAGTAAACCACTGGCGTGATGTTGTTCTTTGAAGTTGCAAATCGTTAGAATGTGTTAACTCTTTTAGGTATACAGGCACAAATAATTGCCTTTTGTTTCAGTTTAAACATAAAATGTTATATTAAAATAATATGAGAGTGTACTGGGGGCCGATTATACTCATGAGGGTGTATAACACTCGTGTGGATGTGTATATAGGCTGATAATCGTGTGAATGAGGACTCATACTTGAGTGGGTGTAGGCTTTCGTTCGAAACAGAAACAGTCTTTGTAAGGAGTTTCTTTAACCACGATCGCAGCGACCTTTTCACCTGGCAGATAAATAACTTCTCGACCCGGCCGCCTGTTGATCGAACGAGGTCACAGGATGCCATGTGTTGATCGTACGTCCGCGGTGTCTTCGAACGGAGTCAGTTGGTTATATAAGCACTCACCTGTATACGTACGTTGATCTTCAGGTTGTCGACTTACTGAAGATTATCTTTATTTCTATTGGACTATTCTAATGGACTGGATATGGTACCTTTGCTTTTACTGCAAATACACTGGCTCGACGGGTTAATTCGGGTTGTCAGAGCTGGCGGCAGCTCTGTCTATTGTCACGGTTTCAACTTCAATGCATTTGTGGCTATAAAGAAGCTATGCCGCCTAAACTTGCACTGTATCGGGCACGGGGTCTGTCGAGCTGCACTTAATAAAACACATCGAACGGGAATCGGCATTGGACAGCTCGTTCGCAACAAGAGTCGGTAAGAGGCTATTCTTGGGAATGCTTGGGATAAGTACCCTTTACCAATAAACCAATAAACTGTGTGACATGCATGATGTTTTGTGGGTTAGTTTGGGAAATTATAAACAGGTAGGTAGATCCTAAATATTGATTAATAATTCATATCTTAAATGTTCCAATTAGGTCAAATACACGAAATAAAAGTTACTGTAGTTGGTGTGTAGTTTACCAAATACACTAAACAGAAACACAAATACGAACTTGCGGAACAGTCAAACACAATTACAAATATGCAGAATCAGCGTATTTAAATTAAAACACAAGTGTTCCGTTTGTGCGGCTTAGCTGTGGGGTCGACATATTCTGTCCTATATCTCCCCCCTTGCTCCCTTGCGGGGTGGGGTCCACGACACTTACTCGGTAGCTTCTTCCGCTTTTCTAGTTCACTCTGTCCGTCTCCGTCTGTCGTGCACAATGATCTTCCATCCTTCGCTGTTCATACCTGCCCTCCCATTTCATGCTGTGATTCCCTTTCAGCTTTGGCCTTCCTCTTCGTCATTTGCCACCCTCTTCTGCTTTCCAAGCTCTTTTTGACAGTTTGTCTTCATATATATATATATATATATATACGAAAAGTCATGACCCAGACTGACGTATCAACAAAATAGATCCATCTATGTTGTTGATACGTTAGTCTAGGTTGTTGTTTGTGGCATCATCTACGACTAGACTGTTGTTTGTGACATATTCTCCGACTAGACTAGAGTTTGTGGTGTCTCTACTACTATTGTAATATTGGGCTTTGCTTTGATATAGTTCTATAATTCATAACATAATTGTTGTCGTTCTCCTTTCCAGATGCATGGAACAGGGAAGACGCTTAGAAACAACGTTAGCTTTACAAATAAAACCCGGGCGCCATCGATTTTTAAAATCACGGGTGCCGCTTTGACGCAAACGTTGCCTCTGACGACAGCGAGACCGAAGAGTCTATAACATTTCAACTCAGGGTAAGTACAGTTTAACCATCTAACGGTCTTGCTAATTGTGAGGAACATCAGCCAATGTTTTACACGAAATACTAATGTTACTGACGACGATGCCACCGGGCGGTAAATGAAAACAGATTGGCTAGAATTATCCGGTGTTGTTCTCGGACGTTTGACCGACTAGATCGAAAGACCTTTATAGCGACGACATACTAGGCAACAACAACTTGTGACGTACATCAATATACATAGACCTACTCCTGAATTTCTACCATGATGTGGACTTTAACATGTTTAGTTGTAACAATTATGTAAAATGCCCATTCCCTGCTGGGTTCCACGACTACTACACTTCCAAGTCGGTTCAACCACAGAACGGAAGGAAAACACCGAGTCCGTCGTTTTAATACACCGACCAGTGTTGGGTTGTGATACCGCTGTACACTGGCCAGTTGCGACACCGCTGTACACAGTATCGGTAAATATAGTTGGACATTGTAGATGATACTCGAGATAAGAGTCACTTGAACGTATGACCTGACTTCACAAGTGAGAACGTGACCTCATTGGTGAGGACTTGACCTCACTGGTGAGGACTCAGGACACGACGACCCGCCCACGCCCCGTGCTCCTCACCTCGCTCCGACCGCACCAAGGCGGTTCGAGGCGGTTACATGGCCCTCTAGATGCGCTTTGTGGTCGGCTTCGGGCCACAGTCGGTGACGTGTTTGCTGGGTGAAATTAACTGAAACGTATACCGTGAATGTAACAGCCACTGCGGTATTTTTTTTTTTTTATTCGACTAATCCTGGCTGTCATCAGAGATGGGGTCGTGCATCACCGCCTCTCGCGTGTCACCAGTGTTCCACGAAGCCCATCAATGCGCCGCTAGTTTAGCGGTTAGCCCCAATTGTAAACACATTGTAAACACACTCACTACACGCGGACGTAAACAAGGTGCGGCTTATAAGCGACGAGTCATGACGCGCCTTAGTGTTTATATGGCAGAAGTACTTAACGATAGAGTATCCCTTCACCTTGCGTACACGTTTATGGACGGCAGCAATGAATGTATGTACGGCTATTGCCATTTTGTTGCTTCTTATGCAGCATAAACTTAGCTTACTTGTATATTTTGGCATTCACAATATATTTGTTCTGAAATTTCTGAAATAATTTGAATATTTCATTCACATTTTAATGAGCTATTGTTGTGGGCAAAAGTTGTTCGTCTCGTTGAATGGATGATGAAGTGACGTTTTAGAAGGTCACGAAACACGGCTTTGTTGATTAGAGCTGGACGTACATCATATAAGCTTTATTGTTCTATCATCCCATTCTGTCATAATTGTCCTGTCGCCCAGTTATGTAATTGTCCTGTCGTCCTGTTCAGTCATCATTGTGTCCTACTGTAATCCTACACACCGACCTACTCTGGGTGTCCTTGTCCTGCGCGCCCCTTTCATCTTGTTCGGTGTGTGTAGCGTTGCGGGAAGAATCAGAACAACGGCTTCGGAGGAGCAGAGACGCGGCGTGTGTTGGCGTGGCTGGCGCGGGGCTCGGCGCACAGCTCGGCATGAGCTTCTCGGGCAGCGACGAGGACGAGTTCGCCGTGTTCGGACGACCGACGGCGGGCGGCGGTGACGACGTCAACGATTCCCCGGCGGTAGGTCTCGGTCTACCCAGCTTCTTCTGAAGACGTCCGTCGTTATTTTGGTTAATTGCTATTTATGACGAGCAGAACTGTCGAATCCTGAGTTGTACGAGTGGTTTAATAATCGACATTTGTTCACATACATAATGCGTTGAATACGTGAGTGAGTGAGTGAGTGAGTGAGTGAGTGAGTGAGTGAGTGAGTGAGTGAGTGAGTGAATGAGTGAATGAGTGAATGAGTGAGTGCATTTGGGTGAGTGAGGGAGTGAGTGGTGAGTGAGTGAGTACCCGGAGTGTCTTCTACTTGCCAGCAGTGTGACGTGTGTTCTACCTGCCAGCAGTGTGACATGTGTTCTATTTGCCAGCAGTGTGACGCGTGTTCTACTTGCCAACAACGTGACGTATATTGTACTTGCCAGCAGTGTGACTTTGTTCTATTTTTGTTCAGCAGTGTGACGCGTGTTCTACTTTTCAGCAGTGTAACGTGTGTTCTATTTGGCAGCAGTGTGACGTATGTTCTGCTTGTCAACTGTGTGACGTGTGTTCTATCTGCCAACAGTGTGACGTGTGTTCAACTTGTCAGCAGTGTGACGTGTGTTCTACTTGCCAACAGTGTGACGTGTGTTCGTCTTGCGAGCAGCGTGACGTGTGTTTTACTTGCGAGCAGCGTGTGTTCTACTTGCTAGCAGCGTGATGTGTGTTCTACTTGCGAGAAACGTGACGTATGTGTCTGTTTGCAGGACCCGGAGTCCGAGAACGGTGACTCTGTGGTCGGCCTGCTGGTCGGGGACGTCGACCACCGGACCCGCCTGCTGCGGCCACTCAGTTCTGGGTCGTTCGGGGACGTGTACGTCGGCGAGTTGGAGGAGACGGAGCGGCGAGTGGCCGTTAAACTGGAGCGGCAGGGCTGCGGAGTCGCCGAGCAGCTCCTGTACGAAGGCAACGTCTACCGGCGCCTCGAGGATGGCCCCGGCATAGCGAGGTTGCACTGGTTCGGCATGCACCCAGCAGGCCTCAACGTGAGTAGCCGTGTTTCTCGCGTTCAATGAATTAATAATCGTGCTGATTGGACTAAGAATTCTCTTAAAGTTACCACGTCGGTTCATTGGCCCATAATCACCCGGGATAGTAATTATTAACAGACAGTTAACCCAAATGGGTTTCTTAACTTAAAAAATCGCGACCACGTTGAACATCAAAGATCTTATAATTAAATGATGTAAAACCAATCGGTTTGTGTGTTCACTGTGTTCTGAATATTCTTTTTTATTTTTCGCGTACTAAAATGAAATTGCATATAATGTTTCGGGTATATTAAATGCAATTTAGCGGACACTATACCTTCAACATATCTACGCAGTAATACATACAAACTAAGAACAATATATAAACATATTATGGTAATAAATCAAAGAACATAACTATTAAGTTACCTTTGTTTAATGCGTGTCAGAATTATGTAGGGAGGGGGTAAATGACTGTATTGTGCTCGCGTGTTGTGTTGTGTTCAGATACGTATGTTGTGTTCAGTGTTCCAAACTTGTAACATATTGAGTTCACGTGATGTGTTCAGGTGTTGGTGCTCGACCTACTCGGCCCATCCCTCTACGACCTGCTGGTGCGGTGTGGAGGGAGTCTCTCCCTCAAGACCGTCCTGCTCCTGTTGGACCAACTCTTCCACGTTATCGAGTTCGTCCACGAGCGAGGCTTCGCCCACCGCGACATCAGCCCCAACAACATGCTGATGGGCCGCCCGGGGTCAGATGACGCTCACCGTCTCTACCTCGTCGACTTCGGCCTGTCGAAGCAGTACTGCAACGGGCCGCGGTACATGCCCGCCGGCCGTCGCCACGTCCGCTACACCCAGCCCGTCGTCGGCACGATGCGCTTCGCCAGTCTCCACGCCCACGCCGGGGACGAGGTGCGTGGGCTAGGCTTCTGTTCTCTTCCACGGATAACATAACATAACATAACACAACACATATAAGTGATGGTTTATAATTATGTATAACTACTTTGCTTGAATACGTTGAATAAGTTTAATACTATGGTCTCCAAAAGTAGATTG
The DNA here is from genome assembly GCA_963995525.1 of Escarpia spicata. Classification (NCBI taxonomy): domain Eukaryota; kingdom Metazoa; phylum Annelida; class Polychaeta; order Sabellida; family Siboglinidae; genus Escarpia; species Escarpia spicata. The sequence goes on along the minus strand of OZ023211.1, from coordinate 48,948,781 downwards.
TTACAACAAAACAACATAAGCACACATTTTTAACACATTTAAAAACATCCACTCAAACTTCAACATTAAGAGTACATTTTATTACATTGTATATTGTTCTGGTGTCTGTCTATCTGTCTGTCTGTCTGCCTGTCTGTCTGTCTGTCTGTCTGTCTGTCTGTCTGTCTGTCTGTCTGTCTGTCTGTCTGTCGGCCTGTCTGCCTGCCTGCCTACCTCTGTTTGTCAGTATGTCCGTCCGTCCGTCCGACCGTCCGTCCGTCTGTCTGTCTTGTGTCCGTGTGTAACCCTATGCATCAGACACTCGTGACCACGATACCCGTATATATATATTCTAGGTGGGCCGGCGCGACGACCTGGAGGCGATAGGCTACCTGGCTGTGTATTTGCTCCGTGGCCGGCTGCCGTGGCAGGGCCTGCCCGCCCACACGGTCATCGACAAGTTCAACGCCATCGCGCGAGTGAAGGCGTCAACAAGTGCCGAGGCGCTGTGCGAAGACCTGCCCACGGAGTTCTCCATCTACGTCGACTACACGCGCCAACTGAAGCAATACGACATGCCCGACTACGACAGCATACGGACTATGTTCCGGGAATTGGCCGGGCGCCTCGAGTACGAGTACGACGACCATTTCGACTGGCAGGCCAACACCGAGGTCGCTGAGGGCAAGAAGTGTCGCACTCCGTCCGGGGACTCGGGCATCGCTGATATGGCCGGGGACGTTTGTTGACACCTGTTGCTATGGCCGGGGACGTCTGTTGACATATGTTGCTATGGCCGGGAACATCTGTTGATATCGCCTGTGACGTCACGTGTTCCTGAGTTCAGTGGTTCGCGCCTTGAGTCAACATCTCTCCTTTGGGTGACTGTAGACTCGACTGTAGGACGCCGAGACGCGTCCGCGGTGTTCTGTATATGATTGGCTGCAACGCCTGGCCCATCATTGGCCTATCTACTTGCGGGATATGTCATTGACTAGACAGTAGATCAATTTATTATAACTCAACTGTTTCTATTACAAGGAACATTCTTCCTCCAGAGTTGAGTCGAAGCAAATTATATCCGTTAAATGTTGAAATCGTGGTTACATGTAACTACAAGTGTAGCCGGACGAATGCAGATTTAACTTAAAGTTGCATTCTGGGTTAAGCTACCATTTTAACTGGGTTTTTTTTTATATAAAGAAAGTGTATGTACAACATGTACAGTATTTACTTATTTGATCACACTTGCTACCATATATCATGTCACTTTGGTATATGACATGGTATTCGATCAATTGCTTTTGCAAAATTACCGGTCGCGAAATCGGTCCAACGAAATAACAAACATGTGACACCTGACACAAATGTTCGTCTTTTGCGTGGTAGTATCTTAACACGTCATTACTGTTAGAATTAAAGTTTATATGGCGTTGAGAAAAATGCTATACACACAATATATGGGGCAAGTGTTGATTTACTGGTAATTTTTCTTTTAAAGATGGTTGATCTAAGCATGCAACTTCTTAAAGTGCACGACCTAGCAGGCAGACATGTTTTGTATTGTGTTTGTTTGTGAGCTTCTACACCAACCCAGTTACATGCAAACAAATTACCCCTTCCAATGAGGGGTTTACTTTTTATGAAGTGTACATATTTCTACATGCATACAGGGTTGAATATTCAGCCGAATATTGCTTGAAACAATGTGTTTATTGGGCTTTGTCTATGTTATAATTGGAGGCGCTGTGAGTTACCAGGTAATTGTTGTGGATACATTTTTTTGGAAAAGCGGATGAAAACGAAAGTTTCCACCACGTGTCATTCCAGCCATAGACCTCCTAGCAAGCATTCCTTCTTTCCGTCGTTCCTGGCGCTCAAACACACTGCTCGTCAACAACTGTTTCCTGCATGATGCGACTTCGTATAGCTGGTCGCAGTGTTACAGTTGTACTTGTATGTCAGATATCAACTATTTGGAACAGTTGTACTTGTATGTCAGATATCAACTATTTGGAACAGTTGTACTTGTATGTCAGATATCAACTATTGGGAACAATTGTACTAGTGTGTCAGATATCAACTATTGGGAACAATTGTACTACTGTGTCAGATATGAACTATTGGGAGCAGTTGTACTAGTGTGTCAGATATCAACTATTGGGAACAGTTCTACTAGTGTGTCAGATATGAACTATTGGGAGCAGTTGTACTAATGTTTGAGTGAGATATCCACTATATGGAGCATTTTAAATACTTAGTGTTGTAGTGAGATATCAACTAGTCAGCGGAGTAGGTTCGCTCATTTAGTAATACGTGTATTTATTGAACTGTTTTAACTTGTCATAACCACTTTGCAAACGACAATGTTACAATGCTAGTCGGTTGTTGCGATCAAGCTGTTGCACTGTGTTTGTCTGTTCGTCAATCTCGGTTGGGTCCAGTCGGTGGCTGCTAATAGGATGCGCGAACAGTTCTGAATGTTGCATCCAGCTATTCTAATTGTTTATAACCGTGTGGACACGATCGAGGTATGTCCTAGATAACTGTGGTGAAAAAGTGAGTTACGTAACTGTTGAATGGCACCATGACAACTGTTGAATGAATCTTAACACCAGGGTGTGTTTCAAGAAAACTACTAGACATTGTGAAATGTTAGTAAAATGACACATCTGCTTAATACGTAGTCTCGCTGACTGGTTCACGGAGACGACAACGTCCGAGTGTGGAAGACCTCTATTTCTAGCTTCACAGCCAGCACTCGTGCTGTGTCTCACGTCGCCAGCTCACGGCCGAACGTGAACTTTGCGCCACCACAATCTTGCATGTTTGCAAACGCTCGAAATGTAGCCATGTATTTAGTGCGTGATTTAGCTATATTTGTATTACTCGTCTGAAGCATTCATTGACTTTGGAGGAAGGTCAACTGGCTATGTTTTAGTTTAGATATAATCTAATTCGGGTGATGGTGGTATATTGGTAATGTAATTACAATGGTACATGGAGGCAGTGTGCTCTCCTGTGCGCATATAATGTGCACTACTGTGTGCCATTTATTCATGTTATTTGACTTGCGCATACAGAAGCTCTAAAGTAGTCTTGGCAGTTCGTGCCTGCAACCATTGTCTATGTGTGGGATTCAATCTACTGACGTGTACACGATGTTCCGGTGAATGTGTTTTAGACTTCTGGTGCCACGGTACGGCTTCAATGCTTATATTGATAATAACAGTTGATTAAAAAATGCCTGTGAAACCGTAGAACAAATGGCAATGGCAGACGTGTCTGACACAGATGCGACTAACAGACTAAGTCATTTCATTCATTGTTAATCATTTCCTGGTGCAATTCGTATTTGAAACCGCTATTTAGCATTCTACGTTTCACTGATCTGTGATTCGTGCCATTAGTTTATTGCACGAATCGCTTATTGGCGAAAAATCAACTATGCATGTATTGACATATCATTGAATGTATTTTAATAAACACGTATTCTTATAAGAACAATCGCGTTCTCCAATATACTTCCGGTGGTTCAACAAACGTCTCCCGTTCTCGTGTAATTTTTGCGTTACAATTCTCACACAAATTCACACAGTCTTGAAAGATAAAATACGCACTTGTCAAGATAATAATACCCATTCGCCAGGTCACGTTTTTCTTGTAATTATGTTTGCATTGTCAATGTTCCACGCAACGTTTTATTTCGTAAAACTTGTTTTATGTTGACGCACGACGTGTGTGTGTGTTGTGCGACAACAGAGACAATCCCAGCGGTAAATGTTTCCTTATTTTTTGTTTTATATATGCAGATTTAATGTGTTTGTTCATAAAGTTACTTGTTTCTACCATAGTGGAATGTTACTACCGTATTGGAATGTTTGGTTCTATGCAAAGAAGTATGTCAACATATCGGACCAACGAGTTTCCGTAGACCGACCGGTCTGCGGGTTATCAGCTAGTCGAAACAGTTACGCCACCTAGCGGGTCTCGCTGATACAGTATTCGTCTACGCCATTCATGTGCTACGTGTCGGAAACTAATCAGTGCACAGCACACACGGGAACCGCTCATGCACGGACATGTTAGTCCAAAGGAAGTATCTCTGTCCATGACCAGAGAGGTAATACCTAGTAATAGTTTTGAAATCTCCCTCTATCAATTTCTTGTTAGCGATCAATCACTATTTTCAATCGAGCGACAGTTTCTTGTACGTGAATAGTCTGTAAAATAGCAGAGGTAGAAATTATATATTATTGAAACATGTCATGTTGGCATATATTGTATTCATCTAACGTGGAACTATTACGAAACCATTAGAGTTTCTTGCACGTGGACACTGTTGCTTGACATGTGCATCAGCCGAGGTTTGGAGACGTGCTACCATGTCCCTGGTCGGTGAGCCCCCGCGACGTGTAGTCGTCTCCACTATCCTCCTTCTGTGTCACCCAGTCATAGCGGAAGTCGTACACAATGTCCAGCTTGGCAGCGAGCTGTTGGAACATGTCTTTGAGGTGTTTGTGGTCAGGCATGCACGAGGGCGGCCCAAAGCGAACGTACTGCAGGAACGTAGAGAACTCGTCCGGCATGCCGTCACATGTTGACATCTCCATCTTCATCTGCTTGATCCGTGCTCGTTTATCGAGGCGATCTTCAATGGGCAGTCCCTGCCAGGGCAGGCTGCCCTTGTATAGATAGACACAGACGTAGGCGAATGCCTCCAGGTCGTCGGATGGCCCGAGCTCTGTGCTGCCATGTGCACGAATACTGGCGTACCTCGGTGTACCGACATTACTGTGCACAGGAGACACTGGTTGTCCACACGTATGTCTACATACTAACATCATATTAGTCGGCACCTTCTTGGCTAGGCCAAAGTCAACTATGTACACTTGTCCTGCTTTACTGCTGCGTCCAATCACAAAGTTGTCCGGCTTGACGTCGCGATAAACGTAGCCGTTGGTGTGAATGTACTGAAAGATATCAATTATTTGATCAAACAACATCAAAACGGTTTTGAGTGAGAGATTGCGATTGCAGTACGCAAAGAGTTCTTGAATGTTAGGTCCGAGGTACTCCATAACTAGGCCGTTGTAATGCGGCTCGTACACGCCAAACCAGTGCATCGTCGGGATACCCGGCCCGCCCTCCAGGTTTCGCAAAACATTCCCCTCGGCAAGTAAAACCTCAGCATGCTTGTTCTGTTTCAAGGACTCTAACTTCACAGCTACCTCTTCGTTCGTTTCGAGCAGAATACCTCGATGAATGCTGCCAAAAGAACCAGCGTTAATTTTTTCAAGGACGCGTGTCTTAATGCTACGTCCTATGATGAAGTTGGACTGCGGTGCTTCTGGTTCTTGCTCCTCGTCAGTTGGACCTGGTTCTAAGCGTACACTTGTTGCCATCAGTGCGTCAGACGAGCAGTCTTCACTGCCGTGTCTTCGTCGCCTGAAAACGTAAATCATATTAATTCCCTCAGTCATCAGACGCTGACTTGGCATAAAGTACACGGTGTGGCCCTCAAGAGCTGTCAATAGTTCACATTTACCCCAGTACAAGATAATGTATCACATACACAGGCGGATCCAGGGAGCCTGCGGGCATGTTTCCCCCTAGACCTCTGGAATTTGGCGTGTCCGCAGACCTTTTTGAATGGGCCCTCGTGACCGTGCCCTCCTAGACCCTTGGAAATGTGCCCCCGTTCAGGTTATGACAGCAGCACCCCTCGTCTTAAGATTTCATCAGTCGATGAGAGATAGGAGACAACTCGAGATAGCGAGAAGAAGGTGAAATTGCAACCGCGCAGCACCCCCTCCGTCTTCCGATGTGACCAGTCGAGCCGAGACGGAGGAGAAGCTGAAGTTACGGTGACGCGATAGCGAAACATTTTCTACACCATGTGGTTCGGCCGCCAGTGGAGGTTTTTGTCCCCCCCCCCCCTATACTACCCTCTCGGGATCTGCTCATGACATAATTAATATGCACGATGCGTGCCCTACCTCACAACATAAAAGGACCTGCTTACTTCAGTCGTTTAGATGGCAATCTTGTTCAATCTTATTTTCGTGTTTTCACAAATCTAGTTGCAAGTCGGTATAATTTGTGACTCGAATCAGACCCTACGACTTGAGTCAATACTTACACAATAAATGGGCATACGTAATTTGAACTTACTGTTTTCAATAACTGGCAATCTCACTGCAGTTACCTTTGACAAGTGAGGTCAGGTGGTGATAATGTTCACCTACAAGCTTAATACCATCAAGGCACCTGTGGGGACCGTCAGCCAAGTGGAGGCTGCTTAAATGTATAATTACAGTGTATAACATAAATTATATCTTACTTTATTTCTTATATTGTTTATGTTATTAAAACACGCATTCGACATTAAATGTATAAACACGACAATATTTAATAGTATGACAACTAATAATATATTCTACAAAATATACATTTCCAAGGTTTATATGATATATAGCTAACCTAACATACAATGACATTTTAACAAGCCTATACTAGGATCCATGACGGCACACAGTAACAAGCCTATACTAGGACCCATGACGGCACACAGTAACAAGCCTATACTAGGACCCATGACGGCACACAGTAACAAGCCTATACTAGGATCCATGACGTCACACAGTAACAAGCCTATACTAGGACCCATGACGGCACACAGTAACAAGCCTATACTAGGACCCATGACGGCACACAGTAACAAGCCTATACTAGGATCCATGACGTCACACAGTAACAAGCCAACATTTCTCATTTTATGACATCGACATAATTTATTGCTTCGGTTACCAGTACCTATGGGTTTTTCTGGGGTGATAATGTTTTAATAGGTATCCGTCACTATTTAACGTGTTTCCAGACGCGGGCTCAGTTCTGCACCGGTCAGTCGCAGTGGTCCTAAATTTTAAAACTGCTAGACATTAAGAATATAATAGAATAATAATAACACATGTTTATTAGCAACTCAACTGAGTTGGATTCACAGTATACAATAAAATACAACCAATACATTGAAACGTCATACAGTGTTAATACACTGAAATGTCATGCAGTATAAATACCATCCTTTTGTCCTTCAATCGTTATTGGCAATTGTATAATCCCCATGGTATAAAGGAGTTATGGTATCTGTTTGTTCGGGTTATTGGCAAAGGGTACACATTACGTTGTCTGATGTCATATTTGGTATGCCTTTTGTCAGGCAGCAGATAGTTTAATCTGTGTGTATTAACTTTAATCTTATTGAAATATTTTTGACAAAGGCAGTCCTGTCTTGGTGTCAATGTCGCCAATTTAACATACCTGGGTATCTCAGCATAACTTATTGCAGGAAAGATACACTTTAATGCTCTTTTTTGTATCATTTCAATACTGTCAGATAAATATTGTGGCAAGTTAGTGTGCCATACAGGGTATGCATATTCAAAAACAGGTCTCACAACACTGACATATATAGTGACCAGATCAGTCTGGCGAATTCCTACTCGCTTTACCTGATACATGTACAGTCGTTTCCCGGCCTTTTTCAAAAAAAATATTTTCCATATGCTTATTCCATGTCAGATCCTGTGAAATTGTAACACCTATAAGTTTGGCATGGTCTACTTGATTTACATCTGTTCCATCGATCTTTATATTCGGGATAGTGTTTCGAAAATTGCGGTCTTGTGCAAAACAGATAATCATCCCTTTTGATTTTCCTGAATTAATTTTCATATAATTCTGTTCTGTCCACCTAGCAACAACGTCAACCGATTCTTGTATAACAGATACACCCTTTCTATTGCATACTTCGAACAATGTACTGTCATCTATATATTTATATAACAGAACAGACGTTTCTAAATAATTTATGTAGACTAGAAAACATTTAGGTCCAGACAGTGTTTCTTGTGGTACTCCCCCATTGGGGTGACCAGAATGCTAATATTCATTTCCTATTTTTACTTGTTGAGTTCTGTCCAATAAAAATTTTGCCATCCATCTTACAATATGTGAAGGCAAACCATACAACTATAGCTTTTCTAGTAACAAATGATGATTAATAAGGTCAAACGCTTTGCTAAAATCTAGCAATACAAAACGGACATAAGAATCCAATTTATCAGTCGCCTCATACCATTTCGACAAGAACGTCTGTTGTGGAAGTTCCACTAATTCTACCAAATTGCTTAGAATCAATTTCTCCTTCAATTGTTGATTCAAACACCTTAGCAGCTAGTGGAGTTAGTGAAATTGGTCTAATATCTTTTTCAATCAACACAGGTGGGTTTGTTTTGGTAACGGTATTATGTTGGCCATTTTCCATTCCATAGGGAGTACTCCTTCTCTTAGAGACTTGTTAAAGATAGCAGTTAATGGAGGAGCGAGGACGTTTGCGTGATTCCTTAACACCCAAGTAGGAATGTTATCAGGCCCAGTAGCTTTGTTCACCCTAACATCCTGTAAAACTTTGAAAGTAGTCATTACACTGATGACAGACTGGTCTGGCAGTTCCTCGTTTACTCTGAATATTTCGTGATCCTTATTTAAACGAGGTAAATGTTCACTTACAGATAAAAACAACTCGTTCATTCTACTGGCTAGATATACACATTCAGAGACTAGACATAAATATGTTACTTTATAACGTTACTACTGTAAACATGTGAAACTCACTATCACTGAAAATTTGTCAACCAAACTACGTAAAAGTTCGTCAATGTGTATACAAATTACATAATAAACAAATGCAATCACGCACCGCCGCCATCAGTGCAAGAATACTATATTTGATATAAATAATGGTATATATATATACACACATATATATATATTATAGTATTATTGATCAAAGGCATTTTCCTAATACGTGGACGCGATATATGCTGAATAAATCATACATATTCTATGTAAGGCATTGCAAATTTTATGATGTTAGTGTTAGAGTTTGTTGGCAAAATGTGACCGATGTAATAGCTAGATCTTAGTCTTAATGTTACATTCTGAGATCATGTGAGAAACACTAACTGACCACATATATATACAACATACCCACAAAATGTTCGAGCCTGCAAAGTTGGTGTATTCTCTGCCATAGATCATTTCCCAGTAATAATGTTACGCAAACGCAACTCTACAAAGACTGATATGCCCTCCGTGATCACACATCGGCAATATAGAAACACTTTGATCTGGATAATTTCGTGTATGATCTTCAGCAAATGCCATGGTTAGATATATGTAAACGTGTTGATGTAGATAATGCGATAGATGCATGAATTACAACTTTGTTGGTGTGTACGTGTGACAAACATGCGCCAGTGAAGCGTAGAAATGTGAAGCGAAAACAGCAACCAGACTGGTTCACAGGAGATATTGTTGATGCTATGCAAGAGAGAAACAAACATAAGTCACAGGGAAGGTGGGAAAACTACACGATCTGGCGAAACAATATGACCAATATGATTCAAACTGCAAAAACGTCCTTCTGCCAACCAAGCCATCGAGGAACACACCGGAAACCCCAAGCTTTGTGGGCACATCTTCGAGACCTGTGCCCACGAGACATAACACCAACACCATTTATCATGGTCATCAGAGATGGTGAACAGGGAATCGCAGACACAGGAAACATTGCAAACACCTTCAGCGAATACTTCGCAAACATAGCCAGTCAATGCACTAGTGCCTGCCATGACATACAATGACAACACAGCTCAAACACTTCGTCAGTGAAGGAAGGAAGGAAGGAAGGAAGGAAGGAAGGAAGGAAGGAAGGAAGGAAGGAAGGAAGGAAGGAAGGAAGGAAGGAAGGAAGGAAGGAAGGAAGGAAGGACATATTTATTTGTCCCAGTAACACAATATTGATCGATAATAAATATACACAAATCATATGCAAACAACATATTACAACATAATTTTCACTACAACAGAAAAACAATCACGAAATAAACTATTCAAAACAATACATTTGTGTGAATTAAAAAGTGGTTTCAGCAAAGGGAGGGGTCTTCCGTACCTTTGCTTTAAATAAATAATGGCGTGTAAGTGTACTTTTAGTAGATGCATATTTGTAATGTGGATCTACTAAAAGTACACTTACACTGCAGAGGTGTCAACCTTGAGTATTTGTTACCAGTGAGATCTGAATCAGATATCCTTGAGATAAGCAGAAAATCCTTACAAATTTAGCGCAAAAATACACTTAAAACAGAACAAAACAAGTAAAGTGAGCGTGCACTGCATTGGCCAATTTACTGGGGGCAGTGTGGGGTGCTCCAGGTTGTACTGGTGGGATGCGCACTTGGCCTCGCGCAGCATCTGTGGCGTCACGTCAAAGCAAGTACTGTCACAGTTCATCTTGCATTGCATGGAAGCAATAATCGTGTCCGCGTGCAAGCTCTTGCGTGCCTCAGTGTGGATCTTGCGAACCACCGATAACGCTCTCTCGGAGACTGCGTTGCTGTGTGGCAGACTGAGCAGGGCCTGCAACAGGCGAGCCAGGCAGGGAAAGAGCCGTTGCTGTAGAGCCGTATTTAACGCCATCACATCAGCCCAGATGGAGTCGAGACGACGTGCCTGACCCCCGACCTCCGATCTCCGTGCTGAGGACGTCGTCCTACATCAGCTGGAGGTCTTCGAATTCGTCTTTAAGGGTCTCTCCGCCGATATGATTTTTTTGTCAATTTTAAAACGGTTTTTGAGCAGTCAATAAAACAGCATATATGATAAATGTAAACAGTTACCTAAAAACTCCATCCAAAACACCAATGATTTCCTCGCTTGTGCCGCCGTTGAACACTGACATGTCCAGCAGGCGTGTGCGTGCCGCCCCGTCGCTGAAGAATCGGACCAGGATGTCGAGCCGCTTCATCTCAGTGGCCAAGCATCGCTTGATAACGTGCGTGGTCTTCGTCCGTTTGCTCTTAAAGAATAAAGGACTTTGCGATTGCATTGTCCGGGCAACAGTTCGGTGAAATAGTCGGTAACGGCTGCTGGGAGGTTGTGCTCCGCCACAAAATATACGAACATTACCACAGATTTTGTAGTCAAATCAGGAGTGACCGCCCTCGCCTTTAAAAAAGAAGTCATCGGTGCATCTTGTCGAGCTGACTTCAGTTGCCTGTCATGCAATTTTTTACTTAATATGCTCGCGAACATCATGTACGCCAGACGCCGCGACCTTTAACGTAAAGTTTACGTCACGCAAACACACTGCGGCGTCTGCGCACCAGGCGTGATGCTTCGCCTTCGACTTGGTTATTATGCCGTTGAATAGTTGGACCCATTCTGGCAGGAATACAGCCACATAATGTTTCCACTTCTTTGCTTGTGGAGCATCCATAATTTTCTAGCGCAGTGGAATGTATGTTCGGGATCCACGGCCGACCGCGCTATATCCGAATACTCGTTGTAAGTTAACGAGGCGCGTTATAACGAGGATTGAAAACAAATAAAAAATTACAGAAATCTGTGCGCATCGTTTCTCACGGCCGTGAGCCTGTGTAAATCTAAAAAATCCGTGAAACTCACCAATAAACCGTGAGACTTGACACCTCTGGACGGTCTCTTACACGCCATTATTTTCACAAATGCGATATTTGCCATATCACAATAATCTTTATGATTGTATATAATACATTTTGGCATAAGCCAGGAATCCCTGTAGACTGTGAGTGTAGATCTTGCTTTTCAGTATTGTTGCGGTATTGTTATTTCGGATGTAAAATGTCTGATACTTTTAATAATTTTAGGCTTTTAAAAATAGATTCTGTGTACGCATTGCTCTTTCTTAATAAGCTGGATAGAGTGTTCTCGATCCCAGAAATCACGGAGCAAACGGTGAACAGAGCACTCGTGGCTCTCAGTCCTGCCAAATCAACAGGAGCCGACAGAATCAGTGCTAGAATGCCGAAGGCAGTTGCGCCTGCCACCACTGTATCTGTCACAGCACTAATAAACAACGGCATTGTTGAGATTCCCAACGCTGTGGAAGATTGCAAAGGTTACCCCGATTTACAAGAAGGGAACTATACTAACAACAAAGGCATCTACCGTCCGATATAAGTGTTGTGTGCTTTTAGCAAAATATTGGAGAGACACGTACATGCCAGTCAGTCTGTATGTCTGTCTCATGTCACATAACATGCTACATGACGGCCAGTTGCGTTTCCGTGACAAGCACGCATGCGAGACAGCACTGAACTACATGGTGTATAAGTGGGCGACGGCTATTGATATTGGACTCGTGAATGGTGTATTGTTGCTGCGAAAGGCTGTCGATCCTGTGAACCACACAGTTCTGGAGAAATTGGCCAAATACGTATGTTGACAACAATCAATGCAATGGCTCTCTTCGTATCTGTCAGAGCGCCAACAGTTTGTCCAGTTGTTAGATCCTTGATCGCGGAACCGTTTACCATGCCTCGTTTCCGCTTTTCTTTTTACATCTCAATGTGTCACAATAAACGTGTTCATACTTTCTCTACGAGAATCTTCATTCTATAATGTCGCTGTACGCACAGCCCACGGCCAGTACACGACATTAATTGGCGACGAGGTAAACTGACAACTCTACGAGTTACTTTGAACTAGACTACGTCTAATTTCTGTGTGAAAATGGAAATTGTCGCTGACGTCGCACATTTTTCGCTGGAGCCGACTGACAGCGCAGGCCATCGCTGGGAGCGTTGGGTGAGGCGCTTTGAGAACTTTGTGGTGGCTAAAGACATTCATAACGATACAAGAATGAGAGCGATGTTGCTTCATTATGCTGGTGAGGCAGTGTTTGAATTGAATGAAGTAGTGGGGGTGACAGAAAATGATGATTTCGCAGAAACCAAGCGGAAGCTCACTGCTTACTTCAGGCCGCAGTGCAATGAAGAATATGAAATATTCAAGTTCCGATAGGCTGAACAGACGTCGTCAGAGACGCTGGACCAATTCAATGCACAATTGCAGCAACTAGCCAAAAACTAAGTTCCATGAGAAAGACAGAGAAGTGAAGTCGCAAATCATCCAAAAATGTGCGATGTCAAAAGTGCGTGACAAGGGGTTAAGTGAACCTACAATCACGCTAGAGAAGTTACTGACGTTCGGGCGCACGCTGGAAGCTACGCTACAGCAGTCGAAGATCATGAGAAACTTTTTTTCGTCCGTGCCGAGGCCTGTCCACGCCGTATCGAATGGGCGAGCACAGGTGAACGTTTGTCACAACAATCAACAGCACAGGCTGCAGGCAATCGTAGTGACTGGGTCGGGACCTAACCTGCTGGGAAGGGACTGGCTAACAGTGTTGAAAGTGAACTGGGCTACCGTGAACCAGGTAGACAGAGAGGACTTCCTAAAGCCTTACAAATCAATGTTCAGTGAGGGACTAGGCACTCTAAAGGGGCTGACTGCGAAGTTCTACCTTGATGACACGGTTAAACCGAGGTATTGTAAACCTCGACCCGTACCTCTTGCTTTACGAGCCAAAGTAGAGGACGAGCTAGATCGTATGCAGAAGGCCGGAATCATCCGTCCTGTGGAGTATTCTGAGTGGGCCGCGCCCATTGTACCGGTCTTGAAGTCTACCGGCGCAGTCAGAATCTGTGGCGACTATAAGGTAACCATCAAATGAGCCGTCAAGGTAGACAAGTACCCGATCCCGAACGTATCTGATCTGTTTACAAATTTAGCAGGTGGTACACTGTACACCACGCTGGACATGAGCCATGCGTATCAACAGGTCGTACTGGATGAAGAATCACGTCCGTTGACTACAATCAACACGTCGAAAGGGCTATTCGCATTCGAACGTCTGCCTTTCGGTGTCTTCACCTTATCACCCATCCAGTAATGGCTTAGCTGAACGCGCCGTTCAGACTGTAAAAGCAGGGTTGAAGAAGACAAATGGCAACCTAGAAGATCGTCTCTACACCTTCCTAGCACGCTACAGGGTAACTCCACAAGCTACAACCGGCAGAGCCCCAACAGAGTTTGTGTTGAAGACACCACCGAGCACACGACTGGATCTTCTACGACCATCCATTCAGAACCGAGTCTTGCGCAAACAGGAAGAAGACAAAGAACGCCACGACCAGAGAGCAGTGGAGCGAAGTTATATGACAGGAGACTGTGTCTGGGCGTTGAACTTTCAGGGACAACCGAAATGGGTCGCTACGGTACGTCTGCAGGATGACAGAGTGTGGAAGCGTCACCAGAATAATTTGCGCGAGAGAAGGCCGATCGAGGCGACGGAAGAGCGTCTGGTACCACTGAGGGTTGAAGAGCCTCAACTTCCACCGAGGCTTGCAAAGCGTGAAGTACTACCTCGGTTCGAGCGAACAACAGCGACACCACCACTATCATCTGGCAACTCAGACGTGACTACGGGTATACCGACACCGGAGAGGTGATCTCAAGACCAACAGTTGAACGGTCGCAGTCCTATGTAGTACCAGACGTGGTAGTACCGCTGAGAAGATCACACAGAGTGGTGAAGCCACCGGACAGATTGAACTTGTAAAGTCTATATTACTGTCATAACGGACAATGCATAGATCAAGATAGCCAGAATAAACTAGGTTTCGGTAGCTGTAGCTAGTCGCGAGAGCACTAGATTAGTACTATAAACAATGGCATACTATCTATCTTAGATATGACATTGATACGTATAAGGGACTCTTGTTTGAGTTAAAAGTTTACATTTTTATAATTATACTAATTATGTTTTTCTTAAAGGGGGAGGAATGTTAGATCCTTGATCGCGGAACCGTTTACCATGCCTCGTTTCCTCTTTTCTTTTTACATCTCAATGTGTCACAATAAACGTGTTCATACTTTCTCTACGAGAATCTTCAATCTATAATGTCGCTGTACGCACAGCCCACGGCCAGTACACGACACTAGTTCAGGGCCAAACAGTCTGAAAAATCTGGGATTACAACAGGAGTTCCCAAGGCTCTATACTGGGACCAATGTTCTTTATTGTGTTTATGCCCCTGAACACGAAAACGATAAACACAGTGGAAATATATGGTAACGAGCCCACCACAAATCGAACAGAACCTTAACAACGATCTTCAGGAAATTTCTAAGTGGTATGACAACAACAGGATTGTCATTAACGGTGAAAAAAACGAAGACATGATCATCACGACTCGACAAAAGTGGCAACATCTTGACAAAACTGATTCCGAGATATGAATCAAGGGAGATAAGCTTCAAGTGCACAAGACACTCGAACACGATTGCCAGAAACCTCGCACTTCTCTGCAGAATAAGGAAATGCTTCCGTACCAAGCAAGGAAGACGTTCTATAACAGCTACGTCCTACCACACATGGACTACTGCAGTATGCAGCACAATCTGGGGCAATGTAAACTCGTCAGAGCGTAGATCTACAAAGACGTGCTGCCAGAATGATAAAATAAAAAAGGAGCGAGTCACATGGTGCTTCGTACAAAGCTGAATATGGCGGACGTTTGGGCTGAAGATCTCGAGGCCCGCCTAATTATGTTGTGGCAAAATTATCCAATGTTATGTGACGTGGCTGATAAACATTACCGAAATGATGTATTGAAGAAGCGGGCATTCCGCGAGATAGGCGGATTACTGGATATGCCAGGTATGTGTAAGGTTTACAGTCAAATATTAGGCCTATATTCATAATATTAGAGCTAATTAGACTAGTATTGTTCATCAGTTCAGGTGGTATTGCAAAAAACTGTCTAAATAATATGTTAAGCATCAGTAATACCATTGTTGAAAATAATGAACTGCCAATAATACGCCGATCGTCATATTGATTTTGAAATTTTGTACTTATTAATCCAAAACAATAACATTTCAGTATCCTAAGCTCAAATATACAGTCCATTAACGCAAAGTTTAGTGAACTCGAGACATTTGTAAATGACTTATATTCTTTAAATTTATAATTTAGCATAATTTGTCTCCAAGAGAGCTGGCTCTCTGATAATGATGACTTATCACTAATTCAATTACATAGATATGACTGTATATCCCAAGGAGAAAGTTGCAGCACTAAAGAGAGACAACAATTTAGAATCTTTAATAAATGAAGAACTTTTTAAAATAAATAAATTATCACTAAACATAGCAAAATCTAAATACATGACATTTCAAAAGGCAATGAAAAATATACAGGCACTCACTCTGAAGATAGACAATGTAAATGTTGAACAAGTCAAGGAATTAATTTTGTTGGGTTTAATTATAAATACAAATCTGAACTGGAAAAAACGTACTGAAAAAATTTAAAATGCTTGTTCTAAAAAAATTGGCATTTTAAACAAATTAAAACATGTGTTACCTCTTCATATTAAAATAATATATAATTCTTTAATAGTGCCACATATAAATGTTGCATCATGGCATGGGGCTTTCAACTAAATAGAATAATAAAACTTAAAAAAAGCAGAGAATTATTACCTTAAGTAACTATATTTTCCACACAGAACCACTTCACAAAAAACTCAACTTGTTAAAAGTAGATGACATCCTTAAATTACAACAATAACAATTTTACTATAAATATTTACAAAATTACTTACCAGTTTATTTACAAAACTGGATGATAATGTTTAACTATGACGTACATAGTCAAGATACAAGTCAAGAATAAAATATACACATATAAAATTAAACATGAATTTGCAAAGAAATGTCTAGGCATAATTTGCCACTTTTACTAAATAACATTCCCGATATAGTCAAAGAAAAGCTTAGTACACATAGTTCACAAGGATTTGACAAGTATGCAAATTTTTTTTCTTCAATGATCAGGTAACATACACAAGACAAAATTGCTACATATGTATGCAAAATTAAGAACCCACAACCACCTGTCAACTTTATACAGTACAAAACAGTGCCTAAACGACAAACACAATAATCATATAAGCTTACTCACATTACATACATGCTCATATTCATATCATGTTCTTCTTTTTTTGCTGTTTTTTTACTCAGGTGATGTATTAATTTGATTCATGTGATGTATTAATCCAGTTACATTTTTATCATAGAAGGTGGATCCTCGATAGCGACTATTGTTGTCTTAGAGGAGTCTCCTGACCCTACTGTTTTGGTTATTTACCCTGCATTATGCCATGTTTATCATAAGGTTATATATTTGTATTATTTTAATTTTATTTTTGACATGGATGTATTGTATGCATAATCAAATGGCTTGGTCAAATAAAAACAAATTCTTCTTCTTCATCACCTTCAATTATATTATGGTCCTGGGCAACGTCAAGACAATCTCCATGAAACGATATATATATATACTCCATACTAATGTTAATAAAAACAATGCCAAAACGTATTTACACTTTTCGCTCGTGGGTCACAGAAATAGTTTTATAATATGCCGGCGTCGTACTATTACATTTCGGCTCTTCTCACAGTTAACAAAACGAAAGTGTTGAAATGTGTTCGATGGATCTGTGCCCACTGTGTAACTTACGTAACAATAATTAAAAGTTTATTTCATAATGTTTGCAAGATTTAACTAAGAAAGGTGTATACAATATAATAGTTGTCACCACAATGTAACTCTGGTTCATCTGCATTATATACAACAGTACTAACATCAGAGGCTGTGTAGGTCAATTTTAACTGTATAACGCGTTCTCTATTATGCGTCGACCACGACATAGGCGGTAATTGTACATCCGCTGCTCTTGGTCCAGGTTCCGTTGCGAATATGGCTTCATGAGAAAAGGAAACGCGCCATCGCCAAAGAAGTAGAATTGGATATCGGTGTCAGTCCCATTTAACTTGGTAGCTGCCGGCAGGTTCAGACGCCCGTCTTGTAAGGCCGGGAAGAGACTGGATTGACTGAAGACACCTCCGTCCGAAACCCTACCGTTTGCACCAATACATACGTACGTGAATTTGTAAACAGCATCTGCAACGGCCAGGAGCACGATAGCGAAAGAGCCTCTGAAATTAAAGTATGTCGACCCTGTTTCGTTGGGAAACTTGATCGTGATGTGTTTCCCGTCTATTGCGCCCGGGCAGTGGAGAACATTCCATCGGCGATTGAAGCTTGCTGCGATTGCTTCCCACTCTTCTGAAATAGTGAGCATCTAAAAATTGCAATTATTGATAACATTATTAGCAGTTGTAAATACAAATTAACAAATTATACATTAAACAGTGATTTCTTTAAATACTTTTTCCGTTTATTTAGGCAGACGACATAGTTCAGCGCAGCGATCAAGATGATGAAATGGAACCGAACACAAGTAGAGAAGATCATGAGAACGAAGGTGATGGTGAACAAGACAACGGGCTAGTTGTGATAGTTGATCCAGATGAAAGCGCCGACGAGTCGGATTCATTAGTCGAAAACGAAATCACCGAAACACCACGCTCAACCAAATGACCGCTGCCGAAAAAGACTCTGCCGACCAACAGCAAGAAGCAGAAAACAACTTTAATGGGTACACAGAAGGAAAAGCTAGCCTCACATGTATGCAGTGCTCTAAAATATTCACCTACCATTTTGTTAAGAAGCGTGTGTTATATAAAAAGGTAAAATAAATGCCTTAGTTCAAATTTGAGGGTTTAGCTCAAACTGTGCTAATAATGCTATTCACTCTATTTCTTGCAGAGTAATATGTAATGGAAAATAGTATTTCTCAACATTTATTATGACATATTTATTATAATATATTTATGCAAGTCTGATTCGATATTTATTTTGATTGTAAACACGGCATGCGATGTGCCAAAAGTGTGAAGGGTGACAAGTAGGTTTTTTTAATAACCTCCAATAACGTCGACACAGCTATCGACATGGAAGAATTTACATACAAAAACACAGCTTTGTAATTGTTCTTTGTTTTCGGCAGTTTATTTCAGGGTGTTTTACTTTTAACAGGTACTGAAGTCTCTCACGGAAGAACCGAAAAGCGAAGAATATGAGACAGAGCTCTACGTGCGTTACATTGTCGGGGAATTGAACAAGATAGATGATGCAGACCAGAGGGAACTGGCTGAATTTCACGTTAATCACGTCCTTCACAAGGCTTGTAGAGGCGCTCTGCGTGATTGTCATCTCGCCACCCAGCCACAACCTCAACCGCAGCCTAATCCCCTCCATGCCTGGCCTTCGCAGACCCCGTGCCAACCACAGATGCAGTCTGTGGACCACCCTTTTGGCGTTACTTCTTTCGAAGACTGCCCTTCCTTCACCAACCTTTAATTAGTTCATTCCACATCGTTGTAATTCAACATTTTTTTCGAGTGCTTAATGCTATGTGAAGATAATTGCTTAGATAAATAAAGATTTTTATAAAGAAATAATTGTTTTATTGTTTGTAAATGTTTATGAAAATACCTTCATGAATTGTGGCTGGAGCTACTTGAGCAGAACAGTGCGTGTCTCTTTCACGATAGCCGATATGGTTCTTTCGCCTATTCGGAACAGGAACGCCAAGCGTGCAACACTTTCTCCTGTTCACAATTTAAAAACTGTAAGTACATAACGAAATGTAACATAAAGCACCATGCTAAAACAGTCGAACCTTGCTTGGGTCACCTCGGTGATACAACCATTTTGCAAAAATGGTCACTAGAACAATCCAGAATTATTTCCGTAACAGTAAAGTATATTAAATTGGTGCCGCTAATACGGTCACTTCGCTATTCGTGTCACTTTGGTTCAGTCCCGAGGATGACCTTTCAAAAACAAAATCAAAAGCGTTTTTTCAACAACAAAAAATGTATACAAATCAAATATACAAGGCATATTGATGAAAAACATTGAAGTAAAGATACGTTTAAAGTAATAATACTATTTGTTAACAATTACTAGTAGCGTTTTACTTGATGATAATTTCATAAACTATACAGACGTGACTAGAATTCCTTATATTTTGTAGATTATTATGAAACTACGTTACTAGCAGCGTTTTACTTGATGTTAATTTCGTAAACTTATTGAGTAACATATCAAATGTATAGTAATCGAAAGTATACAATAAATATAAATTGTCAGCATACCTTATATACATATGCATACATGTCAATATTAGTGTGGCATTATTATAAAATAAATCTGTTTTTTTTACCACTGGTCAGAACTCGCAGAGTTAGTGCTAGGCGCTCGCCTGGGGTGATAGCCTGTCGATAGTTACTAGTTAGCGTTAGCTTTCCTGATGTGTGGGTCCACAATGCTAAGAATGTATTCGAATGTATTGAAGTCCATGAGGAAATAATTTGCGTAATAGGCAGGATCGGACAGCTGAAAATAAATAAATATTATATTCAATTAAATAGTACATGTCACATTTTCACAAGAATAACTTTAATTGAAATTATACACCATTCAAATAAGTAAACTTGTCTAGGCTATAACTATAAGCCAATGGCAAATGCCAATGCCAATGTCAAAAGTACACATTCATATGTGATACAGCGCATTATAATGGTGTAGGCCTATGCAAACAGTGGGATACACCGACAGGCAAAACAAGTTGCAAGAGTTACATACCTCTAATTCTTTCACGAAGGTCTGGTACGCGCCCTTTGCATGTCTACGCGATATCCAAGGGCGAACTGAGAACTGTCTCTGTGACTGGGTTTATTCGTCGTCGTCGTCTAAAACGAGCAGTAGAAGACGAATGGCTCTTCTCCTTCTACTCTCGAAAAACTCTGCCTTTTTTTTACGTTTGCCCACATGAGCGAGACTCGCTCGAGACGCCTCGCGACGAGATGCTCGAGACGAGGTAAAGAAGCATCGAAAACGCGTCTCGACTTAGCCGGAGGTGGTAGCATTGGCCCCTAACAATGGCCTGGAATATTAAGGTCCTGCCAATGTTACCGGTAGGCATCCTCGCTAGCCAGGGCTGTTTGCCATGCAAAACTAGCCCTGGCAGATCTTCTCATCCTCGCAAGCCAGCTAGGGTTGTTTGCCATGCAAAACTTGTCCTGGCAGATCTCCTACGTGAAGTACGGAAGTTAGCTTAGTCAAACTAGTAATTGACTTCGTCAATCGCGACTGCGTCACCCGTGAGAACAACGCAAATACCCGCCCCAATTTGAAGACGGATAAACGACTTCTGGGAATCCCAATATATAATGACCCATTAGCACGGGCAGCTGAGCGTTATTGTGTATTCGAATAATTGCTTCTACTTCCTAAACATTGCATGTAACACGAGCCACGGTTGGTTGAAATTAGTTTTATTATAACTACCTCACATGCCGCCAACCACTGATCTAATGAGCGATTTCATAGGCTGAGCTTAAATTCAGTTTCATTTGAAAAAACAAGGGAAACGGAAAATAAACTCACTTTCACTCTTTAAGACGTTCTTTTATACCCAGAATCGCCATGTGGGTGAAGACCTTTGCGTTTCTTTGCACGGGCACTAAACGTCTTGTCACTTTGTAAAGGCCATGCTGGGCGCTAACAATTAAACGACCTGTAATATTGTCATTGATTGATCGCCAACCCACTTTTTATAACCTAGACATTGACATTATTTTTAGAACAATTACATTGTTTTAAAACATTTTACTAGTTTCAGTCATTTACTATTTTATGAGACATTATTTTATATTTCACCATTTTAAGGACAGTACACTCTGTCACCAAGACAGTCAATGTCACCACTATTGTTTATTGTGTTTTAGTTTTATATTGTTCTGCTGCTTCGAGAGATCAGGAGTTTATTCTGTGCTATATGAAGCATTGTCAGTTCAATGTAAACGTTTAATCCAGTGGTTAAAAGCTAGTTGACAAATGACACATTTACTGCATTGGCCATTGCCACGGAACTGCGCAAATCACGAACTTGAGATAGGCAATGAGACGCGTTTGTTATAGTATGCTGGTGCCTGGTGGGAGCACTAGTCTAATGGTGCAGCCAAATGTGTTTTTGCAATTTTTACAAAAATCTGATCAAATTCTTCTGTAATATATCTATGTGCCAAATACCTAACATATATTCTATCAAATTTCTGCAAACAAACTTTTAGAAAATTTGTTCTGGGTGAATTACTTACAAAAATAGACCGAGGCTCCTAGCAAAATCCAAATCTCATAAAGACGCCTGCGTCAAAAACCGTCCATCCTATATGCGCTATATAAATCGCTGTATTGCCAGGCCAGAGCGTGTCACGTGAATCGCTGCGAGATCGGACAGTGTGTTAACATTGACATTGGCCAAGAGCGTTACACTACGAGATTTGAGTGACACGAATTTTTATCTGGCACGAATATTCCTGTTGTGAGTGTAATAAATAAGTTTCTTTCAATGTGTGTCACTATGACTATGAGTCTGTGTGATATAGTATGTCGTATGAGTCTATGACTGCACTCTGGCACTAGCCTAGCCTAGCCCTGGCCTAGGTCTCTAATAATTAAAACTTCGCATTCCATGGTTAATCGGTATGCAAATTATTCAAACGGCAAGGTTTTGTCTAAGTATACACCACTTTCGATTCCACTTTCTACTAAACAAATTACTGAAACGAGTAACAACTGTACCTAGCTGTTTAACGTTAACAAAATCTGAAACGAAAAACCAAACCTCAGTCCAACGCGCTCATTTTTTATCGTCGTTCGTGTCGATTGGCTAATTACTACCGTATGTAAAACAAATAAGAATTGGCGTTTAGAACAATGGTTTATTTTAATTAACCATTCATGTGTGTGTGTGTGTGTGTGTGTGTGTGTGTGTGTGTGTGTGTGTGTGTGTGTGTGTGTGTGTGTGTGTGTGTGTGTGTGTGTGTGTGTGTGTGTGTGTGTGTAATAAAAAACTTTGTAATCACAGTGACACAGACGCATAATACAGTATGCAGGCGTTATGTTAGTGTTATATATTTTATTATACACCATATTTTCGAACGACTTACCAATTTCTTAGCTCCATTTTTTGCGTAAAAGTGACGTCAAAACTGCGATTTTTTCGCACATTACGCAAGTAGTATTCTCGAAACATTTACTATTGATTTAGCCGATACGAATCTTCGCAAAAATAGCGTGTAATTCACCGAAAAGTGCCAACGCAGAGGTTCCGTAACTGTTTTCGTAACTTGTGGTAGTGCATTCGAATGGAGAATTCTCCTTTATTTTGTGTTACAATGTCGTCAAAATGTTTTAGTAAATTGTATGTGATTCAGTGACACTGATGTGTTTGTCTATTTTTATTGACCGCTGTAATTGCATAAATACTGTCTACGCAGCTAGCCAATGGAAAACTCCAAAATAAAAAGTACGAAAACGTAAACAAGCGGGACCAGCCAAGAAACGGGAACGATTAGTAATTCACCGCAGTAATTTAAAGATTGACTGCGTGCTATACAATTATGATTTATGTAGGAACGTTTAGCTACACTTGAAACCACAATTTCTATTCCAAAATACCAAAAGTATTGCATGTATGAATCTGATGGCATGAACACTTGAAAACTATATATTCCAACACAAATGTATAAAAAGGACACTATTTCTTTAAATAAAAATATGTCAAGCATCCTGGATATGCTTGTAAAATAAATATTATCATAGCCATGGGACACAAATGTGTAAATGGTTGCAAACTAGTAATACAAGAAACATACTGGGGATTTTGCCAATTGTATTTAATGTTTCATATACATGTACATATAAGTTATATTGTTCCACCACATCTGCATAAAAACTAATGGGTAAGTTAGCTTGGCTTCCACTTTCAGAGACATGCGGCTTGGGAAATGCTATATCGAGTGCACCAATAATAAATATTATAACCACACATTGTGGTCATTTAGTCAAGCATTGACAGTACTATCCCAAATAAACATGTAACTATTACAATTATATATATATATATCATATATACAAAAATAAGTGTAGTCAAACATATTGTATCATAGTATATATATATATACTATGATACAATATGTTTGACTACACCTACTTTTGTGTCTTCAAAATAACTTGTAAATATGTTTGATGTTGAAAGAGTGCATATACGTAAAC
The DNA here is from genome assembly GCA_963995525.1 of Escarpia spicata. Classification (NCBI taxonomy): domain Eukaryota; kingdom Metazoa; phylum Annelida; class Polychaeta; order Sabellida; family Siboglinidae; genus Escarpia; species Escarpia spicata. The sequence goes on along the minus strand of OZ023211.1, from coordinate 48,924,810 downwards.
CTCAGGTGTAACGAATTAATTTTGTTTATAAATTTCACTTATATTGAATAAATGAATTGGTCACAATTTGTTTTTAATATACAGTAAATTTCAGATATGACAAATTTTTGATGTAACGAATAAATTGGCCGGTCGCGAGCGATTCGTTATATTCGATGTTGGTCAATGCGTTTTCAATTTCCTCTAAAATTGCAATATAGCATCACGTTTTTGCATATATGCTACTTAAATGCATGCAATCATGGTTTTGAAGAAATCAATTGTGTCTGTTTCTATTTTCTAGGAAGTCATAAATGAAAAATATGTTTGGCTGTTGTTATGTTTAAGGAGACAGATTACAATAGTAATCAACTACACATGAGGTTGGCGGTATCCCAGAGCGACTCTGGTGTGTATTGCAGAAACGGTACAAAACACGGATGGACACTTACAGCTAGTACCCGTTACATCAATATACAACATTTCTCCACCTTAAAATTGAACTATTCTAAAGAACCATCTGCGACCAATATAGCAAGCCTATACTAAGAGTAACTGGGTGGATAACACAAATTCAACTTAACAACAGGTTTGATAGTTCGTGATGAACGCCTGATAGCAGCTGGCAACTGAATGACAGTCGGTGTTGGTGACCCCAACCCGTTAGTTGCCTTAGGTGCTTGTTCGTTTGCCCTCCATGATCTACTGGATCGACCACCACAGCCTCTGGCTCGGATGTCACGACAATGGGAGGTGCAATCGCGACATCGCTCCAACCTTCTGGTGTAGGTGGGTGGTCATCATTAGCGACCATGTGGTCCACATGAACGGATCGCCTCCTGTTTCCTGGCAGTTTGACCAAATATGTTAGTGGCCCTAAAACTCTGACCACCGTTCCCAGTGTCCACTTCTCCATTCCTCCTCTCATGTTTCTGACTCTCACTCTAGGGTAGACGTCGAATTTGCGAATGCGTGAATGAGCTCCATCGTGCTGTTGCTTCTGCTTTAATTGCCGATTTTGCACTTGTGCTTCGAGACTGGGTTTCGACATCGCAAGTCTGGTGCGTGGCGCTCGGTTCAGGAACAACTCCGACGGCGTTTTATCCGTAAGCGAATGCGGTGTGTTTCAGTACTGGAACAGTATGTCCGACAGACGGTGTTGCAATGTTGTAGCTGACTGTTCGATTTTGCAAGCATCTTCTTGAACGTCTTGACATTTCTCTCCGCGAGGCCGTTCGTCGCCGGATGGTAAGCTGGACACAGTATATGCTTGACGCCTTTCAACCCCTCAAGAAACGACAAAATTCCTCGCAGGCGAACTGAGGTCCGTTGACAGATACCACCTCGCGTGGTAAGCCAAATGTTGCGAACATTCTTCTCAGTTGCACTATCGTCTTGCTTGCAGTAGTGCGAAACATTGAGACCACTTCCAGCCACTTTGAATGACTCTCCACCACAAGGAAGTTCTGTCAGTCTTTTTCTGCAAAATCCACATAGATACGTTCCTATGGTCCCGTAGCCCACGGCCATGGAATCAGTGGTGCTACCTTCGGCGTGCTCGCTACCTGGCTGCAATCTCGACAGTTTCGGACACAGTCCTCGATATCCGCATCAAGACCAGGCCACCAGACGAAGCTTCTTGCGATTGACTTCATTCTGATCATGCCCGGATGCATCACATGCAGTTCTCGTAGTATCTGTTCTATGAAGACTGCTGGAATGACTACTCTCTTCCCCCAGAGAAGACAGCCATCTTCCAACGACAATTAATCTTTTCTGCATCGATATGCATTCACCAACTCATCGATTAAGTTTGGCCAGCTTCGCAGTGTGAATTCATAGACCTTGGCCAACGTAAGATCCTTTCTGGTAGCCCCTGCAATAATTTTAGCCGTTACTGGAAGTTCGGCCACCGACAACATGGTGACTGCTGCCACCGTTTCATCAGGATCAGCTGACTCGGGCGATTCCACCAGCAATCTGCTCAGTGCATCTGGGTTCGCATTTTTTTTGATGACTTGAATTGGATCTCACATTGATAACCCGCCAGCATCAGAGCCCATCGCCGAATCCGAGCCGCCGTCATCGTAGGTACGCCAGTCTTCTCTCCGAAGATGCGAACCAATGGACGATGATCCGTCACCAGTGTGAAAAAGCGACCAAACAAGTAGAGATGAAACTTCTTCACTCCGTATATTAGCGCCAAGGCCTCCTTTTCGATCTGCGAGTAATTTTTATCGGCTTTGCCCTCAACACTCACGATGTGGCCCAAATACTGCACCTTCGACTTCAGAAACATGCGCTTAGTTTTGTTCAACTTCACCCTGTTTTGGCCTAGTCGTGCTAGCACCAGATTCAGTGTTTTTAGATGATCGGCCTCGTCTTCACACACAACGAGAATATCATCTATGAAGCAGATCACATTTTCAATGCCGTTCAAAATGTTGTCCATGTCACTTAAAAAATGGACGGTGACGTCTTCACGCCATATGTTAGCCTGCGTATTCTGTACAGTCCCCTGTGGGTGTTGATTGTTAGCAGAGGAATTGACTCCTCGCACATTTCAATCTGATTGAAGGCCCCACTCAAGTCAAGAAACGAAAACACCTTAGGCGTCTTGTTTGTCTGAGCCAATTTGGTGAACAAATCCTGCGTTGTAGGAAGCGGATACTTGTCATATTCGATTGCTGCGTTCAACAACTTGAAATCACCACAAATCCGCACCGACATCTTGCCGTTTTTCATTTTTGGAACATTGACTGTGGTGCTTGCCCATTCACTAGACTCAACACGGTGGAGAACGCCAGTTGATTCAAAACGCTCGTGTTCACTGTCCGCGACTTCTCGCATGGAAAACTGGCCTTTGATCTGGTTTCACTTTAAGAGCTGCAAAGTAGCCCTTAATCGCCTCACGTGACTCGTTGAACACATTCCAGTAATCAATCAACAACCGGTCTACCTCTGTAGCGATATGGGGATTGACACTGAAAATTGCAACCAAGTCAAGTGGTATCTGCTTTAACCAATCCCGCCCCATCAATGCTGGTCGTGACCCTTTCGCCACAAACACCTGCAATGAATGCTTGTTACCACGATATCTGACAGGCACACACACTTTACCTGCCAATGGGATTAGTTTTCCGGGGTATGACCTTAGCTTCAGACCTGTTTGTTCTAGTGGAAAGCTACGCAAGACATTTTTGTACACATTATCCGGTACAATAGACACCGCCGCCCCAGTATCTACAAGCATTGATACATTGTGTCCATTTAAGGTAGGTAGTATGGATTCCACCAAAAATCTTTAGTTTTCAACACAGATCAACCATATTTGGTATGCATATACATAGCAACATAGTAAAGTTTTTTTTCATGTTTCGCATAAATTATGCAAATTAGGTATCCAATATGGCCGCCATAATAGGGAAAATTAGGTATTTTTTGCCGCGCTCTAACCAAAAACGTATTCAAGTTACAAGTTTGTAATTTAGCACAGGGATTACTGTTGTGCATATCTACTGCATGAATATCACAGAAATCAGATATGTTGTGTTGTTCACGTGAAAAAAGATTTTTTTTGAAAAAAACAATTTTGTGTAACTTTTTCACATAATTAACGCCTATAATTCAGAAACCATTAAATATATTATGATTTCTTTTAATTCATGCAGTAGATATACTCATTAGGCACTGGGGTGCAAAATGTTTTGCAGTTATACCCAGTATTTATTCTACTAGAGCGCAGCAACTTTAAGTACTCACAGCAAAAATGGTATTCCGAGAAAACGATGATAAGGTAATTTTGTATAACCAAATTCTGCCAAAAGCCGTCCGAAGAAACCTCAATATTGCCACTTTATTACTTTTTCAGTTAATATACTAACTGCATATTGAGGTAAGGATATGAAAGTACATAAATAGCAAAGAAAGTCCTTTTCAAAAAAAATGTCAAAAATAACTTTTAATCCATACTACCTACCTTAATTCCATGTTCACATGTATGCCTCTCTTAACCTCGCTAGCTGTGTACACTCCATGTAGACCTAGGTCACTTTGACTGCCATAAACAGCAGTAGCTTCATCAACATTAGAAACCTCTCTGCCTGCACTGATCTCCCTTCGGCCTCTATGGCCTTTTGACTTGCACAGTTTTGCTACATGACCAATTTTACCACACAAATAACATTTTTGATCAATGAATTTGCATTTAGCAGCAGAGTGATGTCTGCCGCATCGGAGGCACTCTCGGTCGGCCGGCACCATCGTCTGCTTCTGTCTTGGTGATCCCGACTAGTCACGTGATGCACTGCTGCCGTCGCCGTTGGAGTATCTTCGGGCTTTTCATTGAACTCCGCTGAGCTCTTCACGGCCATTTCCTCGGCGATCACCGTCTGATAAGCCTCATTGGACGTCAGCGAAGTGTCTCTGAGAATTAACTTCGCTTTTACCGCATTCGAGTTCAGGCCCTTTACGAACATGTCTCTCAGACCCTCATCTTGATAATCACCTGGGTACTCACATTCACCGCATAACTCACTCAACGCCAGCGCAAACTGCGCCACTGACTCTGAAAGCCTACGCAGTCTGTTCATGAATTTGTTTCTCAGGCCTATGATTGTTAGTTGCTGTTTGTAAACCGTGGTCGCCGCACGAATTACCGCATCGTAGTCCGCATTTGCCGGTGTCTCCGGCTTCAGTTGCGTCTTCGACTTCGCGTACCATTCAGCGCCCACGTTAACTTTAACAGGAACATGCTCTTTTTGACATCTGCGGATACGCCGTTACTGTTCACGAAGAACTCGAACTGTTCAACGTAGTTTTCGAACCTCTCCTTCTCTTCCACATACAGCTCGAAGCCGGCGCTTTTCTCCGACATGCTTAACTTCGTTTTCTCGTCGCCACTGTTGTGTATTGTGGAGTTTGCATGTTTAAGGAGACAGAGTACGAATAGTAATCAACTACACATGAGGTTGGCGGTATCCCAGAGTGTCTCTGGTGTGTATTGCAGAAACGGTACAAAACACGGACGGACACATACAGCTAGTACCCGTTACATCAATATACAACAGCTATGACAATTAACTAATTTCTTTTTTCGCCAAACCAACTTACCAACAGAAAACATTTATTTTGACCTTGTAGTCGTTTTATAAATTGGAACAACTTAAGATTGCTAACACACTGCTTTTATCAGCAGTTCTTAGAATACCAGGTCACTAATTTGTATATTATTTCCAAAGCGATTGATCTGCATAAAATAAATCCTATATATAATTTATTTATTAAAAAAAATTCAACTGTTAACAATTCTCGAAAACAATAAATATTAATTAAAAGTATTATAGTAATTCCAGATGTCATGTGAAGACATGAAACTTGAGATAATGCATAATGAGATTTTGCCATGTTGGTACACGAATATAAGACAGCCAATAATTAATATTTCCTAGAATATGTTGCATAGTATTCAAGGTATTTAATTTATAATTGATGTAATATAATTCATGGTGGTTTTCCTGGTGTTCATAGCATGTTCGGGTGTCAATGTATCCTTGAGACACTGCAAAGAGAAGAAATGTGCCACGTCCTGAACACTGCAGAACATGATGTCAATGGCTTCAAACGTTGATGTCCTGGACCTGGTTGACCGCTGGCATCTGTCGAATAAGAATGTATTCTAAGTACCATTACATGAATCAAACACAACTTATTTTTGCTAATTTAAGAGCCTTTTTTAAAGAATATGGTTTGATGATTATTGAACAACTAGCAGAGTTGACCAGCACTGCCCAGGGAATTGGCAGTCATATACATGTATGTGACCCCCACAAGATCCCAGCCCCCAGAAGAATTTTGAAAAAATATAAATCTTTAAACCACCCCAAAGGGTCCACTAGATCGCACAATTTCCAGCCCCATACATACAAAACTAACGGAGATATGTGCCATTTTTGACTTGTGAACCTAAAAAATCCACACCCAACGGATGAATTTCGAAAAAATCTAAATCCATGGTGTTGCTGTTGAAACTTTGTTCGCCGCCATGTCAGCTTAGTGTACTATGAACGGGGGCACATTTCCAAGCATCATGGGGGGCACTGCCACATGAGCCCATTCATAATTAAACGTCTACGGGCACGCAAAATTACAAAGGTCTAGGGGGGATGTCCCCCAGGCCCCCTTAGACGTTAACGCGAACATTCTGTCAGAACGTTCTAATAACATTATTAGTGTTACGTTCCACGAACGTTCTGCGAACAATGTGTCAGAACGTTCTAGTAACGTTCTCATAACGTCTTCGATGCGTTACGTTCCACGAACGTTCTGCGAATATTCTTACTATTACAAGTTGCAGATTTTTTTTGAAAAGCAAACTATTTATTTACCATTACGGCGTGTAGATCTTAATACTGCTGGTATAGAAAACCTGTTTACCACAGTGGAACGTGATATATGGAAAATAAAATTCCGTAACATAAATATAATATTACTGTTACGTTAGCGGAACGTGGTGTGTTTGCTGGGTGGTTCGAGTTTCGCGTTCGACGCGCAAGCAGCCCGACCTCTAGAGACGCCTATAAGAGAAACAAACAAGCTCTACTTAGATGTAACCAACAAGCGTTTAATAACCCTACCGTAAAAACCCTACATGCACGCACTGTAGATATAATAGTACATTCTATGCGATAACAACTTGGCGACTTGGTCGATCCCCGAAATATATGCCTACGTTCGTGAACATGTGCACCAAGTTGGAAGAATAATTAAATAACGTAATTTTCTTATTTCACAACCAGGAAAATTCGACTCGCATGCATTACCATGACAAGGCACGGGCCCTCTTTGCACGTTCGAACCCGGCACACGAACCTAATCCGTGTCCACAAATCAGTTGCCTCTACATTAATTGGTTATTCTTGCAAATCAACATGTTACCAAACGTGTTATTAGTATATTAAATAGTTAAACTTTACCTTTTTATAATGTGCCATATTGTAAAAATAATAGTTCCAACTTGCACGCCTGAACTTAATTCGAATTGATTGCATTTTTATATACTCCATAATTCTTGCAAATACATTAAACGATCGATGTCAATCGATGTTATTAGTACCAACATTGACAACCCACCCACCAGTACCTATACATTCACACTTTTATACACAACATTCGTTGTTTTAATATAGGCACACTGCGTATTTGCTTAGTTTGACTGTTACCTAAGGATCACTTATTCACTATACCAGTTGCTGCATTGTGTACACCAAACACGCTCCTATGTAAACGACATTATGTACAGCGTGTACATTGTGTACCACAAGTATGCTAATCAGTCCTATGTAAACGACATAACTATTATGATCACAGACTACTTGGAGACGGTCCTGTCAAGCACCACTGGTCAAATTCATAAATACGTCTGCAAATTGTTGCTCACCAATTAACGCGACTGCGCGCAGCGAATGGAAGCACGTTTCCCAGCCGGTTATGTTGGAAGACTGCACTGCAGACTGCGTGCGCAATGATACATGATGACAGCTGTTACGCCTGTTCATACCCGGGAGTAAAGTACCGAGCTCCTTACAAGGACGGTATATCGTGGACCACTGACGGCGTGTGTAGTGCTGCAAGACCCGAGCACGTCACCGGTACGGCGCCGCGGCCGGGTTGCCTTCTGGAAGAGGACTCCGTCGCCATAAAGTCAGCTGTAATTTGAAGATAACTACTTTCTTACGCATTGCTACAAGCTAGCAACCTGAGCACAAGCAGGTCGCTGTACTACAGTCACATATCAGTGTGGAATATCACACTTTACAATTTGCTACATCCCTGTTTAACCATGCCTAGTCGTAGCGACGAATGACGTGGCTGGTAGCAGCTAGTCTAACTCTCAAAGCCGTGGTCGCAGTAGCATACAGTTTAATTACTCTCGTGGCCGTGGTCACTGAGGCTAGTACCAGCTGGTCTAACTACTCTCGTGGCCGTGGACACTAAGGCTGGTAGCTGGTGGTCTAACTACTCTCGTGGCCGTGGTCACTGAGGCTAGTACCAGCTGGTCTAACTACTCTCGTGGCCGTGGTCACTGAGGCTGGTAGCTGGTGGTCTAACTACTCTCGTGGCCGTGGTCACTGAGGCTGGTAGCTGGTGGTCTAACTACTCTCATGGCCGTGGTCACTAAGGCTGATAGCAGGTGGTCTAACTACTCTCGTGGCCGTGGTCACTGAGGCTAGTACCAGCTGGTCTAACTACTCTCGTGGCCGTGGTCACTGAGGCTGGTAGCTGGTGGTCTAACTACTCTCGTGGCCGTGGTCACTGAGGCTGGTAGCTGGTGGTCTAACTACTTTCGTGGCCGTGGTCACTGAGGCTAATAGCAGGTGGTCTAACTACTCTCGTGGCCGTGGTCACTGAGGCTGGTAGCAGGTTGTCTAACTACTCTCATGGCCGTGGTCACTAAGGCTGATAGCAGGTGGTCTAACTACTCTCGTGGCCGTGGTCACTGAGGCTGGTAGCAGGTAGCCTAACTACTCTCATGGCCGTGGTCACTGAGACCGCGGGCTCGGAACTCCACCCCCGTTTGCTCCTGCTGCGTGTTCCAGTCGTACTGCCAGTCGTACGGAATGCCCTCAGCCTCGGCCAGAGCCTGAAATCTGGCTTTAATTTTCTTATAATTTGGTACTTCGTCCACCTTCATGCGTTTGGCGTAGTCGAGGTACGCGGCGAACTCGTCAGGCAGACCTTCACACAATTTCTTTGCCGTCGTCGCGAGCTTCGCCTCCTTGACGGTGGCGAACCTCTCGTCCTTATGCTCGGCCTTGACGCCCTGCCAAGGCAGACTGCCATGAAGCAGGTAGATCCACACGTAGGCGAGCGACTCCATGTCGTCACGCGGACTCAACTCCTCGCCGCGGTGGGCATTCAGACTGGCGTAGCGGATCGTGCCGACCATCGGGTGGCTGAAGTGGTAGCCGGAGGACCGCCGTAGTGCTCGGCCACGCATGTACTTCTTCGCCAGCCCGAAGTCGACGATGTAGATGCGATGCGTGTCTGCCGCGGCCAGGCCGATGAGGAAATTGTCGGGTTTGATGTCCCGGTAGACGTAATGGTTCTCGTGGATGAAGCGTATGATGTCGACCATCTGGTCGGCTAGCATCAGCACCGTTTTGAGCGTGAACTTGTGGTGGCAGTAGGCGAACATGTCCTGGATGCTTGGTCCTAGATGCTCGATCACCAGCACGTTATAGAACGGCTCGTAGTTGTACAGCCCGCCCCAGTAAAACGTGGGGATGCCGGGGCCGCCCTGCAGGTGTCGGTAGACGTCTGCCTCGGACAGCAGTTGCGGACACGGCGCCTTCTGCTTCTCCAGCTTCACAACAACGTCCTCGTTCGTTTCGAGCATCACGCCGCGGTGGATCGTGCCGAACGAACCTCGGTTGATGAGCTCTAGCACGCGGGCCTTCACACTACGACCAACGATAAAGTTTGTCTGTGGCTCGGCCTGGGTGTTGTCCGTTGGTGTCAGTCGGTCGCCGGTTTGTGCGCGGTTACACGGCACGTCATCTTCGCACAGAGCGACGGGCAGCGAGGGCGCTGGTTTGACGGACATCACTATTTGTAGGCCGTCCGACACCGTCGTCTGTAGTCCGCCCGACACCGTCGTCTGTAGTCCGTCCGACTCCGCCGTCTGTAGTCCGGCCGACCCCGCCGTCTGTAATCCGCCCGACATCGCCGTCTGTAGCCCGCCCAACACTGCCGCCTCGTCCATGGCCGGTCACACCTTCAACACAAGACACTCCTTACCGTTAGCTTACACTGCATTACTTTCACACACGGCTCCGTTCAACACAAGACACTCCTTACCGTTAGCTTACACTGTGTTACTTCCACACACGGCTCCCTTCAACACAAGACACTCCTTACCGTTAGCTTACACTGCGTTACTTCCACACACGGCTATCTTCAACACAAGACACTCCTTACCGTTAGCTTACGCTGTGTTACTTCCACACACGGTTCCCTTCAACACAAGTCACTCCTTACCGTTAGCTTACACTGTGTTACTTCCACAAACGGCTATCATCAACACAAGACACTCCTTACCGTTAGCTTACACTGTGTTACTTCTGCACACAGCTATCATCAACACAAGACACTCCTTACCGTTAGCTTACACTGTGTTACTTCCACACACGGCTCCCTTCAACACAAGACACTCCTTACCGTTAGCTTACACTGTGTTACTTCCACAAACGGCTATCATCAATACAAGACACTCCTTACCGTTAGCTTACACTGTGTTACTTCCACACACGGCTATCATCAACACAAGACACTCCTTACCGTTAGCTTACGATGTGTTACTTCCACACACGGCTATCATCAACACAAGACACTCCTTACCATTAGCTTACACTGTGTTACTTCCACACACGGCTCCCTTCAACACAAGACACTCCTTACCATTAGCTTACACTGTGTTACTTCCACACACGGCTATCTTCAACACAAGACACTCCTTACCATTAGCTTACACTGTGTTACTTCCGCACACGGCTATCACCAACACAAGACACTCCTTAACATTAGCTTACACTGTGTTACTTCCACACACGGCTCCCTTCAACACAAGACACTCCTTACTTTTAGCTTACACTGTGTTACTTCCACACACGACTATCTTCAACACAAGACACTCCTTACCGTTAGCTTACACTGTGTTACTTCCACACACGGCTATCATCAACACAAGACACTCCTTACCGTTAGCTTACACTGTGTTACTTCCACAAACGCCTATCATCAACACAAGACACTCCTTACCGTTAGCTTATACTGTGTTACTTCCACACACGGCTCCCTTCAACACAAGACACTCCTTACCGTTAGCTTACACTGTGTTACTTCCACAAACGGCTATCATCAACACAAGACACTCCTTACCATTAGCTTACACTGTGTTACTTCCACACATGGCTATCTTCAACACAAGACACTCCTTACCGTTAGCTTACACTGTGTTACTTCCACACACGGCTATCTTCAACACAAGACACTCCTTACCGTTAGCTTACACTGTGTTACTTCCACACACGGCTCCCTTCAACACAAGACGCTCCTTACCGTTCGTTACCTTACACTGTGTTACTTCCACACACGGCTATCATCAACACAAGACACTCCTTACCGTTAACTTATACTGTGTTACTTCCACACACGGCTATCATCAACACAAGACACTCCTTACCATTAGCTTACACTGTGTTACTTCCACACATGGCTATCTTCAACACAAGACACTCCTTACCGTTAGCTTACACTGCGTTACTTCCACACACGGCTCCCTTCAACACAAGACGCTCCTTACCGTTCGTTACCTTACACTGTGTTACTTCCACACACGGCTATCATCAACACAAGACACTCCTTACCGTTAACTTACACTGCGTTACTTTCACACAAGGTTCCCTTCAACACAAGACACTTCTTTCAGTTAGCTTACACTGTGTTACTTCCACACACGGCTATCTTCAACACAAGACACTCCTTACCGTTAGCTTACACTGTGTTACTTCCACACACGGCTCCCTTCAACACAAGACGCTCCTTACCGTTCGTTACCTTACACTGTGTTACTTCCACACACGGCTATCATCAACACAAGACACTCCTTACCGTTAACTTACACTGCGTTACTTTCACACAAGGTTCCCTTCAACACAAGACACTCCTTACCGTTAGCTTACACTGTGTTACTTCCACACACGGCTATCTTCAACACAAGACACTCCTTACCGTTAACTTACACTGCGTTACTTCCACACACGGCTATCTTCAACACAAGACACTCCTTACCGTTAGCTTACACTGTGTTACTTCCACACACGGCTCCCTTCAACACAAGACGCTCCTTACCGTTCGTTACCTTACACTGTGTTACTTCCACACACGGCTATCATCAACACAAGACACTCCTTACCGTTAACTTACACTGCGTTACTTTCACACAAGGTTCCCTTCAACACAAGACACTCCTTACCGTTAGCTTACACTGTGTTACTTCCACACACGGCTATCTTCAACACAAGACACTCCTTACCGTTAGCTTACACTGTGTTACTTCCACACACGGCTCCCTTCAACACAAGACGCTCCTTACCGTTCGTTACCTTACACTGTGTTACTTCCACACACGGCTATCATCAACACAAGACACTCCTTACCGTTAACTTATACTGTGTTACTTCCACACACGGCTATCATCAACACAAGACACTCCTTACCATTAGCTTACACTGTGTTACTTCCACACATGGCTATCTTCAACACAAGACACTCCTTACCGTTAGCTTACACTGCGTTACTTCCACACACGGCTCCCTTCAACACAAGACGCTCCTTACCGTTCGTTACCTTACACTGTGTTACTTCCACACACGGCTATCATCAACACAAGACACTCCTTACCGTTAACTTACACTGCGTTACTTTCACACAAGGTTCCCTTCAACACAAGACACTTCTTTCAGTTAGCTTACACTGCATTGCTTCCAGACACGGCTAAATAGCGTTATGCCAATAACACCCATAAAAGCAGTGCATTTTATGTTGGCAACGTGAGCATTTCAACAGAATCCTGTTTACAGTTTTGATGTGTTAGAGCGGCAACCGCAGAGCTAATAGACCTAACAACAAATTATCGCCTAATCACGCAAACGATGCGTAAGTAGTATTATTAGGGAAGCGCAATATCTCCCCTGTGACGGAGTGGTTCGATGTGAGGCCGGAGATAAAGACGCGAGACGTGACAGAGCTGAGCCAAAATCAATCCCGATTCACCGCCAGCCGAACGACGAGAGGTATTAGTCGTTAGACTTCAAGCAACAAGCAACTGCTCTCTGTGCCAACACAAGATGACATAAAATACCATTCTTATAACAAAGAAAGCCCAACATCCACGAGACACTGTCAAAACTATTCTTACGATTGACACTGTATGAGGAAATGTTTGCCTATTATTGTCTAGAATGTCATCTACAGAGAGTGACATCTCTCAGTCCACTACCTGCACATATTGTTTAGAATGTCATTTATAGACAGTGTCATCTCTTAGTCCACTAGCAGCACATATTGTTTAGAATGTCACTTATGGACAGTGTCATCTATCAGTCCACTAGCTGCACATATTGTTTAGAATGTTCATTATAGACAGTGTCATCTCTCAGTCCACTAGTTGCACATATTGTTTAGAATGTCACTTCTTATAGACAGTGTCATCTCTCAGTCCACTAGGTGCACATATTGTTTAGAATGTCACTTATGGACAGTGTCATCTCTCAGTCCACTAGCTGCACATATTGTTTAGAATGTCACTTATGGACAGTGTCATCTCTCAGTCCACTAGCTGCACATACTGTTTAGAATGTCACTTATAGACAGTGTCATCTATCAGTCCACTAGCTGCACATAGTGTTTAGAATGTCACTTATAGACAGTGTCATCTCTCAGTCCACTAGCTGCACATATTGTTTAGAATGTCACTTCTTATAGACAGTGTCATCTCTCAGTCTACTAGATACACATATTGTTTAGAATGTCACTTATAGACAGAGTCATCTCTCAGTCCACTAGCTGAACATATTGTTTAGAATGTCACTTATGGACAGTGTCATCTCTCAGTCCACTAGTTGCACATATTGTTTAGAATGTCACTTATAGACTGTGTCATCTCTTAGTCCACTAGCTGCACATAATATTGTCTGGAATATCACCTACAGAGAGTGCCATCTCTCTGTACTCTACCTGCACACAGAGTGCCACCTATGGACAGTGTCATATCTCTGTACTCTACCTGCACACAGAGTGCCACCTGTAGACAGTGTCATCTCTCTGTACTCTACCTGCACACAGAGTGCCATCTATAGACAGTGTCATCTCTCTGTACTCTACCTGCACACAGAGTGCCACCTATAGACAGTGTCATATCTCTGTACTCTACCTGCACACAGAGTGCCACCTGTAGACAGTGTCATCTCTCTGTACTCTACCTGCACACAGAGTGCCACCTATAGACAGTGTCATCTCTCTGTACTCTACCTGCACACAGAGTGCCACCTATAGACAGTGTCATCTCTCTGTACTCTACCTGCACACAGAGTGCCACCTGTAGACAGTGTCATCTCTCTGTACTCTACCTGCACACAGAGTGCCACCTGTAGACAGTGTCATCTCTCTGTACTCTACCTGCACACAGAGTGCCACCTGTAGACAGTGTCATCTCTCTGTACTCTACCTGCACACAGAGTGCCACCTATAGACAGTGTCATCTCTCTGTACTCTACCTACACACAGAGTGCCACCTATAGACAGTGTCATCTCTCTGTACTCTACCTGCACACAGAGTGCCACCTATAGACAGTGCCATCTCTCTGTACTCTACCTGCACACAGAGTGCCACCTATAGACAGTGTCATATCTCTGTACTCTACCTGCACACAGAGTGCCACCTATAGACAGTGTCATATCTCTGTACTCTACCTGCACACAGAGTGCCACCTATAGACACTGTCATCTCTCTGTACTCTAAATGCACACAGAGTGCCACCTATAGACAGTGTACAGGTAACTGTCCAGTTTAACAGGGTTAGTCGCTTAATGCTGTCTGTTGAAACAAGCTTCTGCCAGTGACCAATTACTGATTAGTCACAGTTTCCATCAAACAATAGCAGGCAGAGAATCTTAGCTCCACAGCTGGGTGTAATACACAACAAATTATAAATATAGCTACTCCGAGGTAGACAATTGATTTTAGTTAGCAAATTTAGCATTTTAGGGGACCTTTGGTGCCCTTAGAATGATTCAATCAAATACAGATGTATTGTGTCTAGTGGTACTACCACATGAAATGTCTATGAAAAATTAGAGAAAAATTACTGAACGATTTTTGAATAAAAGAAAAAATGTGAAAATTTTCCAGTTTTGGGATCCTTTTTGGGGCCATTACACATAAACAGACCATTCACACAAGATGACATACTAATGCAAATCAAAAAACTCAAAAAACAAAAAGGCATGTGGTATTGATAATGTTATAAATGAATACTTAAAAACAGCCCCACAGTTCTATTATCTAGCATTGTGCCAAGAGATTGGTGTATTGGGATCATTAAGCCTATATATACAAACATAGCAGCAGACACTTTTGACAGTTTGACTGCTGTCTGGCGAAATGAATGCAATGGTGCTTTGAAGTTAGTTCTTCTGCCAACTATCCTTTTCACACAAGCCTATAGGTTTAGTGGCTGCCAGCAAACTACTGAGCCTAAACTACCATGCAGGTGTGAAAAACGTCCTGATGTATTTGAACTTGAGCCACTAATTAACTGTCCACCAAGCAGTAGCAGAGCAGTTTTATAATAATCCACAAGTTAAGTGGCAGTGATCTTCCTTTTATCATTCATGTGATGTTTATTGTGAGCAGGGCAGACAAATGGTTATCATACGTAGACAGGTACAGAAAGAAACTGACATTTTCTATAAAAAGAACATGTTTGCCTATCAATGGCATGTATTTCCTATTGTTGCCGTTTCTGCCGGGCAGAAACAGTTTCTGTCCAGCATAAATCAAACAACCCTGTAGGTAATTATTAATCAAATGTTTTTTGGTGAATCATAGTTACAGATCATTAAGGGTTATGACGGAAGTAAAGTGTTGACATGTTTACTGTTCACTTATTGCACCACGTCTTGCATTTAGAGGAATAATTATAATAGAAAATAAAATGTTGTGGCACATATTTTTAAATACATGCATCGATGAGAAACCAGGAATTACTTTTCTGTGGCCTAAGAATAACTAATTTCAATTAACTTTCTGCTTATATAAAACAACTGCATAAAAATATATATCCATACAAGACACAGACTCTGCATGTGACAGATGTTTTGGGAAGGGGAATAGTGTTCTGTTTCTGGTACAATACACAAAATATATCTATTATATAATATATACCATATTTAATACAATCTACTAACTACATTGACTAAGAATAGAATATAATTATGTTCCATTTTATATTTAAATATCTTACTGGAATGAAAGACAAAAGCAATAGTCAATGCCAGCCACATAACTTGGTGGATTATATTACAGTCTAATTCAACCACATTGCTCTACTGCTGCTTGTTGCTTGGTGGACAGTTCATTATTGGCTCAAGTACAAATACATCAGGATGTTTTTTTCACACCCGCCTTAGTTTAGGCTGAATTGTGTGGACCATGTAGGCAGTCACTAAACTCTTAGGCTTTCTTGAAAAGAGAAGTTGGCAACTTGGCAGAACTGGCTTCAAAGCAGTGAAAGCCCAGTTTAATCCCTTTAGTCAATGCAGCAGTCACACTGTCTCTTGCTAGGTAAACACTCATAAAACTCTACAGTAAAACTTCACCAAGGCCATGCTGAAGTTGACAGGGGGGGGGGGGGGGGGGCACAACCATAAAACCTGGAGAAACTGGTGGAATCTACAACCTAATCAAATGGAATTGTTATGTAGGTGAAATTCGGTTGAAATGTTCAATAGTAATATAAAAGTAATAGGTCAATTACTATTACCAGTACATTGCTTCCTATTACTATTACGCCGAGTTTTTGCTAAACTATTACTTCAATATTAATTTGTAATCATTACTATTACATATTACTATTACCCCAAGCCTGTAACACATGTCTACACAGTGAGACTTACACATACCACATTAGCACTTAGATTAGTACTTCTCAGAGACTGGCCGGCAGGTGAAGCAAGGAGAGTGCCACATAGTAAGACATCGCGTCTAATCTGCCATATATTCAGTGCTCGGACAGTTGTTCACCGGACAGCTGCTCACCGAAATGAACCCATCTCCGAGCGGTTGTCTCGCAGATATTTGTAAAAAAAAATAGTTTTTCATTCATGTGTCCGGCTCTTTCTGGCTGTTAGCAAGACACATTTTTTGAGTTACCCAGGATGCTTTGCATAGAGCCGAAATGAACTGATCTCCGAACAAGTCAATTGTTTTCCAATTTGTATCGATAGCAAAATTAACCCAGTCGAGAGTGTCGAACAATACTCGAAGTGCAAGCATGAGGTGTCGTCTGTGCAGTCATCATCCGGAAAGGAAGCCAATTTGACAACACACGACAAACATTATAAAAAACGAGCTGGTGTTGCGCATTAACTTTTACAAATCCACAAAGCATTTCTTTGTAGATACAAATAACCATCCCATTAAATTACACATTAAGGACTAAACGTACTTAACGGTGATGCAATCGTTACGTTTACACAATATTTTCTTCGTAGCTTCAAATTACTGATGATACAGTCGGTTTATTACGTTTATCATAATATATATTACAGGAATATAAATGTAATGTTTTGATGTTTCGATAATGTAACAGGTCGCATTGATGGTTCCCAGCATCTTATATCAATTGTGGACAAAACCCCAGCACTTCCTAGAATGTTTTGGTGAAATTGTCTATGTATGCATTATATAAAATAAAAATATATAGTAATGCACTTTAGTTTCTAAATCCAACATGTTGATAGATTATAATATTTTCCAATTATGGGTATTTTCTAATTAGGGGCATAATAAACAATTGGCAGCATAAAAGTGCATATCATATCCCTCTGAGTGTAATTACTTGTTTGATCTTTCCTTTCAAATTAACTTCAAGACGTGGCATTGGCTGGTATTTGGAACTAACAGTTTTTTTATGAAGTGAAATGAGATTAAAGGAAACCGATTAAAGTGATATACATGTACTCCTATTCATGAACCCCTTTGTACAGTGCTCAGTGAAATGTTAATGCAATCAGTGGAAATAGGAGTTGTCACTTTCTAGTGGAGTTCTTTGCATATATATTCCTGTTGATCTTATTCCTATTGATGTTTTCTCCGAATGTGGATTGTGGCCTTTACAGTTAACATTAATTGGATTTATGAGTAGTTCAAAATCAAGTAGTTCAGGATTAGGTATGCTATAAAATGATGTGAGATGCTGATAGTGTCACATTGTTTCCAAATTGTCCGAGCATGGAGGTTATCAAAAACAACAAAGGCGGCATAAAGCTGTTTTGAAAGTCATCTCTATACCAACAAATACAAGTCTAAGAACACCATCAGATGAGAATAAACCATGCGTGCTGCTCTCTTGTGCAAAGGTGCAATAAGCACCAATCATGACATTACCACCTCGCTGGATAACGCTGGGGTTTTGTCCACATTTGAAATAAGAGGCTGGAGTTTTGTCCACTGGGGTTTTGTCCGCTGGGGTTATGTCCGTTGGGGTTTTGTCTGATGGGGTTTTTTCCTCGCAACTTTTGGAGAGTCACTCTGCGGTATCCGGCTAGCGTACGCATCCGGCTAACACAATCAAGGCAACGATACAACAATACTCGCTGTGCAGGCAAGAGGTGTCTCAACCGTTACCCATCTGAATGGTGCATGCTGGGACACCTAGTGTTATTGGTGAACACTGGGAAATACTTGAGAATGGCTTTAAGGGAAGCCAACTTGAAAACACTCAACAGACAGACATTATAATAGACGAGCTTTTACTAATACATACTGCATCGCTCTGACAGTAAAAGCCATCCCATTAAACACAAATTCAGGCCAAAATGTACTTAACGTTTACAAACAATTACGTCGCGGTTGTAGTATTGCGATGCAAAATACTGAAATTAAATTTGATTTTTTTTAATGGTGAGCAACTGTCTGTCTTTTCATTTTCCCGGTGAGCAACTGTCCGTGATCCATATACAGATGTATTCAACTCACTCTAAGTGATGTATGGGAGACAGGTGTACATTAGTGTAGACTTAAGGTGGCTGCACCGGCAATTATATGCTTCTTTTGAATTAATCATTTCTAATATAAGTTTTGAAGATAAGCTAACCATTTTTTCTCAGAGTTTGTCTCACATATTAAACAATACTACATTTTATGTTGTTTAGAAATATTTAAATGTGTTTAAAGACAATTTAAAAATATGTCAAAAATCACCTTAACATGGCATTTTATTTCATTTTGAGAAACTCCTCAAAAGAAAAATGTGTATGGTTGTAAGTACAAACATGTTATTGACATTCACACGGGATTTTTTGTGAACAAATGCATATTAAGTTTGATACAGCTTCACAAACATTTTGCTACAATGTTGAAAGACAGCAAAAATCCATACTGCATTTTTGGCATGACCCCTTCACCAAACATAAAACCATCCCGTGCAATTTTGGGTAAACACAAGTCGAGTTGCTATGCCAAGTTATGGCTTTGTAAGTATTGCAGTTTTTATATAAAGTTACATTAAGTAATACTTCCTGTTTGTTACCAATAATACAACTGTCACCAGATGCTTGTTTTTTGCTTAGAAATGTGACTTTTTTTACTGGCATGTGGCTTATTTCAACACAATTTGACAGACACTTCTATTACTGAGATTTCCCCCCAAGGTTTTCCCCGCCAAGTTGTCTCATGATATTGTGCTATGAAGGGCCATGTGTTGAACTTGTTGTGGTATACAAGATTGATTGACACCTGCTGGGGTCAGTCACTCAGTCATTGCAAATGGCGGCTGAGGTTGGGCATTATGGAGAATAAACAAAACTACCGCCAGTATTTGGTGATTTGACAGCATGATGTATTTAGGTAATTATAATACAACAGCATAGTGGCATGAGAATAACCAGACTATTATGATCCGCATTCATAGTGAATGAATTTATGTTTGAACTGGGCTGACGCACACGTGATCGGCACTATGGAAACATTGTCAGTTTCCAAGAATCTGAAGGGACTTTCCACAGACACACTAAAATTACTAGTTTTTAAAGGACTGATTGGTGACATATGGTGATAGTGCCTTGGTTTTTTTAATAGTACACATGTTCATACTGACACCTACTAATGTTCTATGAAGACAAAAATAAAGAAATCAAATGATATGATAGCCAGTGCAGCTACCTTAACATGTTCAGATTATGATCGTTAATTTACTATTATGAGTTGTAAATACTCACACACTGTGAAGATATGAAACAATACACTGGTCAGATAGAGGCTGCAATATACCTGAAGTACACCTGTAGTATAGTTAAATTTGTAATACTGTACATATCCTGCATGTTAAAGATGGTAATCAACATTAAAACAACACTGTTGAATCAGAGACAAAAGAGAGTGCAACACATTGTATTATTTACGACTATCTGAACAACAAACACAAATATTGCTACAAATATCAGTACAAAAATTACATTATTTAGTCTTTAAACATATATATTTTTAAACATACAAAATGTACAGGTGTTGAATCCAACTGTTTTGGTGCTGTTTTAATTTAATGTTTTAAACTATGTGGTACATGTAAGTACATTGCATTAAGATAAATACCACTTTGTACTCTGTAACTCAAGAAAACAAGATGGCAGCCAAATGTCTGACCACGTGTGCTTTAAGTAAAGCATTACTTTCATATTTGTATAAGTGGGACTTCAGAAGTTCAGTACAGTGAAGTTTGAAGTTTATTAATTTTGTTTAGATCATACAAAGTAAAATAACCAGTTATACATATTTCCACGATCTTGATGATCCAGGGGTCAATAGTGCACAAATGTTCATATGACTATGTAATCAATACATTTTATATTATGCTCATTCTTAAAAAATAGAACATTGTGCATACACGTTTTCTTTTTTTGTTGTTATTTTTTTATATTTTGACAATAAATGCAGCTGTGCTCACATATTTGTACACAAACAAAATAATTGATTGATTTAACACCTACATGTCATCATTGCCATAAACAGTGATAAATCATAGGTAGGTATACTGAAATACCACTTAACGTAATCAATAATGTGTACTAAACAGATATGAACACATTTATTGTGAAAAAAATATAAATTATTAAGCATAATTACTTTTCTAACCACACTCTATGGACAGATTACATTAAATATTGACAGATTACGGACATTTCAGTTGACACAGAAGATAAAGTTCAGCAATATCATAAATTATCATTCATGAAGATCACATGCCATAGTTGAATACAATAATATGTAAACAATATGTAAAACTAGTATATGCTCATATAGCTCAATGCTTAATTGGCTGACATTCAAGTAAAAGAAATTTAAATAGAGTGTGATGACATGGAATATGCTGTGACAACACTGAAAGTAGTGTGATGACGTGGAAAAACATCACAGGCTCATAGATCTAAATAATTATTATGAATATTTTTAATGTTTTTCCCCTTCCTTTGGAAATGAACCCCTCCGGTTTTCAGGGAAATTTTGGTTATTTGCCCAACTATCAGTAGACCATATGAAACGAGCCCAACCATAGGTAGGCCATATGAAATGAGCCCAAACATTGGTAGGCCGTAGAAAATGAGTCCAACCATAGACTCCATAGGTAGGGCATATGAAAAAAAAAAATTATTTGTTCATAATATTTATAAAAAAAATTTACATATATAAATAAATGTACACAATACTGCACATTATATATGAAGAGAATCTGCGTTGAAACGAAAACAATCATTGAACAATTAATCTTTAAATAATACATTTTAAAATACAACAAATCTAGTAACTGTCAACTCAATTAAATGGGACTGAAGACTCCAACTAAGATTTAAACTGGTCGCTGCTGTCATTGGAATCACTCAGTATTGATACATTATTTGGATATATTTTATTGTTACACTAAACAAAAACTTTGTCTAATGATTATTATTACATCACTACTCCTAACAAATTACTGTTTCTACAAATTTAGTGTATGTACTAAAGTAATATTTAAAGGAATGAATATTACAGTAGTTAAATGTTCAGCTTACTCACATTTCTTGAAGTCATACATGTATATAATAATACTAGTCTTTATATAAAGAGTAGGATTCGAGAATACATCACTGTTGAAATGTGCCCGATTTAACACCATCAAATTCAACAAAATGGTAACGGTTATTTAAATAACCTTTAAAATGATCTAATTAGCTACTCAAATTAGTCCATAAAAATGTAGCTTACTTAAGAGAATATTGTGATAAATGGTGTCACATGTTTATGATAAGTCTAAGTATATATTTTTATTGGTACAGAATTTATTGTGAAAACCATCTTTTTCTTAATAATGTGGTAGCCCCGACTTCTGGGTAATGTCCCACAGGTTGATTACAAGATATTTATTCACAGACTACGTTCAGTTAAAACTGTTTTGGTAGTGGTGACATGCATTCATTATGATAAAAGCATAATACATACTTAAGATATGTAAACAATATAATAAATTATGTATATAAAAGTAAGTGAGCAGGTATACTGGATGGAAATATAATACTGAAGAATAATGGTGGGGTTGTGGTATCAGCACCCAGGGGGGAGCATTTTGTTGATGTTAAATAGACCCCAAAATAATGATGCCACAATACGTAATCAAGTTATAAGAATATGGTATGATATACAATTTAAAACAAACATATTTACAATAAGAATGACAGGCATTAATACCCGGTACTTATTGTTTACTGATGATATACAGAACACATTGATTTTTGAAACTGGCAAAAGTTTTTTGATTATTTACTTTAGATGATGTGCCAGTATATTTTAGAGACTTTTGGGGACTATGGGTTTGGAAGATATTATTGGATGATTTAGATCTTGTACAATAACTGTGAGTGACATTTTTATGATAATTTGGAGTTTTACCATTTACAATGTTGTACATAATAGTACATTTCAGAAGAATAAAACTTTGACACACATTTAACCATTTTAGAGATGTTAACATATCAGAGACGTGGGTCCTGCGATGGCACCCCAGGATAATACACATTCCTCGATTCTGTAATTTCTGAAGTCTAGTTATGTTAGAAACTGAGCAAACATCCCAGAATATTACAATAATCCAAATGAGGTAATACCATGGTGTTATATAATGCAACCCGACTAGAGAAAGAAAAAAAAATAGATTAGTACGTTTTAATATACTGAGTGACCTGTTGATTTTATTTATAACATTTTCTACATGTGTATTAAATGTGAGATCCTGATCAATAGTGACACCAAGATATTTATAGGATTCAGCCTGTTCAATCAGCATACATGTTTACTCTACAGTGATCTAGAGATACTGGTAGGTTATTTAGATATATACAAGAAATCACAAGGGTCCAAGGATAGAACCCTGAGGTACACATGTATCAACATATAGATATTCTGAAGACTGTCCATTTATGGTGGCACTTTGAGTTCTGTTTGTAAGATATGATTTAAACCAATCAGAATTAATTCCATAGTATAATAGTTTGTCCATGAGTATATTATGATTCACAGTGTCAAATACCTTCCTTAGGTCTAAAGCAATTAGTCCAACTAGACCACTAGTTTCTTGATTGATAAATATATCCTCCATGATGTTGTGGAGACTGGTTTGAGTCAAGTGACGTTGTCGGAATACGGATTGGTCGGAACAGAGAATGTTAATATCCGCAAGAAATGTATACAGCTGTTGATGAACAAGTTTCTCTAACAGTTTACTGATGATAGGGAGCACAGAAATAGGCCTATAGTTACTAAACTATAGGCCTATTAAATTACCCATTAAACTACCCATGATGCAGTGCAAATTACACTTATAGTATGCCTATATACGTAAGATAGATTACATTAAAAATAGTAATGGTGTACAATTATCACACGTCCACCGTCTTGATTACACGCTGACCTGTAAACAGATGACAGCAGTGTGACAGGTGACTTGGCTGTCTTTGTGTGTTGTCAGGATTGATGAATGACCCATGTTAGGCAGTCACTGCCACGTGCAGCCACGCACACACGTCTCAAAACTTGTAAATGAATATGGGTAGATCATTACAGCTTGGTTAGGAAGTCAGCTGACACTGGAGAACCTGATCCCTGCCACTTTTTATGAGTGAGTCAAGAAAACAAGTTGTCCTGCAGCCATGACCCGACCAGGCTGATATGGCATTTGACTAAACATTCACTTCCTGTCGCAGTGTATTGCCTTGTTTACATGACAGTCTACACTCAACACACCTATCGCAAAGTGAATGGAACGTTTACCTGAATGTGTGTAACGTACTTATGAGATATGTCTGTGTAAACATACAGGTCACCCTCTATCTCGTCCTACCTCCCCTAGGTGCACTAACCACTTCAAATTCCTTACATAGATCCCTGAAAATTCAATTAATTAGCTGGCTCAATTTACATACCATGCTTTATGCTCAATTTACATAGAACATTGAAATTCCACTGAACTATTCCCCTGATGTCCAAGTCCATTCTAACAGTTTGCATAACTATAAATAAGAATAAAGCAGGGAAATGCTATGTTCCAAAATGCATCCTCTCATGGAGGTTGGTGCAGACAAGCAATGGTATTTAGAGGAATTATAGTAGGCTACATAACAAAAACTATAGTAATACTGTACAATTACCAGGACGTTGGTGCAGACAAGCAATGGTATTTAGAGGAATTATAGTAGGCTACATAACAAAAACTATAGTAATACTGTACAATTACCAGGAGGTTGGTGCAGACAAGCAATGGTATTTAGAGGTATTATAGTAGGCTACATAACAAAAACTATAGTAATACTGTACAATTACCACCAGCATATTGATTACACCAAGATATAAAAACAGATGAGAGCAAAACAGATGAGCTGTTGACTAGCACAAGGAGGTCTTTGTGCACTTTTTTTATGAATGACGTCAACCAGACAAGTGACAGTCGTGCCTACTGCCACGAGCACACAGTCACACAGGCATATTTGGTAGAAACTGCACTCTGACTCACTCTGCTGAGCACGCCATTATAGGCCTCAGCAATGTAAACAAATCGGTCCCCACTTGTTTATCGCAACAATTAGTTCCATCTAAGCATTTGCACACTGCCAACATTTATAAATAACCCAAGCTTGTTTTTGCATTAGTTCATCATTTGAGAAAACAAAATACTAATTTAAGTTTTTCGGTTTTGATTTATTTTGTGTCAGAAACAGTAGTTGCTTATCATATATTAACTGGCTATAATTATATTATTAACAAATTAAGAATATTAAAATGGTTCCTACATGTAGGTTTATGCCCAGAAGATTGCACTGTTGAGCCCCCGTATGTGTGTCCCTGCTACGTCAGACCTTTCCAGTGAATAAGTACCATCATAGATCACATACATTGACAGGTTCCATAGATCACATACATTGACAGGTTCCATAGATCACATACATTGACAGGTTCCATAGATCACATACATTGACAGGTTCCATAGATCACATACATTGACAGGTTCCATAGATCACATACATTGACAGGTTCCATAGATCACATACATTGACAGGTTCCATAGATCACATACATTGACAGGTTCCATAGATCACATACATTGACAGGTTCCATAGATCACACACATTGACAGGTTCCATAGATCACACACATTGACAGGTTCCACATAGACATGTCTACCACACACATTCACCAACTGACTGTCATGTCTGTCACAGATGTTGTCACATTGTTTCACCTATCACAGACACTGTAGGCACGCTGATTTCTGTTTCAGAAAAAGGCAAATTCTGTTTCAAACGACATATTTTATGTTTCAGAAAAAACAAATTCTGTTTCAAATGATGCATCTTCCATGTCAAATGATGCATTTTCCGTTAAAAAAAATGGCATACTGGCTAAAGAAGCCCATTTCTGTTCAGAAAAGAAATATTTTATTTCAAAGTTAACTTTGAAAAATAATACTTATGTGCAATATCTAAAATATCACAATATTATGATATCTGCATCTAAATAATAGTTTTACAGTGTGGTTAATTTTTCTAGCAACATTTATTTGTGCTATATTTGCAACACAGTAACAACCATACATAATCAATTTAGATAATAAAATAATTCCTGTCACACAATTACATATAAATGACTGGTTGTTTCTAATGCAGCAGTGCTTAATATAAGTTAACAAATGTAAATTACACAAGCAATCATATTAACAATTATGAATGTTCAAATCACTGTTTGCTGTTTCACTAGTAATTTTGTTCAACCATTAATTTTTTTAGCTACATATGACGCCATCCAACGGAATTTGTTAGAACTACGAAACGCGGACCATATCACTTTTGCCAGTGTAACCTAAGCTGTTGTTACTCCTTCGAGTTTTGTGTTCGAAACCGGTGTACCAGTTTGGAAGTAAGTTCAGCCTGAAAGTAAGTTCCGGTTCCGTTTTGCATATTGCACAGGTGGGTGTACATGCCAAAGGTTAATGCTTATACACGTGTCGAAAGTAAGTTCTGGTCTGAAAGTTCCGGTTCTGTTTTGTGATTACATATACGTGTGTAGTACTGTGTACATGCCAAAGGTTAGCGCCTGCTTTCGGCCAGGTTAAACACGGTGTCTGCCGAAAGTATGCGTGACCCATTTATATTATAGTTTGCATTAATGATGCGCTTAGTTTTGTAACTGTTTAAATGACACATATCTGTCAGTTTGGTATGTATGAAGCTGAAATTTTGAGTGGTCCCATGGGGGCTGGTTCATAGATTTATATATTTTTAAATTTTGGGTGGGGATCCTGGGGGTAACAATTTTTAAATGACACATCTTTGGCATGTATGAAGCTGAAATTTTGTATGAGATCTAGCGGGCCCATTGGGGTAGTTTGTAAATGTAGATCTTTTTGAAATACATCAAAGGAATGGGGGTCTCGTGGAGATCATATTTTTTTAAAGGCACTTATCTGTCAATTTGTGATGCATGGTGTTGAAATTTTGTGTGTGATCTAGGGGACCCATTGGGGTAGTTTGTAGATGTAGATTTTTTTCCAAAATTCATCTAGGGCGGGGTCACAATTTTAAAATGGCATTTATCTGCACCAGTTTTGCATGTATGGAGCAGACATTTTTGTGTGATCTAGCAGACCCATTGGGGTGGTCTGTAGATTTAAATTTTTTTGAAATTCGTCTGGGGGTAGGGGTCTGGGGGTCACAATTTTAAAATGGCATTCATATCCGTCAGTTTTGCATATAGTCCAAGAATTTTTGGGTTAAACCTTAAAGTTGAAAACAAAAAGCTGATTTTTGCACCACAGATCCCTGAAAGTGTCCTAAATAACATACTAAAAGTCCCCAAGAATCCTCCTTGAGCTAACTGCAGAATTCAAGATGGTGTACCAAAACTGATGAAATTCGATAAAACGGCTGTATCTGCCAAACTACTAGAGATAGAAGGCATACAAAGATATCTATTGGGGAGTTTTCAACCATGAACTATCCAATGGACACAGTTAAAATATAACTGAATCAACAGAACATGCTTTTAAAGCAATATTTCACTTTGTTCAAGGTCAAATGGGCAATTAAAGGTTCAAATATCAACTGCTTAATTATGACACTAGATAGTATAGGCAACATCAGTGTGATATACATTGATATACACTGAAGTAAATAAACTTAAAAGCAACTGCACCAACCCCCGACCGTCTATGTGTGCGTCTATGCTTCGTCCTGCATGAAGATGTTAGAGCAGGACTGCCCACTGCAGGTTGCACACATAGGAGTGCAGGAGAGTCCCACCTTCCGACAGCTGCAGGCCTTCCCACACTGGCCTTTACATCTGCATGATACCATATGGAGGAGCTTGCTTGGGGCTGGGGCTTTCTCGCTTCTTAGAGGGCACAGTCTGTCATCTTACAATTACCAGCCCCGTAAAACCATCCAGGACAAACCTACGTAACCGAATACACCTTTGGCTTCCCAATTTGAACCAAAATTCCAAATTAAAATGTCTACAGCAACATATAGGATTATAACTTATAAAATTACCCAGTCAGTGGGAGGCGGGGTGTTTCCACTCCACTGCTGCACTGTGTGGTATGTGCGGAATGAATGCTGCCGGGCAGCGGCAGTTGTCGGCGGCAGCATCTCCAGTCAGAACACCGAGGATAATTTATACTTCCTGATGGCTTTCCCGTAGAGCTATCAACACATTTACAAACGTGTGTAGACACATGTTGCAATGGGTACCATGTTGAAGAACGAACACGTGTGTAAGTACAAAGCGCTTTGAACAATCCCAAGAACTTAATACAGGGCTATATATAGTTACCTGTCCATAATAAATAGTCATACTGTTATGATAAGGATGTATCTTATATCTCATGGCATCCAGCGTGGTATTCTAGTCACCTCCAAACAGGGTTTTCAAAAACCGGTCACTAGCATATGCGATTTCTTCTTGTGTTCTGTTAGTGTGATTGAGGTAGCCTACGTTCTCTATGTTATCCATCACCTTATTCAGCATGTTCTTTTTTCCCTTGCCGAAGATTGCAGACACGCTGTCACACCCAGAAACAGCATGGACGAAGAGCAGGTGGGTCGTAGCAGTTCCGATCTTTTCCTGTATATCCAGAACACTGACACAGGAAGACAGACATCGCCCCATTTACACACCAATAAATGTTGGTGTCGGTGGCAACAACAAGGACTGGGGTGGAAATCTCCAGGGCTGTTGAGACAATAAGCCTGCCCGCGTCTCCTTCAGCCTGCTTGCAGTGGACACACTCGTTTGCAAAACTTGCATAATGATAGCAACAAGGCGCGTCTTGTTGGTTGCGTTCCTGAGAAAGCTGTGCTGAGGGATGTACGGTTTCAGGTTGGTATTGAACAGGATGTCATGAGCAGCTGTTTCCTGCGAGCGACGCTGGTGCTCAGTGTTCTTTGTGGAGGTTTTTGCCGAGCAATAACTGTCAAACACCACTACGACTGGTATACCTGTGAATTGGATGCAGACATGTTTCACATATTTGGCAGCAATCTCGTGGTAGGTTGCGTCAGTCGGCCACTTGACAGTGTTCAGCAAATGACCACCACCAACCACCACAGTGATGTTGTCCAAAGTAGTCAGACTGCATTCCTCCACAGATTCCTTTAGGGCAATGGACAGATCACTCTTGTGTTCTTTCTGAGCAGACCATGCTGACATAGAGCTGGGGGCTGCTGGCTGACACAGAGCTGGGGGCTGCTGGCTGACACAGAGCTGGGGGCTGCTGGCTGACACAGAGCTGGGGGCTGCTGGCTGACACAGAGCTGGGGGCTGCTGGCTGACACAGAGCTGGGGGCTGCTGGCTGAGCTCACATGTGAGGAACTCCTCCGTTTCTTGGTGGTTGTCAATAACAACTGTTATTCACTGAAATAGGAGATCCTGTCGCCCCTCTTCATCTTGATGTCTGTGAATGGCACCCTAGCTAGTTGTGTTGCTGCAGCCTTGCCTGGGTTCAAAAGTGTCATCACAGCCGACATTTGGAGCTGCGACTACTCCTGTTGATATGTGAATGAAAATGCTGTTGTCAGATGGGAAAGATGGATGAGCAGCGAAGAAGTCAGTGAACAGCTTGCGGTGCTTTTGAGAGAGGTGCACAGACTCAGTTCTCAAATCCCGGTGCTGATCAGACGTTGATGAGTTCACACCAGCAAACTCCCCAAGTGCTGCACATATCGGAATGCATTTGGGTAATGCGCCTGTAAACTTTGCCAAAGTAGAATCCGTGATGCGACGACCGTGGGTAATGCCTCCATTTACCTTCAGCAGTCTCATAAGACATTGCTCGATCAGTTGATCCATGAAGTTACCGCCATAGAAATGGTCTGTCCTTTTAGCAATGAACATTCCCTTCTCAGCAAACATCTTAAACTCAGCTTTAGGCATCACTTGCTTCATATTTCCCATTTGCTGAAGATAGAGACGGGCACATTTGGCGTAAGCGAAGTGGCCAGCGGCATTGAATACTGGAATAATTTCTACTACATGCAAGCCATGTGCAAGACAAAGTTGCCGATGCGAGTGGAGAATATGAAGAGTTTGAGTAGGCCGATCAACATGATGTACTGCACCCACAGCTTGACAGGTCTGCTCCTCTCAGCAGCCTCATCTAACATCTCTTGGACACGTTTGCTGAATGCAACCACCTGCTCATCAACTGCCACTACTGTTTGGTCCTGCGAGTCCCGAGTTGACTCGAGAAGCCTCTTCAAGTGACTGGTGTCACCCGATTATACTAAAGAAAACAAAATAAATGCATGTTTTGATGACTATGATATTTTAGTGGTGTTCATTAGATCGGGCATGGCTAAAAAAACCACCATAGACTCTAATATTTGCTTACTATCTCTAGTGCTTCAGAAGTTAAAGCTAAAAACGGGTTTCTGGCCTCTCAGATGCCATCTTGATTTCTGCGGTTAGCTCAAGGAGAATTCTTCGGGACTTTTAGTATGTTATTCGAGACACTTTCAGGGATCTGTGGTGCAAAAATCAGCTTTTTGTTTTCGACTTTAAGGTTTGATGGTATTTTGGCCTAAAACTCCTGGGCTAATATATGGGGCTGGCATTTTGTATGCAGTCTAGCAGGCTCATTGGGGTGGTTCCAAATTCGTACGGAGGATGGGTATCTTTGGGGTCACCATTTCCAAAAAATTTTCCCAATGCAACTCCAGGTAACTCGGCTATTTTTTAATAATATGGAAATTAGTTATACAATGATGAATTACAAAGGAAAAATGTATTACCATGTCGATGTGTATAATTATGTGTAACATAACATTATTCGGTCAAAGTTGATCGGTCACCTGAGGTCATGTTGCTCACCAAAGTGTAACTCAATCGCCGTATACTTCTGGCATGGGGTCAAAGTTGATCGGTCACCTGAGGTTACGTTTCATTTGGTGTACTGTGCTTGCACGAGCATGTGCAAAAACGGAACCGGAACTTATTTTCAGAACAGAACTTACTTCCGGAATATGTACATTTATGCATGTTCTAATGATGTAACAACTACATTTAATTAGCAACATGTCATCCATGCTCTTAGCGGACAGCCAGACAATGATCATGAAACGGTTTATATTAGTGCCTTCCGTTCAGGTCCCTGTTTACGTTGGTTGACACGAGGTAGCACGGGCGCCATGACACTTTGTAACGATTTGCCTTGTGCGTTTTAGTGACAGACATTGTCATGCCTGACACAGACACTGACACACCCATCACAGACAGTCACGCCTGTCACACACACTGTCACTCTCACACCTGTCACAGACACTTCTAATAATGAATTCTACTTCCTAAACATCACATGTGACATCAGCCATGACTGGCTAAAACCAAAATCACCAAGCAACAAGATGATTTGATAACGGGCTAAGTTCAATTTCAGAATTTCAACAGTATGGTATCAGTATATGAGAGTCAACTGCAATGTTCCAGTGGCCAGTGCTCTTGTGTTTACTGTGAATACGAATATATGGCCCCTAGCCTGATGCAACAAAATTTGCTATTTAAACATGATTTGATTTTCAGATCATAGATATAGCCCTATGTTTAAACCTATTTTTCTCAAAACATTCCTTTTAAAACTGCTTCATTTTTAGCAATACATCAAAACTACTATAGATATTTCAACAAGTGAGGTATCATTTTAAAGCTTATAATAATATTTATGCAGAATCCTTAATTTTTTTTAATCCGAGAGATTCATCAGTGGTTCAACACGTTTCCAGTGTCACATTGTCTCCAATCATGATATCTGAAGACGAGGGGGGAGGTGCGATCACGCACGACCAAAATGTATGTAGTGTTGCTAACCAAGAGGGCTGTTGGTGGCATATAGGAGGTGTGTGTGCAGCTTGCCAAATTTAAGATATGTTCTTCACATTGGAGTAACAACATTCACAACTTTTATCATAGCATGTGGTAACTCGCCGGTTCTATTCGCCTGGTGGCGCTACTGTGCCAATACTAAATGCTCGTCCGAAAAATCGCATAAAATGCCTAAATTGTGTAACTCCTGGGTGAAATACAGACTCAATTTTTTTATAATGCACACATATACCATATATATATATATACCATCAACGGCCAAACTATCTACAAACACATTATATGTTACATGGTCGTGCGTGGTCGTTCGTGGCCGTACGCCTTTTGCTTTTACTTAAGTTTTAGTCAAACACTTCTAATTCCCTACTCGGCTACTGTGAATTGACAGTTGCGGGTAAAATCTGACGAAACAACGAATGCGTCACAGTAAAGTTAGAATATAACACTGCGAGTATTTCGCGCCATTCACAATTATTCAGCAAAGCCTACGCACCATCGACTTTTGACTCTTTTCTTTTCTTCAGTCCCGATGTTCAGTTTAGTTTTGCATTGCCCGTTAGGGCCGGGTGCGGTGCACCCCTGCTGGTACTTGCTTCATAAGTTCATATCGTAAAACGCGTTCCCGTAGCACGTTTCACTGTTACGACGCACGCTATTTAAAACGATGGCAAACAATTAGTCGCACAAACGGCTACTGACATTGAGCGGATGTTGACAAAAGGACCCCTAAAATTCACTCATTACGAGCGATTCTTTTTGATGGTAAACAAGAAGCGACCTTGACACTGTCTGAAGTATCCTCGGGCAAAATGAATTCCTGATAGGTGATTAGCCGATTGTCGAGTACCGCGAAATCGTTTTAAAAATGGCAGAATAGCTCGGTATGACCTTATCAGTTTGGATTTGTTATATTGGCTTTTAGTACGACAACGCAGAATCCGAACAGGATTTTGCTGAATATTTATTTAGATCGTAAATCATTAAAAGGTCCTAGCATAGCATAGCATAGCCATAGGCTAGCCTTACTTAGGCTTAGCTTAGGCTTAGCCTTAGGCCAGGGCCAGGCTCCAAAGTCAAAGACAAACTTCACAAAGAGGGCGTAACTTGGGAAGAGACGGAAGTTGGGTCAACTCGCGCCTAGCAGTTCGTGACTGTTTATACTGAAGAATACTCTTTCATTTCATTATTGGGAACAACGTGCAAAACCGTCCCCTTAAGCAAGAGTTTTCATAAAATTAACATTAACAATTTCTCTACGCCTACGGGGTCATCTTCTCCATTTGTCTGACTACGCCTTAGGCTTAGCTATTTTTTGGTGCATTTCTATTAAAATTACTACAGTATAAACTTCGAATAAATTGACCAGTCCCGAGCGATTCGTTATATCCGAGATGTACTGTCATTTTAACACACCTAGTTGTGATTATACAATCTGATTTGGTTTAGCTGATCGATATTACTTTTATTAGTGTAATATATAACAATCTTAATTACCAAATAATGTGTAGTCATTAACTAAGGTTCCAACATTCATCAAATGATTGTCTAGATATTTCTTCTGAAAGGTAACTGTACATATAGTCAACCCTTTGAAGCCCCATAGAACTTTCACACATCACTGGCGTGTTGAATAACCTATGAACACAGTAATGTTTTTATTTTACCATTTAATATCTATATTACACATATTCTCAACGGTTAACTTATAAAAAAATTGAGCAGTGGAAATTAATGACATTTGAATTTTTTTACACATTACTGTAATACACTACAAATGTTAGTATAGCAGGCAATTTATGGGCCCATTTTGGCAGCACATCATGTTGGATACAAGATGTACACGTACATTTTCTTTAAAAAAATATAATACACACGTAAGAGCATACAGATTTCACTTATGTATACCAGACTTTCCACTGCTTTCAACGTGCACATATGGAAATATCATATTGGGAAAATGGTGATTGACAACTCAATTTTTCAGTAATTAGATCTCTCCCATCCCAGGAGTCACAGTGGGCAGGAGGGAGGGTTGAAGTTCAAGATGGTTGTGGTTAAGGAATAATTACTCTTAGTGGCGCCACCTGTTGAATGTATTTCAAGTTATTTTTCATCAATAATGTTGGGTTTGCTTATCCATTTCTGGACGTTGCA
Organism: Escarpia spicata; assembly: GCA_963995525.1. Lineage (NCBI taxonomy): Eukaryota > Metazoa > Annelida > Polychaeta > Sabellida > Siboglinidae > Escarpia > Escarpia spicata. The sequence continues at coordinate 48,890,938 of OZ023211.1, read as the reverse complement.
GCCTTAAATTGATGGATTGTCTATAGCCAGCCCTTTCGTTTGCCAGTCTCCCCACTCGCCAGACGTCTGCTCCCATCCATTCCTCTATGTCCTTCTCCCATTGTCTCCTAGGTCTTTCTCTGCTTCTGCTGCCTTCTAGTTTTCCTTCCAATATTAGTCTCTCTAGAGACTGATGCTATTTCACATGGCCGAAATAACTTAATTAGTTTTTGTTTCTTTACAAAGTTCAATAAAGACCCGGGTATAACACCAAACTCATCTACGATGAATTCGTTAGTTCTATGTTCAGTCCACAAAACTCATAACATCTTTCTATAACACTTGTTTTCAAAAGCATTTATACATTTAGTAATGTTCTTATTAAAGGTCCAAGTTTCGCATGCATAGCAGTTGGAAATATGCAGACTCGGATAATTCGAAGTTTCATATCTTTGCTCGCTGCTTTCCACAACATCTTCATCTCCGTCAACTTTTTACTCGCCATTGCCAACCTTCGCTTGATCTCTTTCGTCCCATCTCCATCCGCTTCTATCAGTGACCCCAGATATTCAAAACTTTCACTTTTTCTATTTCCTCGCCATCTACTATGACTTCTGATGGTTCTCGACATCCTTTCACATCCATAATCTTAGTCTTCTTTACATTTAGTTTCAATCCTTTCATCTCACTGTAGTTATCAGTTTATCCAATCCTTCTTTTGTATCGGATATTAACGGCATATCTCAATTCATATATCTCCTGTCCATTCACTTTGTCCATTAAAAAACTTACTTCTCATGTCAGTCTCGACCTCTCTCATGATATTCTCTGTGTATAGACTGAATAGGTTGGGGCACAAAATGCTGTCTCACTCCCTTGCCGACTGGGAACCAATCTGTGGTACCACACTCCAATTTCACTGCAGACTGCTGTCCAACATATAAATTTCCAAAAAGTAATGTAATTTTCTGGTCAAATCCCATGTGTATCAATGTTTTTCAGAGTTGTTGATGATTAACATTATCAAAAGCTTTTGAATAATCTATGACACAGATCCTAAGGTCATGGTTGAATTCTCTGTATTTTTGAATTAACATCTTCAGGTTGAAAATGTGATCTCTTGTTCCTCTTCCAGTCTGGAAACCAGCTTGTGTTCTGTTGACTTCACATTCTAATTTTGTTGTGATTCTCTTCATTATGATTTTTTGCATAATTTTGCTCGCATGGCTGATGAGGGATATAGTCCTGTTGTTTGAGCATTCTTGTATGTCACCTTTTTTGGTACTGGTATAAGGATGGCTTGTTTCCAGTGCATGGGCCATGTTCCACTTTTCCATATTTTCTTGCATAATGTGTGATAGGTACCCAGGCCTGCTTCGCCACTTGCTCTTATTAGCTCTGCAGTGATGTTATCAGTGCCAGGTGATTTTCCGTCTTTTAGACTTTTTATTGCTCACTCCACCTCTGAATGCAAAGGCTCAAGTTCATCTTCTGGTTCTGTCCACTCTTTTCCTTCATCCATGTCTACCTCTTCTGTTTCTTCTTTCTAAAACATGCTTTCACAATATTGTTTCCATCTTTCAAATATGTCATTGCTTTCTGTCAGAGTCATTCCCGTTTCATCTTTGATAATGCCAAGTCTAGGTTTGAATGACTGTGTCATAGACTTGATTTCCTCAAACATACTGCGACTATCGTTCCTTCTCATACATAGTTCTATCTTCTCACATTTATTCTCTAGATATTTCTTCTTGTCTTCCTTACACATTCATTTAATCATCTTGCACTTATCTCTGTATTTCTCATGATAATTCTCACTAATTTCTTTGTTCTTCTTTAACTCTTTCCTTTCGTCAATCATCTGCAGTGTGTCTTTGCTTATCCATGGTTGTTTCTGCCTTCTCTTTTAAGTGATGTTTGTCAGCTGATTCCATAATGATGTTCCAAATTTCTGGTTCCTTCTTGTCAGCCACTGTTTGTAATACTTCGAAACAGTTCATGACCTCTACTCTGTATCCTTCTGTGATATCACTGATGTCATACCTCACTATCTCTTTTCCTCTCTTCATCTTTCTTAATTTTATCACAATCTTGGTGCTTAACAATTCATGGTCAGAGCCACAATCGGCACCCGGTGTCTTTGCATTAAACACAGACGTCCTCCATAATTTTGGTATCAGCATAAAGTCGATTTGATTTCTGTTCCAACCATCTGGTGTTGTCCAAGTGCACAATCTTCTTTGATGTTGTTTGAAGAACGTATTAGTGATCATCAGTTCATTCTCTGATAAACTCAACAAGTCTTATCTCCTCTCCCATTTCTCTCGCCTAGTCCATATTTCCCGATATTTCCATTCTCTTCTTCGTTTTGACAACTGCCAACTTTTGCATTTAAATCGCCCATCCATGTCTCTCCTGTTTACCTCGTCAACTGTTCGTTGCAGTGTGTCATAAAACGTTTCTATTACATCGTCGTCTGCGGTGCTCGTTGGTGCATTAATTTGAATGCATGTTATATTCATGGGTTTTGCTCATATTCGTATGGTAATAATTCTATCGTTGACCGGATTGTATCCTAATAGTGCATTTTCAGTTTTCTTTGACTGATAGAACGCAATACCACTCATCCCTGGCTTAGTTGCTCCTGAGTATACAAACTTTCCTCTTGAATCCAGGCAAAAGTGTCCTTGTCCGGCCAACCTGTGTTCTGCGATCCCTAATATATCTACCATATTCTACCCCCACATCTTTCTGCTTCTGATGTTACCATTTGTAGTGTCCCTTAACTCGTTTTTCTGATGTTCCATGTTGCCACACAGATTTTCCCTTTTAGCTTTTTGCTGCTGGTTTTACCTCCCGCACTGTCGGGCGTACAAATGTGTTTTAAATGAACCTTTTTTCTTAAATTTAAGGGTTTCAGGAGGAAACGGTTCGTTTATAAGGCAGCACAACGCTTTGTGGCCTCATGTCAAATTACTAATGAGATGGACTTGTGCATTGTGTGATATGTCATACAATTATAAAACTGGACCCAGCCCTGATTGCAGGATGTTCATTTTTTTATTACCAAAAACATGTAGACCTACAAGACTTAGAAGGTGTGTAACCTACAAGACATCCATGAAGGCATTGTGACACAGCATATATTAAATAACTGCCGTCCTGACTCTACGTCATGTCTAATACCAATGAATAGACTATTTCATGACGTCACTAACACATGTTCTGTGCATTGTAAAAAGCAAACATGAAATTACGCAAAAATGCTTTGTCCAGTTATTTTACTGTAAAACTCCCTAGATATAGGTGTAATATAAATATATGTTCTGCTGCCTGGGCCTGTGATCCAGTACATTCACCAAGAGCAGCAACAGAGAATAGTACAGCACAATGCAACTGTCATATCATTTTATTATTACTAATATTATGTACATTATAGACATTAAAATAAAGCTGATATAATATTCAACCCAATAGATATTATATTAAAAATTGAAAGAGGTTCTAAAACACTGATACCTCCTATGTCGCTTTGCCACTGGATAAATCAGTAACAAAATAACCTGAATGGAATTAGATCTGGTATAAAACCATTAATTATAGGGGTTTCTTAATTTACCACTACGAAAATGATCAATATTTATATATACATACAGTGAATATATATCATTAATTTGACACATAATATATGCTTCTACATGAATATATGACAAGAATGAAAGAGCTAAATGAGAACAAATCAACTATAGATATAACAAACCAAGCGGATTCAAACAAAGTAGTTAACATCACTGTGCATGTATTCATTCTGCCCTGATGTAATTTACTGAAACATGCTGTTTACCTGGACAGGTTCTAGCATTCAGCTAGCTTGACTGATACGAAGTATACCTTTGCAAAGACAAACTCAACCTGAATATATGAATGATCAATAGATGTAGGGGAATATCCTATAAGGGACCATCTTGCAATACTTGTCCCAGTCTTTGCCGTATTTCTTGCGACAGTTGGCGTCATCTCGTAGACAGCGGTGAATGAGTAGACATATGAAATAGACCGGGTAGAAGTACGGCAAGGCATGGCTGAATCCTACAACACAGAAATACTTGAGTACAAGTGTTGGTGTGTAAACATGGAGCATACAACAGTCTGAATGAGATGTAGACTGACAACAGAGCCGTGAATGAATGAATAAATAAATGAGACCGACTACATGGCAGTGAGTGAATAAGTGAATGAATAAATGAATTAGATTGACCACAGTGCAGTGAATGAATGAATTAGATTGACCACAGGACAGTGAAAGAATGAATGAATGCAACCGACTGCAGGCCAGTGAATGAATTAATGCATGAATGAACAAAAAAAAAAGATTGACCACAGGGCAGTTAATGAATGATTGAGACCGACCACATGACAGTAAATGAATGAGACTGACCACAGGGCAATGAACAAGTGAATGAGACTGACCACAGGGCAGTGAATGAGTGAATGAGACTGACCACAAGGCAGTGACCATGAGAGGGCCATGATGAGGTCACCAAGGTAGTTTGGGTGTCGACACATGCCCCACCAGCCGGACACAATCAGCCTCGTTCCTCGCGCGGTAGGCAGAGTCTGGAGGTCTGGAGGACAACAACACAACAACTATTCGACTGGAGGACAACAACATAACAAGTACTCAACTGAAAAACAACAACACAACAAGTACTTGACTGAAGGACAACGACACAACAAGTACTCGACTGAAGGACAACAACACAAGTACTCGACTGAAGGACAACACAAGTACTTGACTGAAGGACAACACATGTACTCGACAGAAGGACAACAACACATGTGCTTGACTGAAGGACAACAACACTACAAGTACCTGACTGAAGGACAACGACTACTCGACTGAAGGGCAACAACACAATGAATATTCGACTGAAGGACAACACAAGTACTCGACTGAAGGACAACAACACAAGTACTCGCCTGAAGTACAACAATGCAACAAATACTAAACTGAAGAACAATAACACAACATGTACTTGACTGAAGGACAACAACACAATAAGTATTTCACTGAAGGACAACAATACGAGTACTTAAGGTAGGTAGTATGGATTCCACCAAAAATCTTTAGTTTTCAACACAGATCAACCATATTTGGTATGCAGATACATACCAACATAGTTAAGGTTTTTTCATGTTTCGCATAAATTATGCAAATTAGCAAATATGGCTGCCATAATAGGGAAAATTAGGTATTTTTTGCCGTGCTCTAACCAAAAAAGTTACAAGCTTGTAATTTAGCACAGGGATTACTGTTATGCCTATCTACTGCATGAATATCGCAGAAATCAGATATGTTGTGTTGTTTACGTGAAAACAGATTTTTTGTTGAAAAAACCTATTTTGTGTAACTTTTTCACATAATTAACGCCTATAATTCAGAAACCATTAAATATATTATGATTTCTTTTAATTCATGCAGTAGATATACTCATTAGGCACTGCGGTGCAAAATGTTTTGCAGTTATACCCAGTATTTATTCTACTAGAGCGCAGCAACTTTAAGTACTCACAGCAAAAATGGTATTCCGAGAAAACGATGATAAGGTAATTTTTATAACCAAATTCTGCCAAAAGCCATCCAAAGAAACCTCAATATTGCCACTTTGTATTACTTTTTTAGCTAATATACTAACTGCATATTGAGGTAAGGATATGAAACTACATAAATAGCAAAGAAAGTCCTTTTAAAAAAAAATGTCAAAAATCACTTTTTTAATCCATACTACCTACCTTAACTGAGGACAAGTTGTAGAATTCGCATCATATTTATATTATTGTATTCTAATACTTTCAACAGTATTCACATATATTTTTTTCTGAATGATTTATAAATTATTTGTATACAATATTAATTGTTTTTTTTAAATGTCTTATCTGTAATCAAATTCTTGTTTTAAAATTATAAAACAAATCTGCTATATAACATGATGACAGTATCAAAATGTTAGCATCCGAATGCTATTAACAATAGTACTTGTACATACCCTAATATACAGCTTTATGTGCTGCCAAAATGTTATTAATAAATACATACGTGCTAGACTCGGATCTTTGGGATTTGTTCGGAAGTTGTTCTTCTGTAAGTTGGAAGCTCGGAAGATTGTGTATCCAACAACTGCAACAGAACTGAGTGAAGTAGTCAAGTGTTGGTCGCTTTATAAGGTCTCTTTACAACTTTACATTTATACAAATTCGGATTCTTTAGTGAAAGTAATGCTATTGTGATGTCTTTAGGTCTGGTTTGTGTGTCTGTGACTGACTGGAGACGATCATGGCAGTGAACACACTGTGTAGTACATGTAGAACAAGTTAAGTTTATGACAGTGTGCGCACTCACTGCGAACAATAAGAATGAATTTTATTACCTCATGCACTCTCTCCATGTACTAGGATAATAAATGGTATCACTGTATGCACTCACTATGCACTAGGAGGATGGTGAGAGAGAGGACCAGTGTTGTGATTGTGTGCGCACTCACTATGCACTAGGAGGATGGTGAGAGAGAGGACCAGTGTTGTGACTGTGTGCGCACTCACCATGCACTAGGAGGATGGTGAGAGAGAGGACTAGTGTTGTGACTGTGTGCACACCCTCCATTCACAAGGAGGATGGCCAGCAGAGAGAAAGAGAACCAGTGTTTTGACTGTGTGTGCACTCACCATGCACTAGGAGGATGGTGAGAGAGAGGACCAGTGTTGTGATTGTGTGCGCACTCACTATGCACTAGGAGGATGGTGAGAGAGAGGACCAGTGTTGTGACTGTGTGCATACTCACCATGCACAAGGAGGATGGTGAGAGAGAGAGGACCAGTGTTGTGACTGTGTGCGCACTCACCATGCACAAGGAGGATGGTGAGAGAGAGGACCAGTGTTGTGACTGTGTGCGCACTCACCATGCACTAGGAGGATGGTGAGAGAGAGGACCAGTGTTGTGATTGTGTGCGCACTCACTATGCACTAGGAGGATGGTGAGAGAGAGGACCAGTGTTGTGACTGTGTGCATACTCACCATGCACAAGGAGGATGGTGAGAGAGAGGACCAGTGTTGTGACTGTGTGCGCACTCACCATGCACTAGGAGGATGGTGAGAGAGAGGACCAGTGTTGTGATTGTGTGCGCACTCACTATGCACTAGGAGGATGGTGAGAGAGAGGACCAGTGTTGTGATTGTGTGCGCACTCACTATGCACTAGGAGGATGGTGAGAGAGAGGACCAGTGATGTGACTGTATGCGCACTCACCATGCACTAGGAGGATGGTGAGAGAGGACCAGTGTTGTGACTGTGTGCGCACTCACCATGCACTAGGAGGATGGTGAGAGAGAGGACTAGTGTTGTGACTGTGTGCACACTCACCATGCACAAGGAGGATGGCCAGCAGAGAGAAAGAGGACCAGTGTTTTGACTGTGTGCATACTCACCATGCACAAGGAGGATGGTGAGAGAGAGGACCAGTGTTGTGACTGTGTGCGCACTCACCATGCACTAGGAGGATGGTGAGAGAGAGGACCAGTGTTGTGACTGTGTGTGCACACTCACCATGCATAAGGAGGATGGTGAGAGAGAGGACCAGTGTTTTGACTGTGCGCGCACTCACCATGCACAAGGAGGATGGTGAGAGAGAGGACCAGTGTTGTGACTGTGTGTACATTCACCATGCACACGGAGGATGGTGAGAGAGAGGACCAGTGTTGTGATTGTGTGTACATTCACCATGCACACGGAGGATGGTGAGAGAGAGGACCAGTGTTGTGACTGTGTGCGCACTCACCATGTACAAGGAGGATGGTGAGAGAGAGGACCAGTGTTGTGACTGTGTGCACACTCACCATGTACAAGGAGGATGGTGAGAGAGAGGACCAGTGATGTGACTGTGTGCACACTCACCATGCACAAGGAGGATGGTGAGAGAGAGGACCAGTGTTGTGATTGAGTGCGCACTCACCATGTACAAGGAGGATGGTGAGAGAGAGGACCAGTGTTGTGACTGTGTGCACACTCACCATGCACTAGGAGGATGGCCAGCAGAGAAAGGACCAGTGTTTTGACTGTGTGCACATTCACCATGCACTAGGAGGATGGCCAGCAGAGAGAGAGAGGACCAGTGTTGTGACTGTGTGCGCACTCACTATGCACTAGGAGGATGGCGAGAGAGGACCAGTGTTGTGATTGTGTGGGTATTCACTATGCACTAGGAGGATGGCGAGAGGACCAGTGTTGTGATTGTGTGGGCACTCACTATGCACTAAGAGGATGGCGAGAGAGGACCAGTGTTATGATTGTGTGGGCACTCACTATGCACTAGGAGGATGGTCAGCAAGGAGAGAGAGGACCAGTGAGGACCAGTGTTGTGATTGTGTGGGTACTCACTATGCACTAGGAGGATGGCGAGAGAGGACCAGTGTTGTGACTGTGTGCGCACTCACCATGCACTAGGAGGATGGTCAGCAAGGAGAGAGAGGACCAGTGTTGTGACTGTGTGCGCACTCACCATGCACTAGGAGGATGGTCAGCAAGGAGAGAGAGGACCAGTGTTGTGACTGTGTGCGCACTCACCATGCACTAGGAGGATGGTCAGCAAGGAGAGAGAGGACCACTGCTGTGGGTGCTCCAGCAGGAAGCGAGCCTGTAGGTTGTAGAGGAATGGAACCCACACCAAGTCTCCAAAGGCCAACATGTAGCCAAAGCCATCATGCACGATGTCCATCGTCGTCAGTACAGCTTCCTACAATACAACAAACATTAAAATTACATTAAATGTAACAATAACATTTAAATACAGTGGAAGGTCACTTTAGTCACCTCGGTAATACAGACACCTCGCAATTAAGATCCCCCTAGAACAGTCCAAAATTATTTCCACATACACTATAGTATAGGATATTAGTCCTGCTAATATGGTCACCTCGCTATTCATGTCACTTTTGTCCAGTCCAAAAAGTGAACTTAATAGTTTGTATGACATCTTAGTCCATTTCTCAGTGGCTGACTTTGCTGATGTGTTGGGTTATTAATCATAAAACATGTCAATGTTTAAGAGTTGTCGGTGGTTAGTAATCTCACTTCAAACCACAATGCATCAATGACGTAGCAAGCATGCAGACTCACCTCAAACCACAAGGCATCAATGACATAGCAGGCATGCAGACTTATCTCAAACCACAAGGTATCAATGACATAGCAGGCATGCAGACTTATCTCAAACCACAAGGTATCGATGACGTAGCAGGCATGCAGACTTATCTCAAACCACAAGGTATCGATGACGTAGCAGGCTTAAGACTCACCTCAAACCACAAGGCATCAATGACATAGCAGGCATGCAGACTTATCTCAAACCACAAGGTATCGATGACGTAGCAGGCTTAAGACTCACCTCAAACCACAAGGCATCAATGACATAGCAGGCATGCAGACTTATCTCAAACCACAAGGTATCAATGACGTAGCAGGCTTAAGACTCACCTCAAACCACAAGGCATCAATGACATAGCAGGCATGGAAAGCAACCACTAGGACCATGGCAGGCGAGACTGTCCCATGCATTCGGTAGGCCTCTGTCATAAAGACCAGGTCAAGCAGAATCCAGCCAATGAGGCCAGGCCGCAACTCACACAGGAACTTGAGGTCGAGAGGCCCCAGTCGTGGGTTCAGTTCACGGCCCATGAAGAAATCATAAGGCAGATAACCTGCAAACAAAACACAACACAGAGGCATACTTGCTGATGCATATTTCATTATGTTTGTGGTATTTGTGGATTACATTCTCATGTGAGCTGCTCGAATAATAGTTTCTTATTGGCGAGTTCTTTTGAGAACAACAATTTTCATACTTGATGATATGCGCAGTGGAAACAGCAACAGTAATGAAGACTGTATATGGTCCAATCACTAACATTAATGAATGTAATACCTTCTTTGTCTAATTTACACATATGGTCATATTACAGTGGGTCTTACATCTAATCAGGATCAGCTGCTCAATAAGTACTTAGCAGAAAGAGTAGAGTAGTTATGACTCAATATAATTGTACTATTATTATAAGTCTGTCTAATAACTAATAACAGATTAATGATAATCATCACCATTATTTTTATCCACATACACTTTGTTAAATGAGGTTTATTGGACTTCAGAAATCTGCAACACAACTCTATGCCTTCATCCATTAAACAAACACAAAACATCACCTCCGACAGAACAACTGCCACATACTGTGTGGCTTCTTTTACAAAACACTTCAAAATAAAATATATCAGCTACATTACAACCTAGGCCTTCTACAAAAAGGACATTTCTAAGTTGAACACTGATGGAGAAACCATGTGATAGACAACATAGGTAGGTAACTCACCACTATTGCCACCAGCAGCCAGACATTCTGGGGGCACGAAGAAGGAATGTGCGTAGAGACACAGACTGAGTAGTAAGGCTGTGAGAATGGCAGTCGTGATGACCTGAAGGTACTTCTGGTAGACGTAGGTGACAGGCAGACCTAGCCACACCAATGCAGCAAACCCAGCCACGGACAGCAGCAAGGCATACAGGGCTGGAACAACAAGAACCAGTGGTAGACAGCAACAAGGCATTCATTCAAAGGACAAACCACCTCACCAGTCCAGGTAACAGGACAAAAGTAAAGGTAAGTTCTTATATAATATAGCATGGTATCCAGTGCATAGGACTGCTGAAAGTGCTTTACACTTTACTCCCTGTCAGACCTGTTCAACTGAACTGATTTGAACACTATCTCAATTTCTCTGGGAACGAAGACTATTCATACACAAATATCAACCACTGTCTACTACCAGGTCATTCATACTGCAGTGTGAACAAAGCATTTCACGGGTCACAAAACATACCATTGCACCTGTAGCTGAGCCTCTGTCCTGTCTTCAGTTGTTGTCCCTTCACCACTCTGCCAAGAGGTAGGGTGGCGATGACAGCTTGGAGGAGAATCCAGCCAAGGAAGATGAGAGAGGCTCGCAGGTCAAAGTAGTCACTCAGCCTCGTCGGCACTGCTGGGCACAGCTGCAATGTGCATGCGTCCTGGAACACAGTTTAGAATATAACAACAAATTCCAACATTGAACCAAGGATCAAAAGTGTCAACATTTTGCCTCCAAAATGAGTAGGTGGGTTTGTTCATGATGCAACACCACCAATGAACAGTATAACTACAATATTGCCACGAGTGTCTGATTACATTATTCTTTCATTCACATACCGGTGAACATGCAAGGTTGATGAGAAAGACGGCCAGAGGCAATGTGAACACCATGAGGGTAGTGCCAATCACACCTCCAAACTCTAGCTCAGTTGTCCGCGCCGCTGCATGTTTTGTGGTTCCCGTCATTTCCACACCGTTGTAGCTCTCCAGCCAATGCTGAAAAAGATTGAAACAAGCTGGATTAGTGAACATTCTTTAGGTCCATTAATTTTGTATTCAAACACTTTCTTCTTGACATATCCAAGACACCTTGTGTAGAATTATGATTGCATATCACGCAAATTTCATCAGTATATGTGACATCTAATGACATCATCGTTCATGTGACTGACATAGTAGTTGCCTTCATCTGAATTAATTGATGTTTTGTTTCTCCTCACATGATCCTTCCATCTCTCCACCTTGTTCTCTTTCTCCTCACATGATCCTTCCATCTCTCCACCTTGTTCTCTTTCTCACATGATCCTTCCATCTCTCCACCTTGTTCTCTTTCTCACATGATCCTTCCATCTATCCACCTTGTTCTCTTTCTCTCATGATCTTTCCATCTCTCAACCTTGTTCTCTTTCTCACATGATCCTTCCATCTCTCCACATTGTTCTCTTTCTCTCATGATCCTTCCATCTATCCACCTTGTTCTCTTTCTCTCATGATCCTTCCATCTCTCCACCTTGTTCTCTTTCTCACACGATCCTTCCATCTCTCCACATTGTTCTCTTTCTCTCATGATCCTTCCATCTCTCCACCTTGTTCTCTTTCTCTCATGATCCTTCCATCTCTCCACCTTGTTCTCTTTCTCACATGATCCTTCCATCTCTCCACTTTGTTCTCTTTCTCACATGATCCTTCCACCTCTCCACCTTGTTCTCTTTCTCACATGATCCTTCCATCTCTCCACCTTGTTCTCTTTCTCTCATGATCCTTCCATCTCTCCACCTTGTTCTCTTTCTCTCATGATCCTTACATTTCCCCATATCTTGTTTCTCTTCTCTTGTGATCTTTCCATATCTCCATCTTCTGTTTCTCTCCTCTCATGATCCTTTCATTTCTCGATCTTCTGTTTCTTTCCTGTCATGATCCTTCCATTTCTCCACCTTCCGTTTTCTTCTCTCATGATCCTTCCATTTCTCCATCTTCTGTTTCTCTTTCACTCATGATCCGTACATTTCACCACCTCCTGTTTGTTTTCTTTTGTGATTCTTACATCTCTCCATCTTCTGTTTCTCTTCTCTCATGATCCTTCCATTTCTTCACCTTGTTTCTCTTTCTTTAATGAACCTTCCATTTCTCCACCTTCTGTTTCTCTTCTCTTGTGATCCTTCCATTTCTCCATCTTCTGTTTCTCTTCTCTTGTGATCCTTCCATTTCTCCATCATGTTTCTCTTCTCTTGTGGTCCTTCCATGTCTCCTTCTTCTGTTTCTCTTCTCTTGTGATTCTTCCATTTCTCCATCTTCTGTTTCTCTTCTCTTGTGATTCTTCCATTTCTCCATCTTCTGTTTCTCTTCTCTCGTGATCCTTCCATTTCTCCATCTTCTGTTTCTCTTCTTTTGTGATCCTTCCATTTCTCCATCTTCTGTTTCTCTTCTCTTGTGATCTTTCCATTTCTCCATCTTCTGTTTCTCTTCTCTTGTGATCCTTTAATTTCCCCACCCTGTTTTTCTTTTCCCAAGATCTTTCCATCTCTCCTTCTTCTGTTTAAGGGCTGACTAACTCCTCATTTTACGTCATCCATATTGTAACTTTCTACCATTTAATTCTTTTTTTAATGTTATTGTTATGCAAGCAAATAAATAAATGGTTCTATTTTGCAAAATAAGTCTTCAGATTTTTATGAAAATGGCTTATTTATATTATGGAGGACAATTATCAGCCAGCCAAGTATATAAGACACAGTATATGATATATATATATATACAAATGGATCATCTCAGAACGATGATGCCACATATCAGATGAAATTACTTTCATTTGCAAAGGGGGGTCAGAGGCAGTTTTGCTTGGTGTCGGACATCAATATTTATGCTACATACTGTTAATACAGCATTCAAAATAGCACTTGTCCGTTTGTCTGGGACAAATGATTTTTGGCCCGGACAAGTAAAATTACTCTACATAGTTATCCGGTGGACAAGTGAAAATTTACAGTAAATAGTGACGCGTGCAACATTGCAAACTTCTTATTTGAGGAAATTCAAAGAAGTTCACTAGCAATCGCGCACTTTGCAATCATGTTAGTGTGTTGGCATCTTGTCGTTCCGCTGCCAGTGTGTTGTACTTCAGTGTTAGACCGAGTTTAGTGCCTGTGTTAACAGGGTCATCCACTGAGAGCACCGACCTAGCTCTGTCACACGCGTGGGACAGACTCCGCACCAGCCATCGTTGATCGAGGTTGTATTTCATAAAATTGTCTGTGCGCAGCAGCAAGGTTATGACATAATTAAACCTATAAATTATATTCTGCCTAGTAAATGTAATTCGGGCACCGTTAAAACTGTTTATACATCATTGAAATGGTAATATAAAATTTAGTAAAACTATGCGTTTGCTTGCTGGTGATCAATTGAATATTATATTCGTTTGTAAAATACAGAACTTTGTTAATATTGAAGTTCATAGAGATTGAACAAAATAATATCAGATTATAGTTTATTATGATTTTTGTGACATATCCTGGCTTTGCATTGGTCGTGTACCTGATGGTTGAGTGGCATCTTCAATGACAAACTGATGCCAAAAGTGTTATAAATATTATGTTATATATACCATATTAAACAAAAACAGTTTTTGCAACATTATAGCAAATAGCTAGGAAAACAATTGTTTCATTCATATCATCGTAATAATTATTTGTTATTAATAAAAGCGCTCATATCAGCATCACTAAAATATTTGTATACAATACTATACATCATGTAACATGTCTACTTTAATATATTCGTGATGAATAATAATAGTAATGGACCAATTTTTTTGGCAATTTCAAAATTTGCAGATTAAATCAAATTGTGTCTTTGATCGCAAGTCACTCAGATGTACATGCAACGAAACAGCATGAACATTGTGCTTGTTGTCATAAAAATAAGACAGACTTTTTTACGTTTTTTTCCAAAGCTTCAATTCCCCTTGACAACCACTCGGACAATTTAAAATTGTTGCGGACAACTAGATTTCAAAACTTACTTGTCCGGTGGACAAGTAAATATTCTCGCTTATTTCTATCGCTGTAATACTGGGCCAATGTGTCAAAAAGTGTACAATCGTGTCTTTTGTCTCTCACATAGTCAATTATAAAGTCAGCCTAACAAAATTATCACCATATATTGATGTCATTACGTTCTTTCAGGACATGTAAGGTTTGACAGCCTTGTTGATTTTTGAAATGGCAGAAATTGGCCGTAAGTTGCCAAAAAACGACCAAAATGATGTGTCCAATTGAAGTTTCCAAAGTTTGAAGTAGTGCCATACAAAAACAGTGCTGAATTATTTTTTTCTGAGTTCACTGGGCAAATGGAGTATGTATTGGGAATGTACAGTAAAAAAAACATGTTTAAAAAAAAAAAAAAATGTACTGTTTTCTATAATGACCAATTTTTGCGTGTCCAGCGTCATCGGTTTACACGGGCCAATTACATTAATGTATTATTGTCGTTGTAGGATACCTATACATGCATTCTTTTCCTACATGTTAAGTAAATGATATACAAAAATAATATGGGTCTAAACCTAAATTCGACGAAAATATAACACGTTCAAATAAAAAAATATGGAGTGGCGTTTTAGCTGCGTGTCCAGCGTCATAGATAGAAAAGGCTATCTTTAAAACAATAGGAAACGTACGCCATTTTTTTTTCTTTTCGTACATACCAGCAACCACCATGCTATAACCCCAGCAATGGCAATAGCAATATTTCTTGGTCAAATAAGGATAAAACCGATATTAGAGCGTGTCCAGCGTCACTTCGTGTCCAATGTCATCTGTGGGATTACCAAGAAAGACTGCTGAGAGCGCATTCTACTTTGATATGTAGATACTACAGTGATCAGTGCATCCGTGGCGTGGCGGTCGCCTCTAGGCTGGTGGGTATTTGTTTGTTTCCTACAATAAATATTTGATGAGTTGTGGTCCTATATGTACGTCTTTCATATGAAGTGTGTAATAGAATAAGGATAATATGGTAAATTAATAAAGGTAACACCACTTATAGCGTTAGTACACTTAACAGCTGTGTTCTAACAAACGAATGAACGATAATTTGATACGTCGATCTGCGGGAAAGTTAATATATGACAATCCTAATGTCTAAGCAACTTGATGACGCTGGACACGCCAATTTAACCAAATGTATATTTACCGGCTGTAGTTGACACTGACATCCTAACTTTTAGTGTAGATGTGTCAAGTACATATTGCTCTTCATATAAAAGAAAACATTTCACATACAATTTAGAAGAACACATTATTACAAACAAACCATACTGACGCTGGACACTTGCTGATTAATGATAACAATCAACATATCTAAGAATAATTTCCGTTTAAATAGTAGCTATTAATATACGTTTGAAGAACAAGACAGGTAACAAAACAATATAATGCATTTGGGTGATATTAAAAGGTAACTTGAAGAATTATGGGCTTACTCACTCACGGCAGTAAGGCTGGACATGCAGCTATGGGTGTGATCCTGCAACGCATATCGCTTACATACTACTGTGTCCGTTATCTCATGTGATCTGCTCATCTCATTGAATTATTATTTTCAAAAGCATTTAAGCGTTTCACAAAAACAAAATACAGAATAATTAATATTGCGTTCTACATTTTTCAACCAAAAGAGGCATTATCACGGCAAGCCACGGCACGCAAATGTATTGTGCTCAGATCTCGCACTGTTACCGAGATAGAAAAATAGCACAAGACCCCCACTTCTTGGCACATCGTTCCGCTCAGAACCGGGCACGTTATGTCTGCGCAAGATACCTCCCAGACCATAAGCTGAGAGCTCAGCGAGCGTGCAAAGCTATAAATGTAAGTAGCGTACGATAACATATTTGTCTTGAGTTTGACTTTTCTTCAAGTAATTGTCTATATTTATTTTAATATTATATGTAAGCTTTCTATTAAATATCAATATTTAATGTGGAAGTGATTTATTATTAATGTGTCAAATGTAAATGTTTGCATATAGAGCAAGACATCTGCAGCGGCAACTCCTACAGTGGAAGTTAGGAAGTCAAAGAGACTCGACCCATCCCTTCCACCTACTACAAGTGAAGTGCCTACGTCTTCGCAGAGTTTGGCTGACTCAGAATATGTACCATTATCAGGCATTGTGTGTTGTGTTACAAACTTGTAAACCATTACACCATACGATTTATGATACTAACTCTGCAAGATATATTATATTCTTTTCAGAAATATGTAACAAGATAATGTACAACTAAGCAAATATTTGCATAAGAGCATAACTAATATTTGGCTGTATGTGTTGCTTTATGTTGTGCATGCTAAATAAGGCATGTTTCTTCCGTGTAATATAGAGGTCACAGTGGAGGATTGCTATCGTTTACAAATCAACTGCATGGGCTACGATTATGACAACCGATGTTCTTGTTATGGACACAACTTTTCAGTGGTCTCACAGACTACCGTCTGCGTGGTGATATATGCTTATTTCGGTAACATTATAATAATACTAACACATATTTGTAAACCGTAATTTCAAAAACATATAATTCCCGGTTTAATATTCATAGTTTATGTTATAAGAACATTGGAATTTGCTGTATTCTTAACTTAAGTACAACCTGTGTCCTTGTTTGTTTCCTTCAGAGAAACCCTGGTCGTAAAGATGAATTTTCCCTAACTACATTCATCAGTAGTACAAGAATTAGGGGCTGACGTGACAGCTGAAATACCGACTGCTGGAAACCTACCCAGGAACAGGAGGTCATCTGTCCAAAAGAAGCTAAACGCCTTGAAGGTGAAGACGAAGAGGCTGCAAAGACGTGTATGGGTTTTGGAGAATCATTTAAAGCGCTCTACTCGTAATCAGAAAGAATGATCAGGGCAAACAAGAAATGATACGACTCCCATAAACACTGTTTTTGATAACGCTGATACGGCGTGCTGACATAATAATGAGGAAGGACGGATTGAACCGAGAAAGTGAGAAAGGTTCTCGCTGCCCATGAATCACTTGTGATAGAAATGCAAGATATTCCAGTCAAGAAAAGGCAGTCACTCTTCACAGGACGTCACCTGAAGAGAAGTCGGGAAGGAAGCATGGTCGCGAAGAAGTTGCACCTAGACCGACGATATGGCTTCGCAAGACAAAATACAGCACAACACTTGAAGGCCAGACGTATGCGGTTACACGGGAAGGAGTTCATGAAGAGACCGGATAAATTTACACTTCAACCAGGCAAGAAGGATGCCGTGAAAGATGGTACGAAGAAGGTGCAGAAATATACTTTGACTGACTATAAGGAACAATAAGAATTCAATGTAGACGTTATTGTCCATGCCGCTGCATGTTTACAATGGTGTTCGTAGTTGTTTTGTAATTTGTGATGAAGGATAATGATTGTCTTCAATTAAAGCTACATTGCGTGTCCAGCGTCATCAGTATATACCCATTTCTTAGCTCACAGGTTGCCTAGTCTCGATCCCCGGACGAACATGACAGTTGGCACACACAAAGATAACTGATCAGGGTTACTGATTATGCATCAGTTATAATTCCACACACTTTTCTGAGCGAGCAGCACTAACTGAAAATAGGCCATTCCAAGAAACAACAGAGTGCAAAAACTATCACCAAGGTAACAACGAGGAAAAGGAATGTTTCCAAGTCAAATGTAATCGTCTACCTCTTGATTCTTATTAAATGGCATGTACACTAGATGATCCAAAAACATTTTCACCTTTACATGTAATTTTAAATGCTCTAATTGTAGCAAATATTATAATTTTTCGTCGACGATGCTGGACACGCGATGAAAATCACGTTTAACTTCAAGTGACCATCATAACAAAAGTAACCCATATTACATTGACCCATTTATGGAAAATATGCCTCAGTATATGTACAATGAGAAAATATAACTTAATTGTTCAGAATTAAACATTTATTGTTGGACCTGTTAAAACCTAATTGTACACTTTTTGGGATATTGGCCCTACTGTGTATTGACATATCATCATATCAATGTTTACACTTTTGTCTGAGGGGGGCTGAGGCCAGATGAAAGTAATTTTGTCTGATACCAGACATTAACATTCTGAGATGATCCCTAGGCCAAGTAATATTATACTGGTGTGGGCAATAATCGTGGGTCCAATTGTGTTTTACCATTTTTACTAAAACCTGATCAAATTCTTTCGTAAGATATTTATGTGCTAAATCTCTAACACATATCCTTCCAATTTTTGCAAACTGTTACAAGTTGTTTTGAGTGAAGTACTTACGAAAATATACCGGCGAAATCCAAATCTTGTCAAAGACGCCAGCATTAAAAATCGTGGATCCTATCTACGCAGTATAAATTGCTCACATGCTACGCGAATCAGTGCGAGACCATGCAGTGTATTAAAATAGCCCAAGAGCGTTAGAACACAAGATTTCAGTGCCACGAATTGTTGACCTGCCCCGAAATTTCCGGTCGTGAGTATAATTAAATGTAGAATTATAGAGCAGTGCCAGTGTTAGGGTTAAATAAAAAATAAGGCAACCATTTTGACGCATGCACAATGAGAAAGGGACAATCTGAAACCACGACACTGGGTACCCCCACCCGGTTAGAAGTCGCGGTATAATCGCTATGCTACGGCTAGCCAAAGCCTGCCCTAGGCTAGGGCGGCGGCTAGTATTAGTATAGCCTGGCTATGCTGCTACGGAGTACGGCCTACGGCTACGCCACAGCATACCCGACAACTTAGCGACGGGATAAGCACGCGATACTCTATTCATATGGCCACCACAACACTAGGGATAAATTATTTATCGACCAAATACAAGTAATTCTCGTTATTGTAAGAGAGAGCATATGCTATTACTTACGCGAGAGCAACACGAGTTATTAGTACTATGTTGCCAGAGTTGGCGTTGAAAACGACTATTCAGTCAGGCGATCATTTATCGCCCTTTTCAACTTTACCCTTTGATCTATTTTTTATATTTCCTTTCACATATTGCGAATAACAAGTCATCGCGGTATTAACGTTTAACCTGAACGATCAATCGTAACCATATAAATAATTACATAGTATATTATGTATACGCTTAATCTTAGTTGACCTTGATAACCACGTGACAGCGCCAACTGGCGACCAACAACGCCCTTACTAGTTTGGCCTCGCGGCTTGTACGCGTCTGGGAAACCCTCTGTTTTGTAGGCCTGCCATTTCCTTCTTATCGTGACATTAAATTATACCCTTATTATACTCATTTTCTATGTGACATCACTGGTTCTCTTACAACTTAAAACACAATGCATTAGTAACAAATGATTAGTGATGGTGTGTGGAAGGTCCCCAAAATAAGTGGAAGTTGGATCCCGGGGGAGGGGGGGCACTACCCTTACATTTGGGTAGGGCTATGCAGCCGAAGGTCACATACCCCTACCCTTGATAAGGGCATCCGATATCAAAAAGAATACCCTTGTTCTAGGGAAAACGTGAAAACAGACCCTTGATCTAGGGAGCCTCGGTAAAAAACGACCTTTGAAGTCGGCACATCCACAGTACTGCTACTACAGGCAGTGCCCCCCGGGCTGCAAATGCTGTGATAAAAACCTAGCCTTATTCTAGGGAGAGTTCCTCGAAATGATACCCTTGTTTAGGGAACTTCTGTATAATGTTGGCCCTTGTTCTAGGGAGAACATGTGAAAAACGGACCCTTGATCTAAGGAGCCTCGGTAAAAGATGACCCTTGAAGTCGGCACATCTACAGTACAGCTAGTATAGGCAGTGACCCCCCCCGGGAGATGGACCCTAAAAATTGTGAAAGTTATTGCCCAAAAATATGTGGGAAGTTGGCCTGAAAAATAGATTGGAGGTTGACACCCAAAATAGGTGGGAGGTTGAGACAGGCACAATAATGTTGATTTTATTTAATATTTCCTATCTATATAAAGTCTGATGGGATTTACTGAATCAATCAAAATATAAAAAAATCACGTCTAAAAATAATTTTACAATTACCTAGTTATGATTATGAACCTTATAATACACCTGGGCATTCAAGAGCAGTGGTTTAAAGAAAACATGATCAACATAAGACGTACCATGTGATACTGTCAATATTCAAAAATTAAACTTAATTCACCTTAAAAATTTTATTATTAGTGTACAACTAATTCATCTCGATCTCTGCCCTGGTTTGAGAGACAACAGTAGTGGAAGCAGTAAATGTTGTGGCAAGACCACTTCCCAATGTCATATTATCACAGAAATTTCAAATCAAAGTTGTTTAAATTACCAGCCATGAATGTCCAAAGATGTGTCTTGCACTACAACCTATTGTAATCTGTGCAGATTTGCTCTGCATGGTTGTCAGATTCCCAGATTTTGAGATCAACATTACAGTTCCTATAATAAACACCATGTCACAGCACACGGCCAAGTCAATGTATTATATAAGTGTGTTATGCCAGTGTTTCTTCGATTCACATGTTTCGTGCTAGGTAGTCTATTATGCCTTTGTTTTATCCTGCAAACATGCACAATGAAGAACCTGAACAAGGCCACGACAGAGATCTTTAAGAATTCTAGTTATTGTTCTGATGCTCTAAGATGAAGGTGATTTGTCTGGCTGTATCACCTACTTGGAGGCTTCTGATCACCTCCAATGCCATTTGTTGCATTCACTTCCTGGCAAATCATTGTCTCTTCATACTTTGTGAGCATCTCAGCAAGACTGCGACGTTTGAATCTCATAGCTTCATGGATGATTCGGTGAATGAACAGACGCTGTGTGTCCAAGTCACCCTCGATGGTATTCAGCAGACAGAACAGTTCTCTGTGGTTCTTTCCAGGTGTACGCACTTGGCGGACAACTTGTATGCGTAAAGCCAAGTTTTTCTTAGCTATGATCGTCTGGTCCTTCTTGCTCAAGACATGATTTTCTGTCGCTAGTTGATTGTCAGAGTACATGAAGCCATTACCACCAGACATGGCGTAGGCATCCAGGTGGTTTCCCAGTTCAGTGTCACCATTGTAGAGCTCTGTTGATGGGTGCCACTCGACATCTTCATCATCAGTTGTCATGCTGCCATCACTCTCCTCACCACTGCTATTCATGCTAATGGTCTTCTGCTTCGACATGTCGGGTGTGGGAGAGATCAACTGGCGCACTGGCACTCCTTTCGGCAGAGGACCTGGCTTGCGTTTCTTGGAGCCGACAGGCGATGTGCAACCCATCTCGACACTGACCCGTTTGCGCACAGCCTGAGGCCCAGCCATTACTTCATCAGCTTCATCTATCATGATGTTCTTATTCACCTTGAATGGATTGCCAAACGTATGCTGTCTGACGGGCTGAGTCTCGATCTCCCTCAGAGGCTGTGGCATGTTCTTCATGTACTCCTGGTAATTGCCCATCTGTTGCACAGGGATGTTGTGCATTTCGTCCTCATCTTGTTTCGTTGCTGTGCTACTCGGTGGTGTCACGTGTAGGAACTTACAACGCATCTTTGTCACTTGACTAAGCAACTGTCGACGTGGAATGTCGAACGGATTGCGATACATGTGCGGTTCAACGCTGCTATCAGGAACAGTCAGAGTGAATGTGCTATACTCCGTGAGCTCCTGTTTCAGACTGGACATGTTTGTGCCGTAGTGTCGCAGTAGTTCGTTGAAGTCCTGCCGCTGCAGGATCGATGTCCGAGAATGGGACACAATCTTGATCCCCTCCGACACTGCAACATGCTGGCCAACTGAAGCAACCAGTTTCTCGTATTCCATCTTTGCCTGGTTCTTCAGCCTCTTCAGGTAGGAGATGACGCTGTAACTGAGACAGCTGTCAAGCTGGTCGGGCACAAGGTTGTGTATGCCCATGCGTGCCAGGGCACGGCGCAGTGGCGTCACATAGTAGAGAGGCATTGTGGCGAGGTAGTTGTCAAACTGTTGGCGCCACTTCTGCGTCGGCTTGAGCTTGAGCACCTTGATAAGTTCCTCGAGCAGGCCCAGTAGCACTGGGTAGTTGTACGGCATCACAAATAGATTGACACACTGCAGGTTGCTGCTGGCCTTCACGTAGCCAAACGGGTGACCAAGCTCACTGTACTTGGCACTGCTGCTCACAAACACCTGCCATGCAACATTTGGCTGTCGGCGCTCAAGGATGTACTGAGTCAGTGACGATGGTTCCAGTTCGTACTTGTCAAACGGAAGATTCTCCAGCACTTTCGCCTCACAAGGACTGCAGGAAAACTTAACAACAGGATGTGCAGTCCGTGGTGTCAATGTTGAGCTGTTTAGGTCTGGCCAAAATGCTTCAGGAATTGGCCAGTGACCAACAGCAAAGCCCTTCTGCGCTGAGCGGGGTACATAGATCAACTTGCGACAATTCTGCCAACTGTATCCTTGTGGGAGGTGATTGTCTTCAATGCCATTCACCTCACCATCCTCACCATTGGCTGGAGGAGGATCTGGGCCAACTTTCTCAAAGTTAATCACAACACCACTTGAGCACTTCTGCATGAGTGATTCAAGGGAAAGATTCAGTGTCGTTTGTGATGTGATGACATAAGATTGCCCGCCGGTCACATCACACATGGCGTCGATTGGAGCATCGTCGGCAGAGGAAATGTACGTCGACTGGTTCTCTAGCGGTGGCGTTGCTGGAATCCGGATAACCAAACCGAACAACCGCTGATCCCAACGAAATGGCTCTTTCGTAAGTTCACTCCCTGGAACAGCTGCATAATCCATGGGCAAGTTAAGTTCATGCTGCACTCCTCCCATGCCCGTCATTTTTCTACCGTCTGTTATACATATGATCATTGCAGGCTCCAAGTAGAAAGGACACCTGCCCTGTCCGTACGTATCGATGCCAGACTGCATGCGGTTGACATTCAGCAAGTCGAAAGTGTGCTTGAGTGCAGGGCCCATGCTAGTTAGTCCCACGGCTTGCAGATTCCTCAGTTCAGAGATGAAGGTAGCATGGCTTTCTTTCCAGCCTGCCTTCACGTTAGCAGGTGGGTCTTCAAACGTCAGCAGCATGTAGCGATCCCAGCGGCAGTTTGGGTCTCGGGATCGTATCTTCATAAACGTCTCAACGGCACTTTTTGCAACATCAAGGAGAGTCGTCCCCAAGTAAGTGCGCTGGTTCATCGACGCACTTGTATCGACAAGAAATATAATAATAGTCATATTTCTTATCACTGGAGTCCCTCGCTGGGGCTACGACCGTAGCAAAACTCGAGCGAACAATGCATTTGTCGTAGCAAGTTCCTTTTCTCTTCGACGCTCGTCACTTGTGTTGATTGCTACGTTGCACTGCATATATAGTTCTATGTAAAAATAACGTTGACGCACAATGCCTACTTATCCAATAGTATATGTTGGCAAAGTTATTTGCTAACCTTAATACAAATGCAAAGCTGATATCAGTGTTTGATAATCGTCTACTTAGTAAGCGGTTACTATTACGGTTTTGTATGTAATTCTTGCCTTTTTTTCAGTTTTATCACAAAAAGTTCACTCCGACCAACCACATCGTTTTAGGTACACTAAACGCATTTTGTTTTTACAGCTCTTTTAGCGGTCCAACTAACGCTTCGAATTGTATTAACCTGACTTGACCTTTCATGAATTATCTGCACCATTTGAATGGTTGTTTGAAATAGTGAACCACTATTTGGCTCCGGTGTTTTTCGTTACCGGGTACCTTAATTAAAGACTATATCAGAAATATAACATTTTCAATTTCTTTGAAATTTCGTATATGTAAACTTAATGCTCTTGTAAAGTATTACGCCAAATATAAAGCCTGTCCATTGCGAATTCACGTCATTAACCCTACTCAAACATAGTCACTTGCGTGCCATAAAACAACCAGTTCGTCAGATGGTGCTGACGTCACCTGAGTAAGGGCAGCCAATCAAGATTTAACAAGATTGCCAGCCAGATAATTAACTCTAGGTGGCAGGTGGACAAGGAAGCCCTTTGGCTTATCGAGAGTACGACCCTTTTATCTATGTGTATCCCGCCCGTCTGAGGTATGTGTAGATTTTATTTTTAAACATATTCACGCTACTAGCACCCACACAATCGGCAGGTAATCTGTTCCATTCATTTACAATCCTTTGTGAAAACTTTCTTATAACCAATCTACTCTGCTCCTTTGCTAATGTAAGTTCATGTCCTCTAGTCCTTATATCTTTCTTAACTGAGAAAAAAATATTTCTATCAATATTTTCATAACCCTTCAATATTTTAAACACTTCTATCTGATCTCCCCTCAATCTCCTGGTCTCTAGTGTTGTTAAACCGCATTTTTTAGGCATATTTCGTAACTAAGATCCCTCAGTTTTTGTATCATTTTAGTTGCTCTCCTCTGCACTCTTTCTAGCATATCTATGTCCTTCCTGCGATATGGCTTCCATGCTTGAATACAATATTCTAAATGAGGCCTAACTATTGTTTTGTACAGCGGTATTATTAGCTCTTTTTCCTTATACGTTATGTTTTGCCTAATTAATCCAAGGATTTGATTTCCCTTTGAAGTTGCAATTCCGCACTGCTCTGAAACCTTCATATCAGCACTAATGGTTAACCCTAAGTCCTTTTCTTTTACAGTAGTACTTAGTACATTACCCCCCATTGTATATTCTACCTCTTCGTTCCCTTGTCCTGTGTGGAGGCATTTACATTTCCCAAAATTGAACAGCATTTGCCACTTTTCAGAACATTTAATCAACTTGTCAAGATCATCTTGTAAATGCTGTCTATCTCCATCACTTTTAATCCTTCTAAACACTTTTGTATCATCCGCAAATTTCAACACCTTGCTTGTTATTTCGTCATCCAAATCGTTGATATATATTAAGAATAATATAGGTCCTAATACTGATCCCTGTGGTACCCCACTCAATACCGATTTCCAGTTTGAAGCCTACCCATCAACTACTACACGTTTTCTTCTGTCAATAAGCCATTGTTCTATCCAGTTTATTATACCATTTCCTATGCCATGGGCCTTTAGTTTAAGCAGTAATCTTTGATGTGGTACTTTGTCGAAAGCTTTTTTAAAATCTAAGTAGACGATATCTACTGGTGATCCCTCATCTACCCACTTAGTGATATCTTCCAAAAAACATAACATATTTGTTAAGCATGACCTCGCTTAAAAAAAACCATGTTGAGATGGGTTTATCAAGTTTTGTTTAACAAGAAAATCCACCATGTGATCTTTAATTAGTCTTTCTAATAATTTACAAATCACTGATGTTAAACTCACTGGTGTATAGTTCTCTGACTTGTTTCTCGAACCTTTTTTGAATAACGGTATAATGTTTGCTTCTTTCCATTCTAAAGGAACCACTCCCTCTTCTAATGACAAGTTGAAAACTGTTGCAAGCGGTATGCTAATTTGTTCTACAATTTCTAATAGTAGTGTGGGTGGAATACCATCCACTCCAGGTGATTTATTATCCTTCATAGCCCTTATTTTCTTAGCTACCATTTCCGGGGTTACAATTAATTGTCCTAAATAGTCTGAATCTGCCCCCTTGAACTTAGCCTCTGGTACTGGCAGTGAACAAATATCTTCCCTGGTAAACACTGAACTAAAGTACTCATTCAGGTCTTCTGCCATTAAGAATCCCTCTGATATTATATTTCCAGCACTATCTTCTACAGGACCGACCTTATCATGAACTTTCTGTTTGCTTCGAACATACGCATAAAAACTCTTGCTGTCATGTTTTATATTACTAGCTAATTGTTGTTCATAGCTTCTTTGAATTTCTAATTTCAGCTATAGCTTGGTTAAATGCTTCTTTATAACTGTTGTAGTCTTCATCATTTCCAGTACATCTATATGACTTCCACATCATTTGTTTATACTTAATTTTTATAATGGCTTCTTTCGATAAGTGTTTCTTTTTGGACCGTTTTCCTTGTTTTTTGAAGGGTACAAATTTATCGACTATGCACTTAATTTCACTCTTTAATATATTCCAGCATTCTGTTGCCGTCTTATTTTTCAGTGTGTTATTCCAGTCTATCTTTGCTAAATATTTCCTCATGTCCTTATACCTTCCTTTGTGGAAATTTCTCCTATACTGCTTTTTACTATTCCTTTCTGATTTTACTTTGATGGTAAAATGTATCTGGTTGTGATCGCTACTCCCCAGTGGCTCACATATCTTGACATTGTCAACTAATTCATTCTGTGAGGACAAAACTATGTCTAATACATTCTCACCCCTGGTTGGTTCTAGCACATGTTGAGAAAGGAATGTATCTTGAACTAAAAACTTGTGGTCCTCACTCCCCATACTCTGTAGAGATTTCCATTGTATATGCCCGTAGTTAAAATCCCCTATAATAATACAGTCCCGTTTGCACACTTCCCTTATAGCGCTTTGTATTTTTCATTCTCTTCTATGCTTATGTTTGGACTTCGATAAACTAACCCAACTGTTAATGTTGAGTTTCCTGTAACTATGTTACACCAAACAGCTTCTTTGCATTCTGCTTCTCTTTCTAATTTTATTTCATAAGCCTGAATAGATTCTTTAATATATAAAATAACTCCACCTCCCTTTCTTCCTATTCTATCTTTTCTAAACATTACATATCCTGTCAGTCTCAATTCAGCATCTGATATATCGGTGGTGGTCCAGGATTCGGTTATACCTATTATATGAGGGTCAATATCTTCTACAATAATGTTTAGTTCATTTCTTTTGTTTACTATACTCCTTGCATTTAAACAAACACATTTATATCCAGCTTCAGAAGAGTTTTCCAGACTGTTATTTGCTGATTTATCTGTGCTGTCTTTATCTATGCCTCCATTTTCAGGCTTTTCTGTGAGTCCCCCCTGCGAATCTAGTTTAAATAGATGCAACCTGTCCCACTGTCAACAGATCGCAGCAGGTTCTCTGAGAAAACTGCTGCCCCCTTTCCACTAAGATGGAGGCCATCTCTCATGTACATATCTTCCCTCCCAACAAAGTATCCCCATAAATCTGTGAATCCCACCCTCTCTTCTTCACACATCTGCTCAACTAGTGCGTTGATCGCCATCCTCTTGCTGTTTCTATACGTTGCCCCACCCTTTAGTATGGAGAGCGGCGGTGCTGCCTGTTGTTTCAGACTGTACTTAAAATTGCAATCGCGGAATTTAATAATGTTATATCAAGATAATAAATTTATACAGAAGTTTGTCGCTGGGTGTACACAGGAATTGTTTACTTTTTTACCGTTTGAACATCGTGAATGCTCACCCTTACATAATATCCACGGCCGCGTATACATTGCTGGTATCTAACATAAATTATAAACTGGAGTAAGAAATGGTGCTATCTACCAAAGCTACCACCAGCATTTCCTGATAGGTCTGTAATATCATAGTTCTGAGAGACACTGGCAGTTTTTTGGGCACTATGTAGTTTACTGCAACATTCCTAAACGTTAATTCTGGTCTACTGCTTGAAAACATCTTAATCATTCATATTCACTTCAAACTGAAGGCTATGTAATACAATCCTTGTTACACATGTTAATTTTTGCAGGACTTTTTGTTAAGATGTGGTGTTTTGTAATATATATATAATATACCTACAATACTTTCACCTAATTGGAACATGTTTATAATTCTTAATTATGCATATAAGGTGCAGTTTAAATCCGTCTTGCCAAGTTCTGGTCTAAAACAAGATTTATCCTTCTGTGGCTGATCAAATTGTGTCCACTGTTGGTATTCGCCACAACGTATTTATGTGAGCAAGGAGTACAAGCATTGTCCAGCATGAACACAAAATGTTATGGTTGTCACTGGTGTCGGAAAATTGCTCGTTTTAAAGAAAGTGTATGTACAACATGACTAATATTTAGTTATTTGATCATAGTATCATATCTGCTGCCATGTATGCCACATTTTGTTATTCGATAAATTATGCTTTTGCTAAATTACTGGTTGCCAGGTCCGACTGGCAGAATAATAAACTTATGGCACATGGATCTAATTGTTCATCTTTTGCACCGTTTTATCTTAAAATTGCAAAGTATGTGAACAAGTTTATATGGTGTTGAGGAACGTGAGTTCATGTGGCATGTTGCTTCACTGGAAATTTGTATTTAAAATATGGACGATCTCAGAATACAACTTTAAAGGGAGATTGTCGGTACGTTTTGTTGGAAAATTGTGTTACACAGTATAAACTATATGCATTCTAACACACTTACTGCCCAAATGTTTTATCGAAGCAGAAACAACTGCTTTCCTACGTACCCTCTAGTCCATATTATCGTGATACTATCACAATCATTGACATTATCACAAGAGTAAAAGTATCCTCAAATGTCACCCCTAGTTATGACCATGATTGCTACGGCTTATTGGATTTCATAAGTGATCGTAGATATTAAATATCTGGTCGTTCATCACAGGTATAATTTTCATTGACCTGGTCATTGGTTGTGTTCTTGGGGTGGCTATTTATGAGGGTCATTTATTGTGTATAATAGACAAAAAACATGTTGGGAAAGGAAGATGGGATGAGGGTGGATGTTGAGGAGTTAGGAAAGGAATGAGGGTGGATGTTATGAGGGGTTCCATTTCAAGTGGTCCTAAACTGTCAACCATAAAGCAATTGTTATTCCGCCACACATTCAATGTCTGCTAGTGAAATTAATACAAATGCATATGTAGAAAGCTTTTATTATAGAAATTATTTCATACAAAGTAGTTTTATTACGACTAAGTAAGAAATGCTTAGTATCTATGGCACTTCCTCACTTGATGCTATTAAAATGTACATTACACTAGGCAAAGGTTCCTGTAATGATACATATCCTTTAAAACACACCTCAAACATAAATCAATGTTTCAAGGTATACCTGTTATGTGTAACAAAAAGGCAGAAACACCACAGAACAAATGTTGTGCACAGCCTGCATATACAGCCTACATGTATACTGGAAACTGTTTGCATTTTATTTATAATAAAATGACAACCCAATATACCACACATAGTTAAATAAAAGTATCCAAGTAATGTTAAATTGCTGATCTGCAGTTTAGTGAAAGCTTTGTGAAGATGAAAAGGGCACGACGAGACACCAGTGGGGACTGACACTGCAGGTCACTGTGATACGCTCTCTACAGGCAAGGTTACAGCAACATAAACTAGAGTTCTCAGGAACCTTCACACATCCTAGCCTTTGTATAGCATATGGAAACTGTTTTATTATCTAGCCAAACAAAGGATAATGCAGTGGCATCTGTAAACATGATTGACCGACCAAGAGAACACCAACTAGGTACAACAGCACAAACTGAGCAACAACAACTGTGAACATGGTGGCTCCCTCTATACAAACAACATTGTATTACTCGTCAATATTTACACTTCTGCAGCTAATTACTTACACTTCATGCTGACTACTAGTTAAAAGACAAGCACAATCATAAACAAACTACACCTACGTGCATGTCTGTGACAATTTCTGCACCTACTATACCATCAGAAACTCCAGTCACCACACGCAATACACTGAATATATTTAAAATAAACTTCTTGACTGCTCAACTTGGGAAACAATCCAAAAAATTAGCATCGTACACTGTTAATATTTGCTACGTGTTTGCAGTTCTTGTGCAACACACATCATAAAACCAATTAACAATTGTTGTCATCAAACAAATTAACCCACAACACACCAATCTACCGTTATCACCCAACACAGGTAGGTAGCAGCACGTCTTCCTGTTAGCACAACCCACAAACAGGTTTGCCAATGAGAGTTGTACAGACCAACATGGACCACAGTACTGTTGTTAGGTATAGTTCTAGAACACAGCATCACTGATGACCACTGACATGGCATCACTGACCACTAATGGCCATTCAAATTGTACCAGAACGCCCTGGTATGAGACAAAATTACAGGCCAATACATTAGTAATATTAATGTGACCATGTCAGACTTCACAATGAGGCATTTGTTTTTAATAAATCTGAAAATAAGTTAATTTTACAAAAAACTTGGTCACACCAAGAAAATAGCATTTCTGTTGTTTAAAATTTCACCATCCCAACATAGGGCTTTTGTACACATGTGTACTGACTAAAACTATGGCTAAAACCTGACAGTAAAGATGAATGCCAACACTTCAATTTGTGATAAGCTAAGCATTGTGTTCAGTAGACATAGGGCAGGATCCTGAAGCGAACACGACGACAGTAGCGCTCCCATGATGGGCCGTACTTGGACAGACAGTCAGCATCATCACACTTGGCCCGGTAGAACAACATCACTACCAGGAAGATGAGATGACTCATGGATAGCAGAGAGAAACCTACAACATGGAAGATGAGGTGGCTCATGGGTAGCAGAGAAACCTACAACACTGAAGATTAGGTGGCTGATGGGTAGAAGGGAGAAACCTACAACATGGAAGATGAGATGGCTCATGGGTAGTAGGGAGAAACCTACAACACGGAAGATGAAGTGACTCATGGGTAGTAGTAAGAAACCTACAACATGGATGATGAGGTGATTCATTGGTAGCAGAGAGAAAACTACAACATGGAAGATGAGGTGATTCATGGGTAGTAGGGAGAAACCTACAACACAGAAGATGAGGTGATTCATGGGTAGCAGAGAGAAACCTACAACACGGATGATGAGGTGGCTCATGGGTAGCAGAAAAACCTACAACATTGAAGATGAGGTAGCTCATGGGTAGCAGGGAGAAACCTACAACATGGAAGATGAGGTGACTCATGGGTAGCAGAGGGAAACCTACAACACAGAAGTTGAGGTGGCTCTTGGGTATCAGAGAGAAATCTACAACATGGAAGATGAAGTGAATCAAGGGTAGCAGAGAGAAACCTACAACATGGAAGATATATTTCAAAAACCATTAAACACATGTCATAGCAACACAAATACGTCGTACGAAAAATGCCTCTAGACAGTACAGCAATTAATTAGCTTGCTCATTAGACAATTGAATAACACCGTTGCAACACCCACCTCCAGGGATGGACCAGGCGAGGGCCATGAGCAGGTCACCCAGGTAGTTCGGGTGGCGACAGAGACCCCACCAGCCTGATGACAGGATGCGTTTGGACGTGATGGGGATTGTCTCCATGTCTACAAACAACACCCCCCAGTTAGAGGAGTCACAGAAGACAGACAGGACACTTTTTCACATGCACACTTCAACAAGCAGCTACAACAGACTCACAAACAGTTGTCAAGAAGCACTTGTGCAGAAGTGTGTGCTTTCTCAGTATAAGTGAGTAAACTAAATTTTTTAACGAATCAAATGAAACTGATCACAGACAACCAGGTAGCTGCTAGATGCATTGAAGCTCTGCTGATCAAATGCATGATAGGTTCAGGAAGCTTGTGTACCTAAATTAAACCCATTCTAACATACTTTTGCTTAGCTATTTGGCTAAGTGATTGTTTTCCCTCAGTTAAATTTGAAAACGGTTTTCCACTTAGCCAAACTTAATATTTTGTAAGAACTAGTTAAATGGATCATAATTAGCAGGCGCCTAGCTACATGCAACCAAATGTACTGATAATAGTGCTGAGTAAACTAAACAACAAACAATGCTGGCCAAAAAACGTAAAAACATCATATTGCTAGGCCATAGTTACTAAAGAAAGACTACACACTAACAACATCTGGCTAACTACGACATATTTACTCACTTATACTGAGAAAGTACACACTTATCTATCATACATTATAACAAGAGACATAACAAAAATCTACCTAAACGTCAGTTAAAATTAACAGAAAATTTGTCCAAAATGTCCATTCTGATACTTACGTGCAAGTCTGACATCAAACGGGTTCCGTCGGAAGATGTTCTTCTGCGAGTTTGAGCCACGGTACAGGACGTAACCAACCACTGGGGAGAAATATACAGTCAATGTCACATACAGTACTGCCAAATGTCACAAGTGATTGAGGTCACAGCAAGGTGCAGACATATAACAACTTTACATGAACAAAGACTGAAAATGACACAAATTCACAGCATCAGAAAACTTGACACATCATTTACTCAAACAGAATATTAAACCTTTAGCACACCAGACACGTTACGAAAAAAACATTAGGAGTCTGTCTCATTAAATACACAAGTAAACATCAATTGCAGCATCTAACAAAGAAGACTCCAGCCTAGCATCATGACAAATTAGTGCAACAAACAATTGTTGAGATTTGAAAATCAAAGACGAGAATGTGAGGACCCTGTAGAAGACTACAAGTGATGTAAGAGAATCTGAGGTACCATGACTACAAGCAAGGTAAGAGAATGTAAGGTACCCTGTAACTGACTATAAGCAATGTAAGAGAATGTGAGGTTCCCTGTAACAGACAAGTGATGTAAGAATGGGAGGTACCATGTAGCAGACTACAAGCGATGTAAGAGAATGGGAGGTATCCTGTAGCAGACAAGTGATGTAAGAATGGGAGGTACCCCGTAGCAGACAAGCGATGTAATAATGGGAGGTACCCTGTAGCAGACAAGTGATGTAAGAATGGGAGGTACCCTGTAGCAGACAAGCGATGTAAGAATGGGAGGTACCCTGTAGCAGACTACAACTGAGGTAAGAGAATGTGAGGTACCCTGTAGCAGAGTATAAATTATGTAAAAGAATGTGAGGTACCCTGTAGCAGAATACAAATGAGGTAAGAGAATGTGAGGTACCCTGTAGGAGACAGACGGCAGAGAGCATGTAGTAGTTGTTCTCAGCCTTGAGGTGCAGCAGCAGGTAGCGTACGGGCAGACTGAAGTAGAAGGGCACCCATGCCAGACTGCCAAACATCATGAGGAAGCCCATACCATCATGCTTGGTCGCCTTGGTCGTCAGAAACGTCTCCTGAAACACATTACTTTATAAATGATAACAACATCACTTCACCACACAGATGACAACAACGTCATCTCACAGGTAACAACAACTCACAGATGACAACAATGTCACTTCACAGATGACAATGTCACCTCAAAGATGACAACATCACTTCATTTTACAGACGACAACATCACTTCACATTTGACAACATCAATGCACTTTACAGATGACAATATCAGTTTACTTTATAGATAACATCACTTTGTGTATCTTAAATTATGTGATTTGTTTGATTGGAATAAATAAAAAAAAAATAAAAAAAATACTATATCTTACTAGGGTTACATACTTAGGACCTAGTTGTCCACATGTACAACAGATGTCAGGCATAATGTGTCAACATTATTTACACACAGCACTACAGGTGCAGCATTGGAGACTGACCTCAAACCAGAGGGCGTCACAGACATAGAAGATCTGGAAGGCCGCAACAAGGGCGGGGGCAACGGGAATGGGCCCTATGTCCTTATAGTGTCTCATCAGGTAGATAGCATTCAGTGCCACCCAGCTGATGAGGCCCACTCGCAGCAGGGCAAACACCTTGATGTCCAGGGTGCCCACACGTGGGTTGAGTTCACGCCCAACAAACAGGTTGTACAACCTCGACTCTGTAACGGAAACATACACATTGGTAATATGGGCCCAGAGAAAACACATTGTCTGCTGCGCTTCTTTGAATTTTGTCGAGGGTATCAATGCTATTTTGTGTATAGGGATTCCAGACTACAGGTAAGAATAGATATAGGCAGGCAATAAGGTAACAAGCCACATTTCAATTAATATGTATTAAATTAGTATAACATTACTTGTGTGAGTGTTCTCTTTGCAAACCATTAGCTTTGGGCTTGTTTAAATCACACATTTATGAAATGGGTGAACCAAGGCACCTAGATAATACTGACAGCCAAAACGACAAATTAAAATACTTGTGAAAATTATAATCCTGTCTGTTATAGTTGATGTAAACAAGACGAGCGGTGACTGACCGGTGTTGCCCCCTGGTGCGAGGCGGGTGGGGTCAATGTCAGCGGCGCTGCGGTACAGGACAATGCTGGCCAGGAAGGTGATGACAATGGCAGTGAGGATGATTGGAGCCAGCTTCTTGGTGACGCACAGCACAGGCCACTTGAAGACAAACAGTGCCAACCCCAGACTGAGGAGGGACACCAGCAGACATAGGAACCCTGTAGAACATAGACTAAGTATGCATGTCTCCATAACTATCTTTGAATAGTACAAAAAGTGAAACTGAACTCTGATTACTGTTCAAAGATGAACACCACTTTTTGTTTATCGAACCTAAGTGGATGCAGTTACCTTTAACACATTTAGAAGGGGTACTGTGAAAACAAATGCCTTGGTGTTGTAATATGAGGGTGGAGGAACTGCTGCAGCACCTGGGGGTGGGTTCATAACAAGACTGCACATTGTGTGACATTCAGTCAGATGTCATGGGCAGCAGTTGAGTCTGTGTCTGTGCTAGGCATCAGCAGTACAGAAATGCTGCTCGTTTCTTGATCAAGCCTCCACGTCTTTAGCAAGATGTCAGTGGTCATGTTATCAGAGGTTTTGTTATAATCTTCCAGTTTGAGACCATATTCTGAGTATACCACTGATGTGGTAGGTCAATACCACTTATTGGAAGACTCTGGTCAAAGATTTTTTGTATTTCTCAATTTATCTTGTTCAAACTTTCAGATAGTGTTAGTGGTGGAAAAGTAGAAAGTGTGTTGATAAACACCATTTTTTAAATGCGTTACTATGGAAACGGCAGCCATCTTGGATTTTGTGTGCCCTTCTTGAGAACACAATATCTCTGTAGTGAATGCGCCAAACACAGTCAAAATTGCTGTGCAGATAGCTAAGAGTATTCCACAGAGGGATACAAGGCTATTTTGTCCATATTTGAAAACTGTGATTATAAAAATATTTATAAGTCATGCTCGTAAAATGTTTGTTACTGCAGAGATGCATATGCCAGTATATAAATGTGCAATTTTCTTCAAAAAAACAGCCCTGTCTCCCCTGTAGCAAACTCTCAAGATGTACTGTGTGAAATCTGTAGTCATTCCATTGAAAATCAGCCAAGATATTACAAAACTAAAGGGCTACTTCAAAAACATGAAAAACATATTCAAAGTTTGTGCATGTTTGTAACAACACTTTGCTGTACAACATAAACACTAGAGTAACACAACGTGGCACTGAAGATAAGAACTATAAGTTGTGTTGTCTTTAATAACACCTTTATTGCAAATCTACCTGAATATCCTAACTAATAAGCAACAAGGCATGGGAAAACTGACACATATTTCAGAACTATTACGTTGAAGTTCAGATCAATTCAGTATCTGATGACTGATATTGTCTGTGACACACTGTCTGTCCACAGATCTACTGCACAAGTCTACTGCCCACATGTCCATGTGTCGACACAGCTTGACGAGGCCACTGTGTCCCACACCCATATCCATCGTGGGAGACACGAGGGACCGTACCACTACAAATGGAGCGGTACTCGACTTCGCACCTCCCAGTCGATCAGACGAGTACGTCTCGTTCAACAACTCGCCACACAACGTGCAGTATGTCTCCAGCACACAGATGACGACAGTCCGGACAGCAAGCGTGAAGCTGCTGCATACAGTGCATGGCAGCCCTCTCACTAGCTTACTGAGGATGCTGGACCGCATGAAGATGGTCGACAACTGTTCCACGACATCATCTTCGACAGGGTTAGCCTCGCTCAGCAGAATAACCTCCTTTGTTTCCCAACACCATACGCTTCCTTAGATTTCCGTTTTTGGTACGGCATATTCGCGTTTTCGTAAAGGAATTAAAGCTCGATGTCGACAGAATTGGATCACCGGAAATGGCTGAAGCCAACACGTGGCCAATCGGCTCAATGAGGTGGTGTCATGTAATAGTATCTGGCCAATCGGCTCAATGAGGTGGTGTCATGTAATAGCATCTGGCCAATCGGCTCAATGAGGTGGCGTCATGTAATAGTATCTGGCCAATTGGCTTCTGCATAGTATTTTTATAGTAATTTATTCTTGCCGCATGGGCAGAAGGGGGCCTTATTCAGTCGGTACTACTCGGAAATTGTCAGCTTTTATGAAATGGTTAGTACCGTTATGATCCGCAAAAACAGACGTTTCTGATGATATGTGCCATGTTGAACTTTGTTATCGTTGACTGGAATAATCAAAGTCCGAACATGGCGATATATATTACGATTAGGCATGCTCCCTTTAGCAAAAACAAAGACTTAGCAAAGAGGGGCATGCCACGAAATTGACATTTTGTTTCAAGAATAAAACATGCATCAGCAGCAAGTACAGTACTATTTCAGCATGGAAATGTCAACTGTCAAAAGTGATTTATTTCTTGAAAATTGATATTTTCTTGACCCGAGTCCTCCTTTAAGTGGTAGGTAATTGTAGTTGCAAAAAGTCAGTTTGATTTGACTTGTTTACGTTGCATCAAAAAGTTGCCTGCTATTTCCCTGTAAACAGCATGCTATATTGAGCATACCGTTGCACTTGTAAGACAGTCTGCTGCCTGTAGCGAGTGTCTGCCCCTCGATGCGACGGCCCGGCAGTACCATCATGAGCAGCAGCTGCAGGAAGACCCAGCCCGTGTAGATGATCACCGACTGCCAGTCAAAGTACTGCATGAAGCTCTTGGGGAACGGCGGCAGACTCTTCATGCGACAACTGCCCTGAAACAGCAGGACACGAGTCAACTCAAGACTGGAGAAGTCACACACAGCAGCAGCACACACACAGGACTAACACACAAGTTGAATGTTGTATGACTCAGGACTATGGATGTTTTCCATAATTTACCAAAATATGTCCAGTGACCCCAAATTCACTGACGGACTCCTAACAGCTCTAAGGCTAAGGGCCTGACTGCCTCGTTAAAATTTGCCACCTTTATTGCAAGATACAAAACATGCTGTTGAAATGATAACTTGGAAGATCATTTCCGTTCTGGCACCTACTTTGAAACAGTTGTTGCCACATAAAAGTATAAATAGCAAGTAGCGGCTGTGACCAGACAACCTTGATAATTAGCCTCACTATGGACCTTTATTTCCATTGAAATATATTTGGTGTAATTACAAATGGATTCATCACATTAGTTAGCATTGGCTATACTGGTATGGTGGTGGGATACACCTCCATACAGATTGAGCAGCAACAACATGGCGAGAGACTTACCTTTATACAGATGAGATTGAGTAGCAACAACATGGTAGGAGACTTTCCTTCATACAGACGAGAGTGAGCAGCAACAACATGGTGAGAGACTTACCTTCATACAGACAAGATTGAGCAGCAACAACATGGTGGGAGACTTACCTTCATACAGACAAGATTGAGCAGCAACAACATGGTGGGAGACTTACCTTCATACAGACGAGACTGAGCAGCAACAACATGGTGGGAGACTTACCTTCATACAGACGAGACTGAGCAGCAACAACATGGTGGGAGACTTACCTTCATACAAACGAGATTGAGCAGCAACAACATGGTGGGAGACTTACCTTCATACAGACGAGACTGAGCAGCAATGACATGGTGGGAGACTTACCTTCATACAGACGAGATTGAGCAGCAACAACATGGTGGGAGACTTACCTTCATACAGACAAGATTGAGCAGCAACAACACGGTGGGAGCGAGGATCATGAGAGCGGTCACTCCCAGAGGTCCTCCAAACTGGGAGGCCCTGCCCGCAGGCTTGCCTGTGCCCTTGAAGGCAATGGTCTCGGCTGGCACTACATCGCCACCCTGTTTAGAAGCAGACAGAGACGCTGATGTTGCGACTCGTGTTGACGCCCGCAGCTTAGTCTAAGCACAAACAAATGCAACATCAACAAAACGTAGACAACAACGCAACAGTGTTTAGTAACAAATCAAGTTCTGTAACAGCAAAAACAAAGGGTGTACTGGGCTGGGTTCAATCACAGTTTTCTTTTCAATGGGCCCACATGACCATGCCCCCCATAGACCCTTGCAAATGTACGCCCGTTCAGGTTACAATAAGCTATGCCGACGCGGTGGTGAACAATTTTCAACAGCACACTCTCCCCATCTTTTGATGTCACATCCAACTTAGCCAAGCCAGCGGAGAAGCTGAAGAAGAGCTGAAGTTACGGCGGAGAAAACATTTAAACAGGAACCCCACTCCCCCGATGTCACAGTCGAGCCAGCCGAGTCGGCACAGAAGCTGAAGATACGGTGGCAACAAATTTTAAACATCACCCACCAACCCCTCGCTTTCCAATGTCACCAGTCGAGTCGAGACAGCAGAGAACCTGAAGTTACAGCAGCGACAAATTGTCTACACCATTTAGTTCGGATGCCAATGGATTGTGCCCCCCCAGACTACTCTCTCACAACTACCAATTGATATCTGCATAATATTAATGAATATGGTGTGTAATGTTTTCTTCAAATTAAAAGTATATTAAAGGTAACTGTACAACTTTAACTGAACCCAAACCTGTGTACCACACACCATACATGAATGAACAAATCAAGCATTAATAGTCTATGCTTGTTAATAGAAAAACAATGATTAACAACTTTGATTAGTAATAATAAAAATCGTACAGCATTTTCAAACTTAACCATTTCAGTATGACAGGCTGAATTTCCGGCCGCACTGTCTGTGACGCTTCAGTACAACAGGCCGATTATTTGGCATTGATGATGTCTGCTATTCAGATCGTTTTTATTCATAATTATCCACTTGGTAGAGCCACTTGTGTACGGTTGTCAAGGCGAATAAATTAGCTATCCAGCAGTGGTCATTGTTTATTATCGTTCAATAATAGTTTACAGAGATTTTTGCGGTTTTTAATTATGGATTATCAAAATCGGCAGTAGCCACAATGGCGGACGGCATTACTTCAACTAGTGATTTACCACTGTATGTTTTGGACAGATTATTTGACAGTTTTAGCGAAGAATCTTTGTCAGATGTTGACGATCGACAAAATAATGATGTCAGCGAACTTAATATACAACTGTGTTCAGCAACTGCAAAAGCGTTGACATCTTCGTGGCCATCTTGGATTGCTGGTTACCATGATGACGGAATGTAAAATGATATGGCTCATTTTACTCGCTGATTATCATACTTTCCGAAAATATATAACATTCCTATTCATAAAATGCATTTTTGTTGCTCAAATCTTGATTTGATGTGAGGTAATCCACTGTCTTGCATATTCACTGGGAATGCAGTATTCAGTGGTCACAGCTGATCAGGGCTGTAGTACTGAAATGGTTCAAAATTATTACAATTTCTAACCTTCCATCATACTTCTGTGCCAACCTTTGGGGCATTGTTGCCAGACTAAATACAAATATCACGAGAGTGATTGGCGGATCCGCTGCAAAGACTTGCTCATACGTTACAGGAACCTAAACTGCAGAATGTTGCGTGGAATAGGTGAAAAGTATGTTTTTTGGCCACTTACCACTTCCACTCTTTCCAAGACTCGCTGTGACTGGCGAGTCGGTGACTTGGACTGTTTCCTTCTGCTTAAAATGGTCATCTGCTTCGCCTCAGCACTCGCAACTGTCTGGACCTCTAACGTCTTTGCCATGCGCGTCGAGCGCGGAGGAGACCTACTGGATCGGTTTGGTGACCTACTTGATCGGGCTGGCGACTTTCCGGTTCGAGATGGTGATTTCTTCGCACGAGATGGTGATTTTGCACGTCTTGAGGGTGACCTTGACCTACCTCTTGTCCTCTTACCTGGGCTTTCTTTTAAGTTACCCATGTCTTCTGCACGAGGAGTACCTTTTGAATGATGTCTGCCAGACTGAAAGTTAAAATGTAAACTTTCATTGTGTTTACTTACTATTTTTTACTGGAAGATCACCTTACTGTAATATGGACACCCACTTTAGGTCTATAATTTATATGAAATGTAGGAATACTTAAGAATAGTAATAATATAAGAAAATATACATTTTAAATTGTTGCATAGTAATGCATACAGCATTGGTTCAGGTGGTGCCATCTACTAACTCGAGTTAGCATAAATGAACAACTGCCAACGAAATCGGCTAATTATGTGATTTTATGTTCAACATAACATCCCATAGTTAGCTGATTACGATAATCCGATTATGGTGTTGAATGTGGTTCACACCACAATCAGATCTCTATGGATCTTTAGGTAGACATTCACATTGATATACATTCCTATTAAAAAATTACAGTTTTATGAATGACAAAATTGTAACAATAAAAAATTATTATTAAAATAATATAACATGTTACATTAACTTTGTACTGAACAGTGAGAGTAACTCACCTGTCGGACTGGAGTAGCAGCCGACATGGTCAGAAATCTGAAAAAATGCATGCATTACAAGTAGGGGGGTCAAATTCATACAAAATACCGGACATAAAGAACTGTCTGGCCTACATGATAAAGCATGGTTGTGGCTGCTGATTAACCACACCAAATATTCGGCAGTATTTTGGAGGCTCCAAACGGTGATACTGTCAATATCTTAAAAAGAAAATGATCCATAAACATGACTAATAAGTTTCGTACATTAAATTTTTTGGTTGTTTAGTGGTGTATAAAAATCATAAATTTTTTCATACCCTCTGTGACAAAGTGACTTGGAGCTTGAAATCAATTGCTGTTCAATTTTGGGAAAAGTAAATGCCTCCACACAGGACATGGGAACGAAGAGGTAGAATATACAATGGGGGGTACTGTACTAAGTACTACTGTAAAAGAAAAGGACTTAGGGTTAACCATTAGTGCTGATATGAAGGTTTCAGAGCAGTGCGGAATTGCAGCTTCAAAGGGAAATCAAATCCTTGGATTAATTAGGCGAAACATAACGTATAAGGAAAAAGAGCTAATAATACAGCTGTACAAAACAATAGTTAGGCCTCATTTAGAATATTGTATATCGCAGGAAGGACATAGATATACTAGAAAGAGTACAGAGGAGAGCAACTAAAATGATACAAAAACTGAGGGATCTCAGTTACGAAATACGCCTAAAAAAATGTGGTTTAACAACACTAGAGACCAGGATATTTAAGAAGTGATCAGATAGAAGTGTTTCAAATATTGAATGGTTATGAAAATACTGATAGAAATATTTTGTTCTCAGTTAAGAAAGATAGAAGGACCAGAGGACATGAAGTTACTTTAGTAAAGGAGCTGTGTAGATTAGATATAAGAAAGTTCTCATTCACACAAGACTGTAAATGAATGGAACAGATTATCTCCTGATTGTGTTGGTGCTAGTAGTGTAAATATGTTTAAAAATAAGTGACACACACACCTTAAAAGGGCGGGATACACATAGATAAAAAGTACTGGACTCTCGATAAGCCAAAAGGCTTCCTTGTCCACCTGCCATCTAGAGTTAATTTTGTGGATGGCAATCTTATTAAATCTTGTATAGTCGATGTTGGCAGAGTTTAAGTTAGGCATGATTATGGGTCATTTCCTTTTAAAGATATTGATAGAATCATAGATTTGAGCCTATAAAAATACTGCTAGATATTTGATGTACAAAACCTAACCTAACGAAACATAAACACTAACCCTATACCAGACCTGGGGTGGAAGTACGAGTAAATTTTTAAAAGTATTTGTACTCGTTAAACTTATGGGTCATGGACTCGTACTCATTGTAGTCAGATTTAACGAGTACATTACGAGTACATCTGAGTACTTTTTCAATATGTACTGGGGAAAATAAATTTATTTGTAGTTATAAAATGAAACTTTCCTGAAATAATTAAATGTTCAACTATTTTTAAACACTGTTATTTCTGATAGAATATCACCGTACTATCAATACACATAGTACAACCTCATTCTCTGATAACCATGACTATGATGCCAGACCTGCCTACCCCAAAAACTTCCTGTCAGTAATCCATTGAGGGGGGGGGGGGTAGCGACAGGTCAAACCCATTAGTTACGCAGTCATCAACATCACGTACACTCTAGCCTAATCAAATCTAGTATGATAAATGATAGAGGGGGGGGGGGGAGCGATGGACCAAAACCATTACATTAAACTGTCATCGAC
Organism: Escarpia spicata; assembly: GCA_963995525.1. Taxonomy (NCBI): domain Eukaryota; kingdom Metazoa; phylum Annelida; class Polychaeta; order Sabellida; family Siboglinidae; genus Escarpia; species Escarpia spicata. The sequence continues at coordinate 48,848,434 of OZ023211.1, read as the reverse complement.
ATCGTCTAGACTGTAGTAACTGTATGATAGGCTGTAAATGATAGACTAAACTCCTCAATAAATACACTAACTTAGTTTTAGTACAGTCAGTTGGCCTAACACTACAAGTACAACACTCACTACATTTTTGCATTACACATTTCTTTTGGGTTGGTGGTGGCGTCGTTTCGCTGTCAGCCATCATTTCATGCCGCGTGACTTCGTTTTGTTTGATTGCGGAAATGCGATTTTGTCATAACGCTGGTTACATTACGACCAGACTCAGCGAATTAAAAACCATGTCACAACATGCTGCATACATATGCTGCCACCTGTTGAATATAGTGCAACCTAAATTTCAGTGATTACCCAACATGGTCACAGTCCGTAATATTTTCATCCCGTAATACCGTAATTTTAGGTGACTTTCCGGAATGATTCCGGACAATCCGGAATGGTAGGCAGGTCTGTGATACCCAAACTTGGCAACAGGCAGCATCTTTTTCCAGTCAGAAACACCCATTTAAGGGCACAATAATCATAGGCTATCAGTTCAGACCATAAACCTGTTTGTTAAATTAAGCCACCAGGATGTCCATAAAGAGTCAATTAGCAGTTAACCTACCATTTAGACAGGAAATGCCTTTGATGTAGTCTGGAGACCATGCCACTGGGCACTGGCTGACAGTGCTAACAGCTAAGAACAAGAACTGCCAGTCGTTCTCTGTAGAAGTATAAGCTGGCTAAAGTCAGACTGCCTCCAATACTAGTATAATCCGGTGCCTGCAGCCTGGCTAAAAAGTCCAAAGGGGATTTTGAGCCTGTTATATGGACATGTGCTAACTCTCTCTAAAACCAGTAGTCTACGATCAGAAAATATAAATTGCAAACTTCTAATATTCCGCCCTGAACGGTGCAGGCTAATTAAGACTCAACCTTGAACAACTCATGTTCATTCGGTGCATGGCAAATAGATGATAAGATCATAGGATGCCACTGAAATTAATGCCAATGAAATAAAGAGGTTTTTCAGTTTTCCTCATAAAAAATATTGATCAACTGCCATTGTATATTCACTTGTGCTGAGTTATATAAATTAGATTAATTAATAAAACATGTTATGATTTAATATTTAATTTTTTGTAAATGTACTTATACTTTTACTTGTACTCGTGAGAATGTACTCGAACTCAGCTTTTAGGAATGTACTTGTCCATTATCAAAGTACTTGTACTCATGAAAATATACTCAGCCCCAGGTCTGCCCTATACCTAATGAATGAATCATCTGGCAGTGGCAGATATGGGTAATAATTTAGACCAGTTTTATTTAAGTAAAAAATGTACGCATATAAAAATGTGTTTATGTGGGAAAACAGAAGTTATGCGGAATAATGGCAGATAATTATATTACTGTGATTTCATATTACTGAACATTCTTCAGGATAGTTCGAACTGCCTCATGTGTACAATGACGTCATTCAGCGTCATAGGTACTGATGAAGTCGGCGTGACACGTCAACGAAAGCCTCTACCAGGTAATTTAACATGATTCTTGGATATGAAAAATTAAAGTTTCTAATTTGAAAACGAACTATCCTGAAGAATGTTCAGCAATCTTAGGACAAAGTATGGACAAGAATGTGTCAAAGACGTGAGGAAACTCGAACAATTGACCAGAAAGGTTTCGCGCCACAGAAATCACCTTGTATTTACGCTACGTTGCAAAGACATCAATGTAACACCTCCCAGTCTCAGTCTGAAATGCCCGATAAACACAACGAATGCGAGGAGAATAGTGGACAAAGCCAGGAAGGAACTAGTGAGAGAGAGAATACATGTCATAAACAACAAATTGGACACGTTTAAAGACAAGAAACTCGCCCTAGAAACGAAGCTGTTTACTTCGTTGTCAAGGGAAGAACAACAAAACGTCACGCGCCACACCGCGCATGTCAGCGAAAGTACGCATGAGAAAACAAAATGGCGCCATCAACAACAAATTCGGCGCTTGGAAGCGAAGAGAGACAGAACAAACGAAGTTGACCTTACCGGAACACAGCTAAAAAGGTGGGTGATAAATCTGTCGAAATACAAACTGTCCGGGGCCCAGAATAAGATATTAGCGAAGGGACTAAATTACATGGTAACGCCAAAAAAAGTACCAACCGAGGAGTTCGTCGTAGCGGCAGAACAAGCGACATGGAAACTACCACAAGAACAAAAAGACAAACTTCGTGCAGATATCGCGGGAGTTCTGAAATCAGCAAAAGTTCCAAAACAGAACCTAACCAGACAAGAAAGAACAGCTTTGAAAGAGCTGCAGAAGGAGAAGTCCATCACCATACTCCCAGCGGACAAGGGAAAGGCCACAGTCATCATGGAAACGAAAGAATATCAGGAAAAAATGAAAGAAATGCTAAGTGACGAAGCGACATATGAGAAGTTAAAGAAGGATCCGACCAAGAAATATAAGGCAGAACTCATCAGAATGGTAAATTCCTTGGAGAAGGAGGGGAAGATCACCAAAGATCAGTACTTATATCCTATGCTAGAAAAAGTACCACAGATGTATGGATCACAAAAATCCACAAGGAGAAGGTGCCACTCAGACCAATTGTAGACTACACACAGACAATAGCGTACAGAGTATCCAGAGAATTGGCCAACATACTACAACCACTTGTTGGAAAAACAGACCACCATACGGAAAATTCACAAGAATTGGTGAAAGAAATGACAAAGCTGAGAATGGAAAAAGGAGAATCATTTGTGTCATATGACGTTGTGTCACTGTTCACGAAGACCCCAATCAGAGAAGCTTGCAAAGTCATCAGAAAAAGACTAGAGAATGACAAGACACTAAAGAAGAGAACAAATATAAACGTAGACGACATCATGGAGTTGTTGAAATTTGTCTTGGAGACGACATACTTCAGATTTGGAGGAGAAATTTACCAACAGAAGTTTGGGGTAGCCATGGGCAGTCCAGTGTCCCCCATTGTTGTGAACCTGTACATGGAGGACCTGGAGCAGAAAATCATAGCCATAGCACCAGTCGATTGCCAACCGAGAAACTGGAAGCGATATGTGGACGATGTAATTTGCCTGGTACACACAGGAAAGGCAAAGAAATTACAACAACACATGAACACTGTAGACCCCACAGGTAGCATCATTTTCACGCGGGAAGACGAAGAGAACAACAGCATGCCCTTCTTGGATGCAAAGTTCACCAGAAAGGAAGATGGCAGTGTGAAGTCCACAGTGTACAGGAAGAAGACGCACACTGACCAATACCTGAATTTTGCATCCTACCACCCCAAACATCAGAAGTTGGGAGTTGTCAGAACCCTTATGAACAGGTGTGAGACAATAACTTCGGAGGAGGGGGACAAGAAAGAAGAGGTGGAACACCTGAGAAGAGCTCTAAGAGTATGTGGCTATCCGTCGTGGGCCTTGAAAAAGGTGACAGATAGCAGTAAGAAGAAAAAGACCAACAAAAAGACTAAGGACAAAAACTATCGGAGCCAAGTAGTCATCCCATACATAGAGGGGGTCTCAGAGAGAGTACATCGAGTACTGAAAAAGTATGGAGTAGCAACGGCCATGCGTCCCCACACTACCCTCAGGCACCTGTTGGTACATCCCAAGGACAAAGTGCAGCTAGAAGAACAGGGCGAACTGGTGTACCAAATACCGTGCAAGAATTGTGGTGCTGAGTACATTGGGGAGACAGGAAGACTACTCAAAACAAGACTGGAGGAACACAGAAAGGACGTAGACAACACAAAAAATGAGAAATACACAAGGAGCGGGAAAAAAAGATTGATGTCTACCATCAATAAATCCGCCCTTACAGACCATACGACAACTGAAAACCATATCATAGACTGGGAGGGAGTGAAAATTGTAGACAAAGAACCCAACAGAAGGATTCGGCATATCAAAGAAGCCATCTGGATCAGAAAAACCAAAACACCCATCAACAGAGACGAGGGCAATTACGAACTGCCTCACGTATACGATGACGTCATTCAGCGTCATAGGTACTGATGAAGTCGGCGTGACACGTCAACGAAAGCCTCTACCAGGTAATTTAACATGATTCTTGGATATGAAAAATTAGTTTCTAATTTGTGATTTCATAGTTTTGCTGACAGGGTGTGTACTGTGTTGGTTGTCTGCTAGAGTGCACATTTATCGCTTATCAAAACCAGCAGAGTAACAATGCCATTAAAGAAATGCCCAATTCCCTTTCTTTCACAAACCACATTACTTGGATGGACCAAAAAAGCAAACTACTGCACCTGCGACTGTAGTTGTTGAACCAACTGTCAACAACAATGGAATTACACATTTGCCAGGTTATTTAAGTGATTGTACTATCATATATGCAAATTACTGAAATGTTCTTTAACTGACTGGGGCACATAAGTCATTTCAAAAAGGCACATGTACTGATGGAATTTGATGTAGGCCTGCCTCATACAAATTTTTCCAGATCGGTTTCTGCTGACTGAATTATAGGTGGTGGGCATGTCAGAGCCACAAAAAGATAAAAACTTTAATAATATAATTACACTTTAAATTATGTTAAACTACTTTGTTTAAAAAATATAAAACATGTTTTCAGCAACCAATCTTACCCAAAGATTTTACAAATACTGGACCTAGATAACCGTTATTATGAATGGCAATGTTATCATCTGCCGGCGATATAAAACTTTACGAGGCTACAATCGATACGCATCGGTTACTACGTATGGGAGAAGGCCTACTTAGCCCGGTACCCACTTACTGACTTAGCCTAGGCAGTATAACTAAGAAACGCCCCGCGCCCGCGACTTCTTCCAAGCGAATTTTTCGAATGTTTTGTGTGTATTCGCTGGCATGTACTGCGCATATGTCATAGATCGGGTTATTTTGTTGTTAATCAGGTCATTTTGGAAGAGAAATACAGTAAGCCCCAGTCGAGGTGATTAACGATCGCATTCAAGTTCTATAAACAAAGGACTGACCACTGCCATTATCGCCGAGCGGCGAGGGCAAGCAAGGACCAAGCCCAAGGCCCCATGTTGTTGACGCCCGGATGGAATTCTGCGCTAAAAGTGTTCGAACAGAATAACAGTTTTCCTTTCACAGCCATCGTTCATTCTCCAAGTCGATGCCATGACAAAACGTTTGCTTACCCCTCCTGTGTATACAATCGGATTTCCTTCGGCGTGTATTTCAGTAGTAAAACACACCAACGTACGTACAATTTAACGGACGCTTGGCGGGTTCGGCTTTCGACGTGATTGGCTAAAGCGCTGTAATATATTTTGCATATTCTGATTGGCTGTACTGCGGTACACCGCAGCCTGGCACAGGCGTACTGCAACTGCCCTAATGTAGGACTAATTATTCGTTAACGTAGTTCGTTGACAGCATTTTTAGCAGTTCTGGCTAAGATTACTGCCGACGAATCGGTGCATCTCGTTTCATTTTTGACACATTAATTTGTTGTAAAACAGGGAAGGACGGCCCAGGAACGAGCATTCGTAATCAAAATAACTAGCTCGCGACAGATGCTTATCAATCAGTCACCACGCGCCACCCCTTTGACAACTTATCAAACCAAGGCCAACACAGTGTAGTGTAGACAAACTTTATAATATAGTATGGGGAATGCAATTTATGTAAAACAGTTTCCAAAGTTGAAATATTGCAGATCTGGTGTGATATATAATATTATATTTTCCTCAGCCATTGAAGGGGGAATTATACATTTTTTTGCAGTCAAATGAAGTGTTGGACATATTTCCCCCCAGTAATGTTGGATATTGTTAAAAAATGCATCACAGTTTCAAATCAAACACAACTATTGGTTTCTGCAAATATAATTATATAATGTTAAGGACCAACCTCTCGTCAAAGTTAAGGACCAATCTCCCACCAATGTCAAGGACCAATCGCCCACCAATGTGAATGAACAACCTCTTACCTATGCTAAGGACCAACCTCTCACCTATGTGAAGGACCAACCTCTCACCTATGTGAAGGACCAACCTCTCACCTATGTTAAGGACCAACCTCCTACAAATGTTAAGAACCAACCTCCTACCAATGTTAAGAACCAACATCCTACCAATGTTACCCCCCCACCACTACACTTCCTCCATGGTTATTCCTGGCTGAGGCTGTGGACAGAAGCAGACAGCTGCACAGTGCATGCTGGACAGCAAGTTTAGCAACTGGGTGTAAATGGGTTTACAATTAGAAACAACCAACTCAAGATGCAACTGTACAACATTGCCATCCTGTTTATGGTATTGAACTCCCCTGACATATACACAATCAGATAAACTTACAACCAAGATGGTAATTTATTGGAAAATACATAACATTTATCCGAATTAAAATATAATTCCACTATTTGAATAATGCAAAGTACACAGAAGATCAAATACTTAAAAATGCACATTTATGAGGTGTTTATAAGTACAGTGTACATAAAACTTTTGTTGTGGTGTTACCAACTACTGGTCCATATGTCAAAGTTGAGTAAACAGTCATCGTAGATGCTGTAATGATGTTCAAGGTATGAGGTATAACAGTAGCAGACTAGACAAATTAATGTTGTTAACATAACAAAATTACAAATATGTATTTAGTAATAAAATACAGGTGTATATAGTAATTTGATATTATGTGAAAAAACGGGAAAATATATAATCATGTTAAACATTTTAATATTAACAGTAAATGATTTAGAATCTGAGTGTTTCATTGATGCCAACCCTGAATGATGCAAACAAATATTTACATAGACATGCACAAAAGGAGCTTGCTGTGGCAACTGGGACATTTTGATCGAGTCTCGCAAAACTTTTGTATATTCACAGTGCTAAGTTTAAAAACTGACAGACACCTTTTGAACTGATAAACAAGTGACTCGACAAAGTCAACAGCTGTATCCCACAATACAACATACACTTGCTTGCTGGACCAAAGTGCAAGGAATGTCTCGAGATCTCTTATGCTGTAAAACCAATGTCTTGTACGCTGTAAGACAAAATCCATAAATCGCACAAGTCCACCATCAGAGTGGGCTCCTTTGTGTTTGGAACCCCCCCTAGATTACTTCAATCAGACGTGATGATTACTGCTATTTAGCAACAATACCTGATTTAATTTTAACAGCTGAGACTTCAGACACATATTTTGGACATAGAAAACACCTACAGATAATGTAAACAAACCAAATATTTTAATGTCTCCATAAGTGGTCACTTTGTAATTGTTTTATAATAATCATTATGAAGCAATAACGTCTTTGGCAAGAACTTTTACCTGCAACTTAAACAAACACAACACACAGCTTTCAAGACAGGCAAATAGATTTAAGATGTTTAGCTAATGTTGCAAGTAGTATATTTCTCCCTAATCCTATAGCATTCTACCAATATCATTCCGGTAAAACAGCTGACACATCAAATAAACAGTCTAAATGGTTCCTACTTTGTATATATCATCTACACATTTATAGCAGTAATACAAAATTAACTCTAACTACATAAAGACTATTCACTAAACACCATACGTCTGACTACCTATGCATGTGAACAGGGTACAGTACACAGAGGCTCAGTATTTGACTTGGAACCTTAACAAATGCAGATCTGATAAAAATGTCCAGTAGTGGACTATGAACTGTAGTTTGAAATGCATACATAGTAATGCACTTGAGGCCACACACAGCCACACAGTTGACTTTCTACACAAGAAACACACAACTGTGGGCATCCTTCACTCATATAAGTTGGCACCAACAAACCTGATACAAAGATGTCTTGTATTTCCACCATAGCTGACAGGTTGATCAGACGAGATAGTGTCCCCTGTAATTTACATTAGCCAAGGACCTGAACATTGATCTTATCAGCATGATCTGGTTGTGTAGCGGATACTCTTCAACATCCCACTTTCATACCAGTTTAACTTTGTTCAAAGGCTTCGTTTTAACACATTGGATTTGCAGCCTGGGTAGCAAGGCCAAGTTATTCAGTCGTACTACACAGTCGTCATTCATGATAGAATACCTCTATTTCAGTCACACACACAGTAAACTATGAACACAAAGTTACAAAGCTTAGTAAATAAATTAAACATTAAAATATTCTTAATGGTATATGCAAGTTGACATAAAGTTACTGTAAACTATAAGTATATAATGTGTGCGCAGAAATGGGAGAAGAAAGCCATATCATGTCTAGAGACATTTCTGTAGTTTCCAGGTGAGCACCATGTTAAATAATACAACATATACCTTTGGTTGATGTAGATGTATAGCAGTAATAGTATAATATATTTAAATAATAAATGTTGAGTACATGGACTTATAAATCATGTATATGAAAATGGCACACGGTTACAGAGATTCTCAATAGAAATGCAAACTAACACTATGTATATACATTGTACTAATGTTACCGTAAAGTTGGGAACTAGAAAGGCATCATGTTCTGACTCAATGCACATTGCACAGTATGTTAACTTTATAAATCAACTTTCTCTTTCCATAGATCTGTTACACTTAGCACCATGACCACTGAATCAGCTATTATGTTCAGCTTGTGAACAGTCTTTGCTTGTGTTGAATCAGCCGTCTGGTTACCAGTTGTCCAGGAAATCAAAGCCAGACTTTTGGTTTGTGAATGAAGAGAGAGCCTCACTCTGAAACAAAATAGGTGGATGGTACCAGGCAAACCAAGTAGAATGAAAAAGGCATCAAACAACACAGGTGGGTGGTACCAGGCAAAGCCAGTAGAATGAAGAGGGGGACCAAACAACACAGGTGGGTGGTACCAGGCAAAGCCAGTAGATTGAAGAGGGGGACCAAACAACACAAGTGGTATTACCAGACAAAGACAGAAGGGGACCAAACAACACAGGTGGGTGGTACCAGACAAAGCCAGTGGAGTGAAGAGAGGGCCTCAAACAACATATATGGGTGGTACCAGGCATAGCCAGTAGAATAAAGAGAGGGCCTCACTCTGAAACAACACAGGTGGTAGTACCAGGTATGCCAGTAGAATGAACAGAGGGCCTCACTCTGAAACAACACAGGTGGGTAGTACCAGGCAAAGCCAGTGGAGTGAAGAGAGGGCCTCAAACAACATATATGGGTGGTACCCGGCAAGCCAAGTAAAAAGCCACAACCTCCCACAAATCCCAGCAAATAAAAAAAATTGTTTCAGCAACTTACTTAGCCAATCATGAATCAGACTAAATCTGGCAACAAATAATACATATTTACATTTAATATTGGCAACAAAGTTGCTTAAAAACTTACAAGTAAAGGTGTGAATTACGATATTTAATACAATAACATTAATACAATTGTTTATTACATAGGTAGTTCAATGTAAGGTGTTTTGAAGTTGTAAGTACATGTACTACAAGTTAGAGCCTAATTATTACAATAAAGCAACAAATATGGACACACAACAAACAAGAAGCAAATTTATGTCTAAATTTAAAGAAACAAAGTTTTTCACGGATTCAAAATTTTAGGGAGGTTGTCTTTTCTTGACTCTCCCAATGGCTGAGAAGATATTATTTCTACAAAAACTGCCCATTGGGCTATTGCAACATGAACTGACAGACTTACCAAAGCCTTGTCTGAAGATTCAACTGGTAACACAGCCTCGGGCACAGGTTTGGGCTGGGTGACTGGTGATGCAGGCTTGGGCTGGGTGACCGGTGATGCAGGCTTGGGTACAGGCTTGGGCTGGGTGACCGGTGATGCAGGCTTGGGTACAGGCTTGGGTACAGGCTTGGGCTGGGTGACTGGTGACGCAGGCTTGGATTCTTTCAGTTGAGTAGCTGATGAAGCAGGCTTGGGGACAGGTTGTTTCAGTGGAATAACTGGTGACACTGGCTTGGGCTGCTCGGTGACAGGACTTTGGTGACTCTGCTTATATGCGTCGGAGAAGTAGGTCTGGTAGGATTGCATGTCTCGTGTGTAGCTGGCTGCATCAGTTGGTGATACTGGCTTGCTGTCAGCCGTTGACGTGACTGACATTTCAGCTTCAACACTTGATGGTGTACTCTCTGAGATGTCATCTGAAATGTTGTCAATCAGCAGCTCTGTGTTGAGGCTAAGCTGCAACCGGTCAGTGTCTCTGTCACTGAGGAGACTTGAGTCTTCATCAGCCCCTGCGGCACTTGAAGACACATCCTCTTCCTCTTTCCCTCCAAATGTTATCCCAAACCTCTGAAAGATCTCCAGTGTGTCTGGATCGACATTGTGTGACGCTGACTTCTCGGATGCGAGAAAAGGCGAACTCCAGATGCTCTTTTCAGGTACAAAAGAATGTGACTGGTTGGTGTTAGAAACAGGTGGTTTAGGGTTCTTTGTCGCCTTCAGGTTGCGTGCTTTCTGTATATCATTCTGTGGCTCGTCCTCAAACAGGGACAGGTCTTGTTGGCTCTGAAAGTGAAACTAACACTACTAGACATCATCAAACAGGGACAGGTCTTGTTGGCTCTAAAAGTGAAACTAACACTACTAGACATCATCAAACAGGGACAGGTCTTGTTGGCTCTGAAAGTGAAACTAACACTACTAGACATCATCAAACAGGGACAGGTCTTGTTGGCTCTGAAAGTGAAACTAACACTACTAGACATCATCAAACAGGGACAGGTCTTGTTGGCTCTGAAAGTGAAACTAACACTACTAGACATCATCAAACAGGGACAGGTCTTGTTGGCTCTGAAAGTGAAACTAACACTACTAGACATCATCAAACAGGGACAGGTCTTGTTGGCTCTGAAAGTGAAACTAACACTACTAGACATCATCAAACAGGGACAGGTCTTGTTGGCTCTGAAAGTGAAACTAACACTACTAGACATCATCAAACAGGGACAGGTCTTGTTGGCTCTGAAAGTGAAACTAACACTACTAGACATCATCAAACAGGGACAGGTCTTGCTTGTTCTGAAAGTGAAAGCAACACTAGTAAACATCATCAGAGAGAGGGGGGAGGAGAGATAGAGATATAGAGGTCTTGTTGGCTCTGAAAGTTAAACTAACAGTAGTATACATATGGACCTATATGTATGTAGTATTAACAATCTATTTTTTTATTTAGTAAATACAGCTGCATATGATTATATGTTCTCATAACTAATTTTGGGGGGATTTCATTGTATGCACTGTTGTAAAATATAGTAATTAGATTACATTACAAGATGATATTCCAACATGGTACATAACTTTGTGCCACCATGCCAACATTGTACCACTGTGTCAACATTGTACCACTGTGCCAATATTGTACCACTGGGTCTGCATTGTACAAGTGTGTCAACAATGTACCAGTGTCAACATTGTACCACTGTGCCAACATTGTACCACCGTGTCAATATTGTACCACTGTGCCAACATGTTACCACTTTGTAAACATTGTACTACTGTGTCAACATTGTTTCACCTTGTCAACACTGTACTACTGTGGCAACATTGTACTATTGTGTCAACATTGTACCACTGTGGTGTCAACATTGTACCACTTTGTCAACATTGTACTACTGTGTCAACATTGTTCCATCTTGTCAACACTGTACTACCTTGGCAACATTGTACTATTGTGTCAACATTGTACCTGTGTCAAAATTGTACCACTGAGTCAACGTTGTATCACAGTGTCAACATTGTACCACTGTGTCAACAATGTATCACTATGGCAACATTGTATCACCTTGTCAACATTGTACCACTGTGTCAACATGGTACATATGTGTCAACATTGTACCACCCTGTCAGCACTACCACTGTGTCAACATTGTACCATTGACCAATGTGCCAACATAGTACTAGTGTCAGGTTTTTTGACATTGTACCAACATTGCACATTATTTGTGAAAACTGTAGAACCAGACCATCTGGAGAGAATGCTGACAGTAGCTTACCAGACTTCTCCAAGAAAATGGTCCAGAATGTTCATCTGTCCACGTCCAGCCCTGAAAGGAAAGTTGAACCGGTTCAAAAACCCTGAAAGATCTGAGTGTCGGGGAAGACAAAGAATGATAATACAAACAACAACTGTACTATATAGCACTGAAAACACAAATAATGACAACAGTCACAACACAAAAAACAGCTATACCACATAGTGATGACAACACAAACAACAACTGTACTGTACAGTTCTGACAACACAAGCAACTTTTCCAAAACAACAACTGTTCTATATATAGCAGTGACATAAGAAACTATGAAAACAAGTAAATCAATATCACTTATCAGAACCATTCTTCATGAGTATATCACAGTTTACCACAAATTGAAGTTCTCATAATTTCACAACAGTTACTTAGCAAACCCATCAACAACATTGCAAACAAAGACGTCAGATTGACTGCCAGCCATGGAAGCAGCGACAGGAAAGAAAGGAGCCAAGAACCAACTGTCCAACTAACTATGTGTCTCTTTTGAAAGACACAGGCAATGCAGGGTGAACGAAGTTTCAAAACAGCCAGAGTTAGATCCGAACTCCGATGGACTGGACCACTGCAGCCCAAGCATCAAACAATGATACAACAACATCAAACTACTTAGTCTTAGGTGTAGATTCAACACATGCATGCAACCTTTCGAAGCCTATGCCCCTCTATAGTTTTAATTAGAAGTTTTATTAAATTATTGAACTTTGTAAATTATTTTATAACATTCCCGATTTATTTCATTTATAAATAAAATGCAAAATAATTCTAAAATATAGCTACGTACATCATCATTGTCAAAATCGACAACAATCTTCTCTCCACACGAAATCTTCAATTTAGGAAACACAGACGGCACGTCTTCGTTACTTGACTCTGTCTGTGACACGTATTTGTCTGTGATTTCAGGGGGTACCAAATTGTTCCACAACTCCTTATCTTGTTGATCGCAGGAGAAATCATTCCAGTCATCCCCATAGCTTTGTTTTATGTTTTCGAGGTCCTGCGAGATTTTCCTTGCAAGAGGATTGATTGTGGCAAAATACTCATCTACGTTTACGTATACCGTGGCCATTTTAAACCCGAAACATATAAATTAGTAGCGAACTACCGAAACAAAAGGAGTGGACAGTGGGCATTGAACCATCAACTCAAAGAAAACTTCCGGTTCCGCATTCTTTGTGGAACGTGATTGTAAATGGTGCTTAATCAACTGGCCATTATTTTATCTAAATATGTATTAGTTAAATACAAATCGAATTATTATATTGTCGTAATTCTAAAAAAACCTGTCTTATTATTATTTAGGGTAACTTGTATTATAAATAAAGGTAAAGCGTGGCAAGAACAAAACATTCGGCATGGCCAAGATGGATTGTGAGACCGCCGTTGGAAAAGATATTTCCTGCAATTTACAATTAGAGGTGCTTGCAAACATAGTATCATTTTGTATCATCGATACGTGTAGTTAAAAATTTAAAAAACTAGAGCCTGTAAACACATTGCACATTTTAATCTGGGCGATAATAGCGTATAACGTGCGTCTACCGGGCACCCCAGGCCCCCAGTCCCCACCTAGCGCATAATTCGGGAACCGCAAATCAGTCACTTATTTTTAGAACTTCTCGTTGTTTTTGATTAATTTTGTTTAGATAAATTGTTGGCACTTGTGTATAATGAAGGCCCACCTCGATCTAATGTTACAATAAAATGTTTGTCTAAATTTGATACCGCTAATCAAAGTAGGACCTATCAAATAATTCCAACATTACACATCACTGACATTGATAAGTCATCAAGTTGTAAAACATTCAGGTTATTGTGGAAACCCCGGCAGTCGAGGAATAACTCCACAGTTGTTGTAGGGGTGTGCATGGGTTTAAAAATAAGTTAAATGGTTACAAGAAAGGCAGTAGGCATCTAGCAGCAAACTACAGGCCGGTAAGCTTGACTGCAGTGGCTTGTAAAGTCATGGAATCGCTGATTAAGGATGCCATTATAACACACATGGAAACTAACAAGTTAATTGCAGCATGGTTTCATTGCTGGGAGATCATGTATCGCACAACTAATGTCAATGCTGGATGACTGGACAAGAACATTAGATGAAAGAAAATGTGTAGACGCTATATACATGGACTTCAAGAAAGCATTTGACACCGTACCGCATCAGAGACTACTTTCAAAGTTAAATGGATATGGAATCAAAGGAAAATTACTGAAATGAATAAAAGCATTCCTCACATGCCAATGGTGTATCACCCCCCTGGTCAGATGTTCTGAGTGGGATACCCCAGGGAAGTGTTCATGGTCCCATTCTTTTTATATTGTATATTGATGATATAACAAATGTAGTAGGATGTGGCATGAAGATTTTCGCAGATGATACAAAAATATACCATGAAATTTCAACAAGAAAAGATTGCTTAGATCTGCAGAAAGACCTAGACAAATTACAGGAATGGTCCGAAAAGTGGCAGTTAAACTTTCACCTGGACAAATGCAAAGTAATGAGAATTGGACATGGGCACCCAGAATTTAACTACACCTTGACTACAGCAGCAGGTACAAATCCTCTGGAGTGTAGCCATGTCGAGAAAGACCTAGGCATCCATGTCGATGATCAGCTGACATTCACACAACATATCCAAAAGGCTGTATCTAATACAAACAAGTTGCTGGGTATAATTCGTCGTACGTATCAATATCTAGACAAGACAACCTTTCTCCATCTTTATAAGGGACTTGTCCGACCATCTCTGAAGTATGGCGTAGCAGTCTGGTCTCCACATTATCAGTATGATATTGATGCTGTGGAGGCTGTCCAAAAAAGAGCGACATGAATGGTGTCAGAATTAAAACATTATGATTATGAAGCGAGACTAAAGGTCCTAAACTTACCAACGTTAACATATTGTAAATTACGAGGGGACGTTATTAATGTTTTCAAATACTTGAATGACATATTTACCTGCACGCACACTATGTTTAACCTGGACCTGTACAAAGGAACACGGGGGCATTCTTTAAAGTTGTTTAAAAACAGGAGTAAACGAGAACTAAGGAGACACTTCTTTAACGAGAGAGTAATTGATGTATGGAACACATTACCCGAAGCCATTGTCACAGCTCCAACTGTCAATGCACTGAAGAACCGACTCGATGTATTATGGATGCATCAGCCAGTTAAATTTGATTGTAAAGCTACATTGGTTAAAGAGCGGTACATAGGCAAATTTGCCTGAAGACCGAAGCGGATGTATGTATGTAAAATATAATAAAAAAACATGATAGAAGGTTAAAAAAGTTAAAAGATTAAAAGGGTAAAAGAAAATTGTTTTGCAGTTATATTATTTGTAATGGTTGGGAATAATAATAATAAAGAATTACAAATATATATATATAATTATATAAAGTTTTTAGAAGGTTAAGATTGCGCATTATAACGATAGTGGCTATTGTTGAGCAGTCAACCAGTTCTTCATGGAGGACCTGAAGACTGGGAGGGACTGGGCTTCAGAGGAGTCTGAGGGAAGTAAATTGTGGTGGCAGATGGGAAAAAGGAATGGAGATAAATGTTTGTCCTTGAGTGAGGCAGTAGGAGTTAGTTCTGCTGACCACAGGTTTTCCTGGAGGCCGCCTTGAGTAGGCCAGGAGGTGGTTGCAGGTCGACAAGGCTGTGCATAACTTTGTATATCATGTTAGCCTTATCCACTTTTCTCCTGAATTGCAGGTTCTCAAAGTTCAGCTGCTCTACCATGGCTGATGTACTGGCAGTGGGGCTGAAGTTGTACAGGATCGGTGGGCTGATTGGGATCCCACACCGCCGACGCATAATCCAGGACTGGTCGAGCTAGGCCTTTGAAGCAGTGCGTCTGGATGGTGGTGGCGCATCCTTTCAGATTTCTGTAGGCAAACGCGCTGAGTCTGTTGGCCTTTGCATCTGCAGCTTTGACTTGTTTGCCCCAGTGAAGAGTCTCTGTGAGTTTAATGCCCAGGTACTTGGCATTTGTGACTTTCTCCAGAGTGTGGTTTTGGAGAGGGTAGCTGGTCGGGATCCTAGTCTTCTTCTTGGTGACAGTCAGTAGGTGGCATTTTCCGACATTGAATGACATCTGCCATTTCTGTTCCCAGACTTCCAGTTTTCTCAGGTCTTCCTGGAGATCATCTGCATCAGACGGGGTCTTGATCCGGGAATAGAGGACGGTGTTGTCGGCGAATAGTCATAGTCTGGCCCTGACTCCATCCTCAAGATCGTTGATGTAGACCAGGAACAGAGATGGTCCCAGAACCAATCCTTGCAGTACTCCTGAGATAACAAAGCCAGTGTGCAAGCTTTCTCCCTCTACTACAACTTGCTGCATGCGATCAGAGAGAAAATTCTTGATCCATGTGTTTGTCACCCCTCTGATGCCGCAGTAGTCCAACTTCATGAGTAATCTGTTGTGGGACACTTTATCAAAGGCTAAGAGAAGTCCAGGAATATTGCATCAGTCTGTCCGCCCCATCCTGTTCCACTGTAGTCTTCTGCCGTTAGGATGAGTTAAGTTTCGCATCTTATCATATCTTATGACACTTTTGAGTCCCAAATAGCAATCCGGCTTGTGCCAGTCTGCATCGCGCACCTGAAATGTGTGATATAACAGCAAATGTACATGTTGATGTAAAGTGCAGCACTATTTGGGATAACAATATTTTTGTAATGTTATAAACTTGCTTAGAATGATATAAAATGATGGAATTAATGCATTGAGGTATCAGATTTAGGCAAACAAAATAGAAGAACTTTGTAACAATGAAATCCAAATTGTTCTTATAACAGGCATGACAATTTATTAATAATATTTTTGTAGACTTTTAAATTATATTTTCAAACGTGTCATTTTTTAATGAAGACAAAACTTTTGCATGCCTCACAACCCTCGTGGTGACAGTTTTGTTTGTGCCGCTTCTAAAATGCTGTTTTCCATTGGCTTCGGTCATGTGACCTCAGCCATTCGAAGTGTTGCTGGCTGCGAAGATACTTGCTGACTGACTGCATATATCTTTGACTTTGTCGAGAGGTAATTGGTAATACTGTTCAAAGTTGGCCTCGCCTGCTAGCTATATTACAGGGTGTCAACTATTTTTCTATTGATATCAGACTGTACAACAATCTGTGGTGGAAGACAGGCGCAGTGGATCCCACCTGCACTTGTGGTAGAGGGTGTTATTGGAGATTCACTGAGAATATCTTATGCCGATGACCTGTCTCAACAGATGACAGTGGAATGCACCAAACGCTGCCAACTCCATAGATGCAAACACCATATTGTTAGTGTCAAAATAATAACTAATAATCGAAATAACTAAAGCCATTGTGAATGAGCCATACATGAAAAGCATGTTTTATAAACACGTGTCATGATGCATGGGTCATTAGCGTGACTAACAATCCAACACATATCATTCTCTTTGCAGACTTTGATGGAAGATGAAGAGAGAGCCCTGGTGGCTGCAGCACTCTCCAACTGGGGCTGTTGTGTGCACTGCGTGCTTCGCTTCCTGGGAGAGAGGAACCAAGATACCTACAGACTGCCTCGCAATGTACAAACTCTAAGTGTATAGACTGCCTCGCAATGTAGGAACTCTAAGTGTACAGACTGCCTCGCAAAACATAGGAACTCTAAGTATACAGACTGCCTCGCGACGTACAAACTCCAGACTGCTTTGCAATGTAGGAAGTCTTATCTTGCAATGTAGGAACTCTATGTATACTCAAAGTATCCTTTTAAAGACATATTCCCTTAATCAGCAGTCCAGGCAGATTATACTGTCTGTCTGATTGTCTGTCTGCTTAGTATCATCAGTATTAGTTTCATCATTCATGGCATCAGAACTATGTCAAAGTCAAAATCCAATTGTTAAAAAATACTTAGTGTATTTGAAATACACTCATAATTACAATATATAGAATAATTGTGATGCTTTCTGCTCAGGTGCTCGAGCGATGGCTGCAGAGACTGAAGCGTGCCACAGGAAGGAACGTTTCAGCTGGCAGAGTCACTCCTACTGGAGACGTAGCCAATGATGAGTCAACTGGTGATGCAGCCATTGACATATCGACTGGTGACGCAGCCAATGACGTATCGACTGGTGACGCAGCCAATGACGTGTCAACTGGTGACACAGTCAATGACGTGTCAGCTGGCGACGCAGCCAAGAATGAGTCAACTGGTGACGCAGCCAATGACGTGTCGGCTGACGACAGTCGCGTATGTGTCACATGCCTTGGTGTGCTACAGGAAGGTCATTGCTCTGTCGACTTCCTTCACAAGGTCAGTGTGTGTGAGACGCTAGCATGCAATAAACTTAACCTCCCTGAGGCCTGGTTCCAATTACACAAAATCAAATCAATTACTTTTAATTTGTTGTTTCAATTACAATTACACCACTAGGTTTTCAGTTACAGTTACAATTACAGATGCATTAATGGAACCTACCAAAAAGTGATCAATGTATGGGTATAGGGTCGAATGGGTGAATCATTAAGTAAAATTGACTGAAATGTGGGAAACAAAATTGTCTCAATTTGAATGATATTGATAAAAAGGTGCAAAGATAATTTGCTTATTGAAACAAGTTTTTTTCACATTGATGACATTGAAGCCACAAAGTTTTTCCTTCAAGGGGCATACTTTCCAAGTCAGAAACCTAGTTAACATTCATAATTGCAAGTAATTAAAAGGTCACATAATCCTTTTGTTTGTTAAATTAAGACAGCAAATCCATAATGAAGTGCCTTTGTTGCTCTCGGTAGAGAAGTACTGTGACTAATGCCCGGCATACACTGATGACCATTTTTGGATAACTCAACTGTTGGAAGATATTGGAAGACATCGTAAGAATTTTTTTGTCGATGTACACCAGTAACGCAACTACGATTCCTTGTTGGGCAACTCATTTCGGTACAAATTAAGGGCATCGTATCCAATTTGAAAAATTAATTGGGAGTACAATGCGTAAAGCAACTGAACTGCCAGTTGCAAGTGTACGCGCTAATTAAGATGCAACTAGATTCTCCGATTGCGTTGGCCAATAACAAACGATTTGATGTTGATACAATATTCCGGACATATAAAGCTCCCCAAAAATGGAAGTGCAAAGAAACGTACTACCAAATGACAGGAATGGATCCTGTCAAATCTCGACTTCCTGTTGCGTGGTAAACTAGTCATCAGTGTATGTCAGGCATATGACTAGTGTAGCTAGTTTGCAGTGGCATCTTGCAGCTTGGCTAAAGAACAAAGGGAATTGTCCTGTGGACACTGACAGGTGGTAATCTACCCTCTGAGCAAACAATAGTCCTAGACACTGCCAGAGTTTACCTACTGCCATTTTAGCACTGTTATGTGAATGACACACGGTTATCACCATTTAGGTATTTGGTGTTTTGTAAGTTTTGCTGTGGGACAACTGTTTTTTTATATTTTTAGACAAAGTGTGTGATGTCAGAAAGTGTTGTAATTGATGTAATTGTTTCAATTATACAGAGTAATCAATTACAATTACATCATAATTCCAAAACCAGAATCAATTTAAATTACAGCATTTGTCTGTAATCAGTTACAAATACAATTACAATTACATATTTGAACCCAGCCCTGCCTCCCACCCATTGTTTGCCCCACCAGATTACTGAGTCTTGTCAGTCATCATCAGTTGTCCCTTGAAACAAGGATCTTGTCCACCATGGGTTTGGTTGTGGGTCCTGAAGTAACTTCAGATCTCAATTGAGAGCATCATATTCTCATTCGAGAGAACCCGGGTTTGAATCCTGTGCTGCCGTTTCGAACATTGAGCAAATTCTTTCATTATACGTTGCTCCAGTTCAACTGTATAAATGAGTACCTGGCTACATAGAAGTGGGGATATTTGTGTATGAATAGTCTTCATGTATTGATTGCAGCATAGATGAATGGTTCCCAGAGAAGTTGAGAGGTCGGCCAGGGAATAAAATGTGAAGCGCTTTGAGCTGTCGTAAGGAACAGATACAGCACTATGTAAAAACTGACCTTACCATTACTTTATGTAAATACAATGCACAATGTATTCTAACAGATACATAACAAATTAAACCTACAAGAGAATCAACAATGCCACTCCACTGACTTGTGCAGCTTCTCTTTTCAGATTTCTGAGAAAGTGAAGTCAGAGAAGTTTGAGTTCAGTCATTTCTTCTGCTCTCTCACATTCCCTGTTGTCCTTTTACTCAGAGAAGTATGTCTTCTTCCTCGTCATCTTTTATTTCTCTCTGTCATTAGTATTGTTAACAGATAATAATAATTAAGTATGCCAATTACATCTCCAGAAACTTTTTATATTCTCTTTGAATATTTCAGCCGACTCACTCAGCATTTATCTATGGACTGACTTCATTACGGTCATGTCACATGATCAATGTCATCTGCCAATGAACACTCAATTAATCAGGTCATGTCACATGACCAATGTCACCTGCCAATGAAAACTCAATTAATCAGGTCATGTCACATGACCAATGTCATCTGCCAATGAATACTAAGTGAGTCAGTTGAAATATGATTTGGAAAAAATATAAAATGTTTCTTGAGATACTTACCATATCTAGTATCATAGTACAGGAAACAGAAACGCCATTGGAGAAGGTTGTCATTGGTGTGACTTCATAGACACAAAGCAGCCAATCTGTCTATTTCAAGGCATTCCATGTACAGTTGTTGCATATATTTGAGAACTTTTAAATAGCAAATGCCAATTAATTTAAACAAGTGGACATACAAATAAGGACCATATTTAGATATAAAAAAATTGAAGCAATGCAGATAACACAAATATAGGTTATGTGTAAACTAGCCCAATAAAAATACTAGAAATTACTCTTATTTGATAGTGAATAAAATATATCAGCATTGCAATTATTGTATTAAAAATGTTGTATGACTGTATAACTTGTTGTCTTTCAGCATGCTATTTGGGTCATGCTGAAGGAATTCCTACCGTGAGTATACACAGCTTTATTAACGGAACATTTTACTAATCTCAATAAACTCAATCAACTGATATGTTATGTATGACACTTGATGGAACATGACCATTGTATTGACAATGCAATAGTCAACAGAGCTGTTGTCAATACTATAGTTTTTTGTCTGATTTAATTAACTGAACCTATTGAAAATACACTGACATAGATACATGATATACTGGTGGTCTCCATTGTTGAGAGGCGTACACTGACATAGGTACATGACATACTGGTGGTCACTGTAGAGAGGTGTACACTGACAGATACATGACATACTGGTGGTCTCCATTGTTGAGAGGTGTACACTGACATAGCTACATGACATATTGGTGGTCACTGTAGAGAGGTGTACAATGACATAGATACATGACATACTGGTGGTCACTGTAGAGAGGTGTACACTGACATAGATACATGACATACTGGTGGTCTCCATTGTTGAGAGGTGTACACTGACATAGGTACATGATATACTGGTGGTCACTGTAGAGAGGTGTACACTGACATAGGTACATGACATACTGGTGGTCTCCATTGTTGAGATAGGTACATGATATACTGGTGGTCACTGTAGAGAGGTGTACACTGACATAGGTACATGACATACTGGTGGTCTCCATTGTAGAGAGGTGTATACTGACATAGATACATGACATACTGGTGGTCTCCATTGTTGAGAGGTGTACACTGACATAGATACATGATATACTGGTGGTCACTGTAGAGAGGTGTACACTGACATAGGTACATGATATATTGGTGGTCACTGTAGAGAGGTGTACACTGACATAGGTACATGACATACTGGTGGTCTCCATTGTTGAGAGGTGTACACTGACATAGGTACATGATATATTGGTGGTCACTGTAGAGAGGTGTACACTGACATAGGTACATGACATACTGGTGGTCACTGTAGAGAGGTGTACACTGACATAGATACATGACATACTGGTGGTCACTGTAGAGAGGTGTATACTGACATAGATACATGACATACTGGTGGTCTCCATTGTTGAGAGGTGTACACTGACATAGGTACATGACATACTGGTGGTCACTGTAGAGAGGTGTACACTGACAGATACATGACATACTGGTGGTCTCCATTGTTGAGAGGTGTACACTGACATAGATACATGACATACTGGTGGTCACTGTAGAGAGGTGTACACTGACATAGATACATGACATACTGGTGGTCTCCATTGTTGAGAGGTGTACACTGACATAGGTACATGATATACTGGTGGTCACTGTAGAGAGGTGTACACTGACATAGATACATGACATACTGGTGGTCTCTGTAGAGAGGTGTACACTGACATAGGTACATGACATACTGGTGGTCTCCATTGTTGAGAGGTGTACACTGACAGAGGTACATGATATACTGGTGGTCACTGTAGAGAGGTGTACACCGACATAGGTACATGACATACTGGTGGTCTCCATTGTTGAGAGGTGTACACTGACATAGGTACATGATATACTGGTGGTCACTGTAGAGAGGTGTACACTGACATAGGTACATGACATACTGGTGGTCTCTGTAGAGAGGTGTACACTGACATAGGTACATGACATACTGGTGGTCACTGTAGAGAGGTGTACACTGACATAGATACATGACATACTGGTGGTCTCCATTGTTGAGAGGTGTACACTGACATAGGTACATGATATACTGGTGGTCACTGTAGAGAGGTGTACACTGACATAGATACATGACATACTGGTGGTCTCCATTGTTGAGAGGTGTACACTGACATAGGTACATGATATATTGGTGGTCACTGTAGAGAGGTGTACACTGACATAGATACATGACATACTGGTGGTCTCCATTGTTGAGAGGTGTACACTGACATAGGTACATGATATATTGGTGGTCACTGTAGAGAGGTGTACACTGACATAGATTCATGATATACTGGTGGTCATTGTAGAGAGGTGTACACTGACAACCGTGGGGACATCAAGATGGTGAAGGACGTCTGGAAGTGGATCAATGGATCGACTCTGGTTGAGAAACTTGCTGCTCCCCTTGACCAAAGGGTAAGGTGGATAAGAGGGCAGACAAACTTGAAATAGCTACCCAGCATCTGTGACACTTGATGGTTTATACTCGATACCATCTTGGCTATAACTGAAGTGTGAAGATAACTTTGTCAGCGGACAATGACATCAAATTTCAGTGGAAGCCAAGAACAATATGAGTGAGCCAGTGTATTGCGCTGTTGTGTTAGTAACATATGGGGTAGTTGAACATAGTTGATCCTGAGAACTTATAGGTGTTTACCAGAGAATGCTTCAGATCATTCTAAAATACTTGAAAGAGGCATTGAAATTAGGCTGATGGTTTTCTCCACTTTTATTCATGTGAATCTTGTTTTGCAAAGTTTGCACAAAAGTTCAGTTATAAACTTTTTTTACTGATAAATGAACTTTGCTATTTGGCTAGAGCCAGCATGTTGTTTAGTTTCATCAACAGTTTTGTTTCTTTCAGTCGTCTTTTGAAGTGGCCATGACATTTGAACATCCCGACACAGCTGGAGAGTGCCATTTCTTGTGAGTATTGTCAGTTTGTGGTGTTAGTCCTACCCAGTTACCCCTTACCAAGCCACATCTCAGAAAACTTACAAATATCCACTGAATTGCCAGAGCACCAACAGAAGAAAGGTCCACTTGGGGCTCTCATTCCAATCGCAGGTGCTCAGAAGTCTTGCATGATTCTGTTGCAGTTTATTAACCATTATTTATGTTATGTCAGTTATGCATGTTTTATCAGAGATCATTTAACCATGTACCCTATTGTCTGTGGTTGTTCACAGATCATAGACCATGTACCCTATTGGCTGTGGTTGTTCACAGATCACAGACCATGTACCCTATTTTCTGTGGTTGTTCACAGATCACAGACCATGTACCCTATTTTCTGTGGTTGTTCACAGATCACAGACCATGTACCCTATTGTCTGTGGTTCACATATCACAGACTATGTACTCTATTGTCTGTGGTTGTTCACAGATCACAGATCACAGACCATGTACCCCATTGTCTGTGGTTGTTCACAGATCACAGACCATGTACCCCATTGTCTGTGGTTGTTCACAGATCACAGACCATGTACGCTTCAATGTAGATTGTTTGCTTGAAGGAAGACACCGTAAGCATTTTTGAAATGAACCGTCATTAGGCCCTGGAAGTGAGCCAGTGTAAATGAGTCTTTACAGTGAGCCCCGTGAAATGAGCCACTCAATCCCTGGAAAGGAGCAAAGTGTAGGTGTCATTGTGATGCGTATAACAGATGTCTCAGTTAAATGGAGTAGTTGATGTTCTTTTGACTTATTGCATTTCAGATGTGATTTGTTCCCAGACCAGTTCAGGAAGCACAAGGTGGGTGGTCTCAGACAGATAGACAGACACATACACATTCATGCACGCACGCACGCACACACAAACATGTCACACACTTTGTCACACATGCATGTACATACACACAAATACACACAAACATACAGTCATACACATGCGCACGTGCACACAATCTACAATCACACATGAATGCACAA
This sequence comes from Escarpia spicata, assembly GCA_963995525.1. Taxonomy (NCBI): domain Eukaryota; kingdom Metazoa; phylum Annelida; class Polychaeta; order Sabellida; family Siboglinidae; genus Escarpia; species Escarpia spicata. Next base: position 48,823,837 of record OZ023211.1, on the reverse strand, counting down.
TAAAATTGCACATATATACGCACACACAGGCACGCATGCACACACAGTCATCCACACATATGCACTCAGTCACACACATGCACGTGTATACAAATGCACAGTCACACACACATGCACACACATACACACACACGCGCACACACACGCACAGACATGCTCTCACACACACACACACATACACAGACACACAAGGGCACACACACGCTCACACACACACACACACACACCCACACACGCGCACACACATGCACACACACAGATACACACACACACACACACCCACACATGCACACACACACGCACACACACACACACACCCACCTTACTGTAATGTGTTGATTGTCCTGTCGTAGAACAGAGAGGTGTTCACCAAGATGCGAGTGACGCAGGTCATCAGTGGAATGGAAGACGCCACATTCAAAAGGTACTCTCTCTAAGGAATCTGTCCACCTTCTATAACGTACAGATAAACACTGCACACAACAACAAAACTTATGACGTGCATTATTTAGATGTTGGGAAGTCAGATGTTGAATAAATATTTTGATGATGTAATGGTTATCACCATAGCATAATATTATATGAAATTATACAAATTTATTTTTATATATATTCAGTTGTAACGATTTATGAAATTTTATGATGATTTAACGAACCGCTTTGAGTATTGTAACAATAGTGTAGCATATCCATGTAAATACTTGACCTTGGTCTTACTCATTTCAAACTTCAATTGTAAGCTGTGGTTCTTTAATGTAAACTTGTAAAATGTATTGGTTTGATTGAATACTGTACATTGTGTCCTCTGACAGCTGCTACCAGTGTCCCCCCAGGAGACTGCAGGCGCCGTGTCAGTGCGTCTCCGTCAGGTGTAAACACGATGCTCTCTTCGTCGCAGGTGACGTCTTCTTTGATACTTGTTGCAATAGCATCTTTCATATTGTAACCATGACAACTGTCTGATGGTAGTTGACATAGAAACTGGGTACAGAAGCACCACTTTCATGATGTAATTCAGTCTACCAATATTATTTCAAGAAACCACATAACCAACAAACAGTTAGTGGAGATACAAAGTTATTTGTTTTATGATGAGGGCGTTTTTTGAGTGAAAAGGAAAATATTCTGAATGTTCCAGGTCGTTGCAACAAGTACTCCAATGTTCCATGTCATTACAACAAGTACTTCAGTGTTCCAGATCGCTACAAGTACTCCAATATTCCAGGTCTTTACAACAAGTACTTCAGTGTTCTAGGTCGCTACAACGAGTACTCCAATGTCCAGGTTATTATAACAAGTACTCCAATGTCCAGGTTATTATAACAAGTACTCCAATGTTCCAGGTTTTTACAACAAGTACTCCAGTGTTCCAGGTCATTACAACAGGTACTCCAATGTTCCAGGTCGTTACAACAAGTACTGCAATGTTCCAGGTCATTACAACAGGTACTCCAATGTTCCAGGTCATTACAACAATTACTCCAATGTTCCAGGTCGCTACAACAAGTACTCTCGCACCCTCAGCCAGACTCCGTGGATCATTGATGGCAACAGGAAGACGGAGTCGTCCATTGAGGAACTCGTCTGCACCAAGATCCAGAACCTCTTCAGAGCTGACGGTTGGTGCCAAGTAGCCTTGTTTTAGTTCACTACATCAACCAAATGTTGCAAGTTGTACTATTTGGACAACTGAGACACTGTACACAGCTGGCTACTAGTTTTACTGTTGGCACGACTGAGACATTGGATATGTGGATTCTTGAAGGAGATGTTTGTGTTTTGTTGTAGAGTACAGATTCAGTGCTTCAGGTCGTGAGGATGTTGATGTGAAGATGTTAGGGACAGGTACAGTTGACTTCTCACACATTGTTCACTAGTTTGTCAAGTTAACTAGTTTTCCTATTTGTCTTAACATCAAGAACTATCAGTCTTGCCATTAGCCCTTACACCAGAGCTGTCAGCGTGCTATTGTTATGGCCATTTGTGACCCACTGAAGCCAGATGTTATCTTCATTGTAGCTGGTATTTTTCATCACCCCTTATAGACAGACAGACAGACAGACAGACAGACAGACAGACAGACAGACAGACAGACAGACAGACAGACAGACAATGACAGTATTTATTTTGACCATCATAAGTATATAAACTACAATATAAAAATCATTGTAAGGTCAGGGAGGCTCCCATTAAGACAATTATATGCCGCTATCATGGGAGCCATAGTTGAGTCATTCCCTGTTTGGTATATTAGGATGGCAATTTATGACAAATTGAATGAATAATCTGACATAATATAAACATTGTTCACTCTCTAAGGACATAATGACGTTCACTCAAAAAGGATGGTTATTTGTGAGAGATTGAAATAATATCTTAAAACGTGGTCATTCACTGTGTGGTATTGTAGGTCGGCCATTTGTAATGGACATGACGAATCCACACAGAGTGACCGTTGGGATGGAGGAACTGGAAAGAGTACAGAAGGTGGGACAGCAACGCTAGGGATGTAGACAGGAACAGCAAACAGAAGTAGAGTGAAGTCGTGACGCCAAATAGAAGTAGCATGTAGTCATGTGATGCCAAATAGAAGTAGCATATAGTCATGTGACACCAAATAGAAGTAGCATGTAGTCATGTGACACCAAATAGAAGTGGCATGTAGTCATGTGACACCAAACAGAAGTAGCATGTAGTCATTTGGCACCAAATAGAAGTAGCATGTAGTCATGTGACACCAAACAGAAGTAGAATGTAGTCATGTGACGCCAACATTGTTTAATGAATACTCGGTTGGGATTTTAAAGTCTCATATAGAATAACATTAAATAACATATTTTACTGGATTCAGAGCATAGAAAATAAACTGTTTTCCATATCAGTCTAGAACCTACTTTTGCACATGTTATGTCCATTGGCCAAGAATAATGTAGGACTGTTTGAATGCTTATTTGCTAAGGAGAAAGTCTTCAGGTATTGTTAATGCAGCAAAGTGAAAGTTAATTAAATGTGTCGGTGTATGTTCACAGGAAATCAACAGCAGTACAACAGAGATAGCTGTGAGGGACCTACAAATAGTCACAAGGTCAGTTGTTACCTACATGGTTGTTACCTGCGTGGTTGTTACCTGTGTGGTTGTTATCTGCGTGGTTGTTACCTGTGTGGTTGTTACTTGTATGGTTGTTGTTACCTGTTGGTTGTTACCTAGGTGGTTGTTACCTGTGTGGTTGTTACATGTGTTGTTGTTACCTGCGTGGTTGTTACCTGCATGGTTGTTACATGATTGTTACCCATATGGTTGTTACATGTGTTGTTGTTACATGTGTTGTTGTTACATGTGTTGTTGTTATCTGTGTGGTTGTTAACTGTGTGGTTGTTATCTGTGTGATTGCTATCGCTGTGATTGCTATCTGCGTGGTTGTTACCTGTGTGATTTTTACCTGTGTGGTTGTTACCTGTGTGATTGTTACCTGTGTGGTTGTTACCTGTTGGTTTTTACCAGTATGGTTGTTACCTGTGTGATTATTACCTGTGTGGTTGCTACCTGTTGGTTGTTATGTGTGTGGTTGTTACCTGTTGGTTGTTATGTGTGTGGTTGTTACCTGTTGGTTGTTACCTACTTACATTGTTGTTAACTGGATTACCTGGTTTGTTGTTTAGTTTCTTTGTCAATATATACAAGGACACCTCTTGTTTGCTGTTTAGTTTCTATGTCACTATGAACAAGGACATCTCTTGTTTGCTGTTTAGTTTAGTTTCTATCACACTATGAACAAGGACATCTCTTGTTTGTTGTTCAGGGAAGAAACCAACATGCTGAAGGAGGGAGAGATGCTGAAAACTAAATCCTACTCTGCCCTCTGTTGGGCACAGGCAGCATTAACACCAGATCTTTTGAAGAAGTTGGAATTTATCAAGGTGAACCATTCACTCTTAAAACCAGTCTTCTACACCTGAACTGAAACAGTAATGGTCAGCAGCACCTTTGACTACAAGTTGGTGGTCCCACTCAAAAGTGGAGGTCCACATATTAACCTAAAATATAAACATAATGTGTATCTCTCAGTGTTTTAAGTAGAAATTAAGAACTATCACTTTATTCACATATGAGAATATAGTAAAGCATAAAAGGACCCAATTATTTGTTTTAAGTAATATACAGTATTTGTTGACTAAATGGCAGTTATGTGGGCAAGCACTTTTAGAAAGTTGACAGGCTCCAGAAAAGTTGATGGTCTCTGGATAAGTTGTTGGTGTTGGTAAAAGTTGGTCTTGGTAAAAATTGATAGTCTCCGGGCTTCTGACTGGCGGTAATTGTGAACGCTGTATAAAACACTTTGAATATGTTGTTACTTTTGAATAATATGTCCACTTCTGTTGACTGTTGCTGTCGTTTGCAGGACTTGACAGTGCAGCAAAAGACACCAATCAGAGTACTCCACCGGTGGGTCTGACTTCTTGTCACATAGTGCCACATGGCGTATAGTGCCACGTGTCACATAGTGCCACATGGCGTATAGTGCCACGTGTCACATAGTGCCACATGGTGTATAGTGCCACGTGTCACATAGTGCCACATGGCGTATAGTGCCACGTGTCACATAGTGCCACACGGCGTATAGTGCCACGTGTCACATAGTGCCACATGGCGTATAGTGCCACGTGTCACATAGTGCCACATGGTGTATAGTGCCACGTGTCACATAGTGCCACATGGTGTATAGTGCCACGTGTCACATAGTGCCACATGGCGTATAGTGCCACGTGTCACATAGTGCCACATGGCGTATAGTGCCACGTGTCACATAGTGCCACATGGTGTATAGTGCCACGTGTCACATAGTGCCACATGGCGTATAGTGCCACGTGTCACATAGTGCCACACGGCGTATAGTGCCACGTGTCACATAGTGCCACATGGCGTATAGTGCCACGTGTCACATAGTGCCACATGGTGTATAGTGCCACGTGTCACATAGTGCCACATGGCGTATAGTGCCACGTGTCACATAGTGCCACATGGCGTATAGTGCCACGTGTCACATAGTGCCACATGGCGTATAGTGCCACGTGTCACATAGTGCCACATGGCGTATAGTGCCACGTGTCACATAGTGCCACATGGTGTATAGTGCCACGTGTCACATAGTGCCACATGGTGTATAGTGCCATGTGTCACATAGTGCCACATGGCGTATAGTGCCACGTGTCACATAGTGCCACATGGTGTATAGTGCCACGTGTCACATAGTGCCACATGGTGTATAGTGCCACGTGTCACATAGTGCCACATGGCGTATAGTGCCACGTGTCACATAGTGCCACACGGCGTATAGTGCCACGTGTCACATAGTGCCACATGGCGTATAGTGCCACGTGTCACATAGTGCCACATGGTGTATAGTGCCACGTGTCACATAGTGCCACATGGCGTATAGTGCCACGTGTCACATAGTGCCACATGGCGTATAGTGCCACGTGTCACATAGTGCCACATGGCGTATAGTGCCACGTGTCACATAGTGCCACATGGCGTATAGTGCCACGTGTCACATAGTGCCACATGGTGTATAGTGCCACGTGTCACATAGTGCCACATGGTGTATAGTGCCATGTGTCACATAGTGCCACATGGCGTATAGTGCCACGTGTCACATAGTGCCACATGGTGTATAGTGCCATGTGTCACATAGTGCCACATGGCGTATAGTGCCACGTGTCACATAGTGCCACATGGCGTATAGTGCCACGTGTCACATAGTGCCACATGGCGTATAGTGCCACGTGTCACATAGTGCCACATGGCGTATAGTGCCACGTGTCACATAGTGCCATGTATCTGATCATAGAGCCACATGGTATATAGTGCCGGCATATAGTGTCATATGTCACATAGTGCCACACATGTCTAAATTCAAGTACACTGTATTTCTCTTTACCAAGAGAACATTTTATTTTGTATGTTTACAATAAAATCCATTTGGCAGTCAGGGTTTAATAAATAAAACTACAAGAACACCTTCCAAAGCCACTGAGTTTTTACTCATCACAAACATTTTGTTGATAAGTATTTGTAAGGAGGTTTGTGTCATGCTATGTCTGTGTCATGTGATGTCTGCTTCAGGCGCCCTCAAGGTGTCCGGGAAAAATGTGTATACAAGATGTCTGCCGAGTTGCTCGACCCACATCATTTCCGCCTTCAACTGTCCACTCAGGCCGGAACGTATCCTCACAGTGCAAATCACAATGCTGCACAATTTACTTGTATCGTTACTGCTAATACTAACATGATTGTTGAAGACGACATTAGGAGTGAGGGAGTTGATGATAACTCTAGGTGTCAGGTGTTGATGATAACTCTAGGAATCAGGTTGATCGCAATGCTAGGAGTCAGTTGTTGATGACAGCTATTGGAATCAGGTGTTGACGAGAACTCTAGGAGCCAGGTGTTGATGACAACTCTATTATAAGCCAGGTGTTGATGATAACTTGAGTAGTTAAATGTTGTTGTGATGACGGTAGCAGCAGTGACTGTGCGATGGCGATTCCTTGACTGTCACCAGGTACATAAAGGAGTTTGTGCACGGAGACTTTGGCCGGACAAGGCCATGTGTGGGGGAAATACTGCAGACAGACTGCGACATTCTGGAACTCAACGTTGAGGTCTGTCATCACTACTGATACTGCTCAATGTCACAATGAGAGTCGGTGTACTCTATCAGTCTATGTCACTCTATGTATTTATGACGTATTCCAAATAACTGATATGGTCTAAGAGTGAGATGTTTTGATCTGCCAAAAATGGGATGAGGACACTAGGATAGATTTTCACTCCTGCTTATTGTGGATTGACCTGTGAAAACTGACCAGTACGGGGGGGGGACATTGTGTCAGGTGGTTGTGGAGTGGTTAGAAGATCTGACTCAGTGGAATCTGGGTTCAAATCGATGATTCAAAGCTTGGACAACTTCATTCACTAGCAAAAATGACCATTTTGTGGATGGCACAAGATACATGCAGAAGTCAGTTTCCTGCACTATTCCTGCGCAACGCTTGTTATGACGTAAATGTGAGCAGTTAAATTATGTAAAATATTCCCAACTGATTGGCAGATGTAGGACCAATTGGAAAAAAGTATGTAATGTTATTAACAATGGAACCCTAAAACCAGTAACAATCCTTAACCCACGGTTGTTGGTTGCAGGAAGTAGAGTTGGATTGGCCGAAGAGGCTTGATGTGTCTGTGTGATGTCTCCGGGGCACAGTGGAGGCTCTATGACAGGGAGGTGAGGGTTAATGTACACTACTACATGCATAAAAATTTCACTAAACAAGATATTATGGAGTTAGATTAATGGTAAATGTACAGATTATTTTATGATAACATGTTTAATTATGGTGCGCAGTTGTTTCGTATCAATAACCAGAATACTTGTTACCTGTCCAGGTACGGAGGAAGTCAACCATAGAGATTTCCCAAGCTTCCTCCCACACTGGCGCATTGGAGGGTTGGCATGGCGAGAACCACATGGCCAGAAACCAACAGAATGTCTCAACTTCAGCTTGTTTGTGATGACGTGTTTGCGATGATGTGTTTGTGATGACGTGTTTGTGATGATGTCTTTTTCACAAAATGTTTATCAACATATTTGTCACAGGATTCCCATAACAAACAAATAAAACCATACTATCACCTGAATGACCTGATATGTTTTCTGTTCTGTACATGTGTAATACTATCGTGGGAGAGAGTATATGACAATTATGATAGCTTCTATATGCAAAAACCATATGTATCAGAGTCAGTGAATGAATTTATTTATAAAACTTTATTAATACAACTGATTTAACTTCCAGACATCTTTGAAACCAGTCAAAGCAGTAGACTGTAGGTGTTGACAGTTATTTGACACAACCATGTGTCCCATGGTGTACACTTGGTGTGACACAACCAGGCTACTATCAGGATGACACTTATTCAAAGTACCTCACACTGTATTTGCCCTCACTGTCTACCCTCCACAATGAGACATCCACCACCCATGTTGTACCTCAATAAAAACTCAACTGTTTATGGACATGGGTAGAGAATATCACTTGGTGAAATACCAAACTAACTTGTGGATTTTAGTGAATTTTTAGAATGAATGCAAATAAACAAATATTGCCCTGACATGTTTGTGACAGACAAGGAAGACTTGACCAAGCTGCCAGTTGACAACAAGAGGCAAGTCCTGCAAACTGCATTACATCTACAGTGTTTATACACATATACAACAATAGAAATGCATTGCTACTGTCGTGTGACACTTTAACAACAATTTATCTACATTTCAAATTTTTTTTATACACAACCTAGGAATAACTATGCAGGGGTAACTAAAAATAAGATGTTTACCTCAAGACACACAGAATACATTTAAAGAAGTTTTAAACAAGATGCTTGAACATAGTGATGAGACACAAGTTTAAATATAGTTAAATCACTGGTGTCGATGTGCCAAAACGCTTACAACACATTCAGATTTAAATAAGATGTTTGAACAAAGTGAAATCAATGTGCACAGACACATTTAAAGATAATCATTTAAATCACTGACATCAATATGCCAAGATACAGCACATTTCAAGCAGGTAACACGAAACTTGCTGACCAGTTAAACCAATCAAAGACATCCTCATTCATGGGAAGATACAAAGCCAGTCCAGTGGTCAAAGTCCCAGCTCTGGTCACTGGGCAGTTGACTAGAATAGTCATTTCTGCACTGTAACAGACTAACAACATTTGTAACACTGTTACAATGTTCTTTGCCTGCAACCATCAGAGTTCACTTGGAGGCCGTGTGTTGTATCAGTTCACTTGTACTTCACTTGGAGGCCGTGTGTTGTATCAGTTCACTTGGAGACCGTGTGTTGTATCGGTTCACTTGTACTTCACTTGGAGGCCGTGTGTTGTAACAGTTCACTTGTACTTCACTTGGAGGCCGTGTGTTGTATCAGTTCACTTGGAGGCCGTGTGTTGTAACAGTTCACTTGTACTTCACTTGGAGGCCGTGTGTTGTATCAGTTCACTTGGAGGCCATGTGTTGTAACAGTTCACTTGTACTTCACTTGGAGGCCGTGTGTTGTAACAGTTCACTTGTACTTCACTTGGAGGCCGTGTGTTGTAACAGTTCACTTGGAGGCCGTGTGTTGTAACAGTTCACTTGTACTTCACTTGGAAGCCGTGTGTTGTAACAGTTCACTTGGAGGCCGTGTGTTGTAACAGTTCACTTGTACTTCACTTGGAGGCCGTGTGTTGTATCAGTTCACTTGGAGGCCGTGTGTTGTAACAGTTCACTTGGAAGCCGTGTGTTGTAACAGTTCACTTGTACTTCACTTGGAGGCCATGTGTTGTATCAGTTCACTTGTACTTCACTTGGAGGCCATGTGTTGTATCAGTTCACTTGTACTTCACTTGGAGGCCATGTGTTGTATCAGTTCACTTGGAAGCCGTGTGTTGTATCAGTTCACTTGTACTTCACTTGGAGGCCATGTGTTGTATCAGTTCACTTGGAAGCCGTGTGTTGTATCAGATCACTTGTACTTCACTTGGAGGCCATGTGTCGCATTAGTTGACTTGTCAACTTTTCCAGTTTTTTGATGTCCTGGGCGTGTTCCGTCTGGTACTGTAGACACTGCAAACACAAGCGATTGGAGGCTCACAGGAGTGTAACAATACACCAAATACAAGCGATTGGAGGCTCACAGGAGTGTAACAATACACCAAATACAAGCGAATGGAGACTCACAGGAATGTAACAATACACCAAACACAAGCGATTGGAGGCTCACAGGAGTGTAACAATACACCAAACACAAGCGATTGAAGGCTCACAGGAGTGTAACAATACACCAAACACAAGCGATTGGAGGCTCACAGGAGTGTAACAATACACCAAACACAAGCGATTGAAGGCTCACAGGAGTAACAATACACCAAATACAAGCGATTGGAGGCTCACAGGAGTGTAACAATACACCAAACAAGCGATTGGAGGCTCACAGGAATGTAACAATACACCAAACACAGGCGATTGGAGGCTCACAGGAGTGTAACAATACACCAAACATAGGCGATTAGAGGCTCACAGGAGTGTAACAATACACCAAACACAGGCGTGTAACAGGAATGTAACAATACACCAAACGCAGGCGATTGGAGGCTCACAGGAATGTAACAATACACCAAACGCAGGCGATTGGAGGCTCACAGGAGTGTAACAATACACCAAACACAAGCGATTGGAGGCTCACAGGAGTGTAATAATACACCAAACAGCAATTGGAGGCTCACAGGAATGTAACAATACACCAAACTACATTACAATTAGTCAATGCAATGACAGTGTATTATCAGTAGAAGAATATAAGTATCGATGGTTACTATCATTCAACTATTCACAGTAGTGACAGTTGGCAAAATAAATCAACAGGACTGGTTGTTCCAGGACTTTATTGTTTGTAAATATGCTTTGCAACTTTATTTTGTAAGTATATATATCTGTTGATTGAACATCAACAATCATTGACAATATACAGTGTCATTCATGGAACCACCATTTCGGGAATCAACTGCCTTCAAGGTCATGTGACAACACAACCCACAAATCATGGATTCAGACTGCTTTTTTGTTATTCCATATTAGTATCACAATAGTTTATTAGCCTAGTCAGTTCCAATGATGACAACCTAGCCCTCTATCTGACTGACTTTACTGTTTTTTGGCTTGGTTTATGGTCATATTACTGTACATTGTCATTTAAAAAGAAAACGTCAGTTTGACACATGTGTAGGTTGTTTCTTATGTAAACACTAACACTGTTAGCATACCTATCCTAATAGCAGTTAGCAATGTATGTTCTTCTTGTTCTTCTCTAATGTGACACAGATATATGTCACTTGGACGGAACTGAAGGCTGGACATATTGTTGTCATCTGGATGTCAAGCACCTAGTATTACTTACCACCCGATCGTCGGTCATCTTGATAACAAGCTGTCCACCACCATGTCGATACTTCATCACGAACCGACACTGAAACAAAATTAGTTAATTGTAAATTTTATATTCTTATAAAGATTGAATTTTGTTATTACAGTTTTGCAGTTTACACAAATTATGATACAAAATTGTTTTTATAAAGATCTTCTTTCTATAATTGACTTGTGCAGCACTGGGCTACTGAGACATCATAGTGGCACAGATAGATAAGGACGTACACCTGTTGATTAAAATAGCAATTAAATAATATCACGTTTGCCTAATCCAGTGTTCTTGGCAGGTAAATAGCAGGTGGCTGCTGGATTGTTCTTTGTTTCCAATGCTGCATACAAGCAGACAGTGACAGCATTGATACACTGCGTCTTACCGTAGTGATGATTTTGAACACGACTCAGCAGAAACTGTGTGCATTCGTTTGGTGCGTTCTGATTAATAATATTGATACTTTGCAGAACGATTTCAAAAATTTGTTGTAAAAACTGCGCTCGGCACAAACCAAGTGCATCATTATATTATATTGTGGTTAGAATGTTATGGTCCTATGTAGAGCTGGTGTCAGTTTAAAAAATGAATTTAAATTATTCCAATATAAGTGGCAGGGAGTTACAATATGGATGTATTTTGCAAATGGACACTTACAAGTGTCAAATCTGGATGCACCTCGCTTTCGTCATTATAACTCGAATTTTGCTTAACTTTGATACCTCAGTGCATTAGTTTTATCATTCAATATCATCCTAAGCAAAATTACAAAAATAGTGTGTTTTAGCGCACTTTTGTAGCCCAAATTGTGACCCTGTCTTGTGGAGCGTAGTAGCGCATCAGTAAGAGCTTCGGATTCTTGACCGAGAGAACACGGGCTCGAATCCTGTGCGGCGGTGTTGAACCTTGGGCAAGTTTGTTTAGTTTACATTGCTTCAGTTCACTCAGCTGTATGAGTACCTGGCTATAGACAGTGGTGAATATTTGTGTATGAATAGTATTCGCACATTAATTGCAGTGTGGCTGAATGCTTCCCAGAGAAACTGAGGAGTTCGATTGTACAGGTCTGCCAGGGAATAAAGTGTAAAGCGCTTTGAGCACTGAATAGTGCTATATAAGAACTTCCCTTTTTTAGTCTGCGCCGGTGTGGCCGTGCGTTACCGCACCGCGCATATAAAATGAGCGATACAGCAGCATATGTTAATGCAAACCGGGGCGCTATTTACGCCTTAAAAGTGCGCTAAGCCGCAATATTCTTAAACGTAAATATTCCTGGGATAATGTTGAATGGTGGAACTAACACACTGTCACTGAGGTATCAAAGTTAGGCAAAACTCAAGTTATAAGGACGAAATCGAGGTGGGTCTGGATTCGATGAAAGTGCCCGCCAATTTTTATGAAAACGGCATGTTTATATTGTTGACAAGATCAACGACAAGACCACTATAATTATAGACTATTACTAGTATTATTGTAATTGTTATCTGAAAACCCTGTTGTTAGTAAACTGCCTAGTAAATTTGATACCTTCGCTGGGTCGGTCAAATACAGTTTTTCTGCTGCCTTTGCAAATTCCTCCCACGAATTAATGTACGTCATGTTAAAGGTAACTAAATAAGACTAAAGTTGTGAAGATTTCTGACACATCACCACACAAGCGACGGACGGTACCATCTGTTTCCGGTTTGGTATCTGGGTCGCATTACCCACAATGCTATTCAGTATTCAAGATGGCGGCATTGCGGAACACATCTGGCCGTAGCTTGTCATGATTTCTTACCGGTGAATCGCAGTTATTTTGATAAAAAATAAGTAAACATCCCAGGCGAAGCGAATGATTTAGAAGAAGTTTCCAGTTACGTCCAGCGTGAAGGGCAGATTTCGTTGGGCAGCGGACCAGTCTACAAAGAAAGCATCATGGGGTGAGTAAGCTTTGTTTTTGTTGTGTATCTCACTCAGTCTCAGGTCAGGGGGGAGGTGGCGGCCGTGTACGACTCCGGTCTACGCGATACTTCGGAGGAGACGTCGTCCTCTCTACGTCTACGAGGATTTGCACGTATATGTTCTCTGCCAAGTCAGACAATAAGACCTTTATAGCAGAAGAACTGCTCATGAATTGTCTACAAAATGCACACCAAATAGGCCTAATGATTATATTTATGATCTTGTTTACACATGTCACATGATAATATGACATAACTTAGAGTTACATTTGGTTAGACTTAATTAATAATTATTAGTATTGGAGTAGTATTGCGTATCATATTTAAATTAACTTAGTAATATTTCATAAAATAAAGGCTAATTACCAAGTAAGGTTTTAAAATAAATCAATGATTATTGTCTAAGACTAAGAGTAATAATTATAAACACTTGTAGAATCCAGACCCACCTCAATTTTGTCGTTATAACTATATTTTCGCCTACATTTGATACATCAATACATCTTAGCACATTTGTGGCACCCAGATGTTGCTCCTGTTTGCATCAGCATGCACCAATATATCGCTCATTTCAAGTGCGCTTTGCTGTAGCATATAGAACATTATTTAAGCCTCAAAATGCTCCAAAACACAATAAGTTTTTATGTTATGTCTTAAAGGGTTTGAAATGACAGAATTGAGGTATAAAATTTAATACAGTTAATTATGAAAAAAAATTAGAGTCCTGATTGTATACTGAAAGACTAATATAAATGTGCAGGGTTACAAAGTTGTGTGCTATGTAGTGCCACCTTTAAAACACTAAATATGACATTACTATTGTGGTACTCTTTCAGTTGATTATCGACTATGTTCCAACTTCCCATTCCAGAATTTTATTACCTGGGGTAAGTCATCATATTTACCCCACCCTAGATGAAATAAAAAATTCAGGAGTACAGTGTTGTTATAAAATTAAATTTATGAATATTTGTGTTTTACCCGACAGATTATAGTAACCCACGCCATTGAAAAAATATATTTTTTTTTGTAAACACAAGGCAAGCAAGTTAATGACTTCTTTAGCATCAATATCCTCTGAAATTCCGAGCTAAGTCGATAGCTCTCATAGATACACATGCATTTGTGCAAAAAAGCTGGTACATATGCTCATGTAGAAGACAAGCCAGATATGTTGCAGATTATGTTTAGCAAACAGTATATCACTATGTGACGATGGATAATTGTGAACCATATAAGAGCCTCACTGTACTTTGAGTGTCTGTTCCTTATTTAATATAAAACAATACATTTGTTGATTTGCAATTTATTACAGTTAGGAATGATTATATTTATTATGTTGATAATGGTGGGTGCACTGATTGTAAACTGTACTGGACAAGGGAATTGTTGCTGTAGTACAACATAGTCAAGTCCACATGGTGAGATCCAGAATATAATGTCCAGACAAATCCACATGGTTAGGTCCAGAACGTCAGATCCAAACAGTCAGGTTCAGACTGTCAGATCCAAACAAACAGGTCAGGCCAAGTCATGCCCAGGCAATTAGGTAGTGGGTGGGGCAGAATGCACAGTCTAATTACACAGGTGATTTAGCAGTGCTGAGAGGTTATAAATGCTTGGATCATTGACAGTTTATTTGAGAGTGGCAGTAGCATGGTAGTTGTGTTACATGTCATGTTTGCATTAATTGGCATTGAGTGTAATGTAGCTGACCTGTCAGATCAACGGTTGAAACTAACAATTCCACCACCTTGTGCTCAGTCTTCTTACTACCCTTGTGTTCCAGTCCACTTACTACCCTTGTGCTCCAGTCTACCTACTACCCTTGTGTTCCAGTCTACTTACTAACCTTGTGCTCCAGTCCACCTACTACCCTTGTGTTCTAGTCTACTTACTACAGTTGTGTTCCAGTCCACTTACTACAGTTGTGTTCCAGTCCACCTACTACCCTTTTGTACCAGTCTGCTTACTACTGTTGTGCTCCAGTCCTCTTACTACCCTTGTGCTCCAGTCCACTTACTACCCTTGTGCTCCAATGCAATTACTACCCTTGTGCTCCAGTCCACTTACTACCCTTGTGCTCCAGTTCACTTAACACCCTTGTGTTCCAGTCTACTTAAAGCGTTACACATCAACTCTTGTACTCCAGTCCACTTCATACCCTTGTGCTCCAGTCCACTTACTGCTCCAGTCCACTTATGCCCAATGTGCCATTAGGGCCTTAAGTAGTAAATACCCAGTTAGGAAATGTTGTCTTTTGAAAAGAAGTTTGTGTGTGCATGTTGTGGTAGACTTTCATTCCATTTATTCCCATTGGGGGCGTCTACTTATTGATATGTTGTACAACCTTTTTGAGTAAAGCCAAAGGATTCTGTTCAGCCGTATGGCACAGGAATGAAACAGTTACAATGCATAACTTAATTTGTATTTCTGAAAGTGATTTAATCTTATGAGTCATGTACAACACACACTTGTACTTGAGTATTGCTGTGGCTGCAGTCTGACCTCAGTCTGGCAGCGGGTCACAATCAGACACTTGTGTCACTGTGAAATGAGGCTTGTTGGCCAGTTTTAGTTATTGTACATTATCAATACGTTCTAAAAAAAGCGTTACACATCAACTCTGGTGTCTTTGTTGAAACACCACTCAAAACAACACATTTGTTGAGGTTTGTACAAAGCGTTACTTCCCATACAAAGATGATGGGTCCTGTGAGGATATTCCAGCATGGGACAAAGATGTACATGTTCAGCAAACTTGCGCACATTGCATAGGGTATCTGCAAGGGATGATGCTTCGACTTGTGAGGATTTTAGATCCCAGATGACACCAACTCTTAGCAAGACAGCACTGCTGGTTGTACTACAGACATTGCTGTGAGATTGCAGACATTCCTGGCACACTATGATGATTGACAGCTAGGGTGCTGTGATGATTGACAGCTTGGCTAGTTCATTTGGTGCAGTTTGGGGTGGTGAGCTAGGTATCAGTGATTGACTGGTGTTATAATGATTGTCAGATTGTAGGAATTCTAGATATCTGGCAAGTGTATCAAACTATCAGTTAACAGTGATGCAAAGGCATGTTTACAAATAACCTGTATACTTTAATTCTAGTACGTCAGTGTGTACATTAATACATTTGAGAATTGACCTAGTTAGGTTTATGGCATATGTGGTTAGTGTGAATAATCATGAAGGTTAATTTTGCTATGTTTGTGCCAAGTTTAAGATGGTGTACATGGACCAACATGTAGTGACATCATTCTAATTGCATTTCAGTAAATACATTATTATTAGTTAATTATAAAACCAATCGATTAAATTAGGATTAATGATCATTCATAAAAGTTAAACATGTTTAATAACTATCACTGTACAGTACCAGTGTCAAACCTGCAGTGAATGTATAATACCAGTGTCAAACCTGCAGTGAATGTATGGTACCAGTGTCAAACCCGCAGTGAATATATGGTACCAGTGCCACATTGAATGTATTGTACCAGTGCCACAGTGAATGTATGGTACCAGTGCCACAGTGAATGTATTGTACCAGTGCCACAGTGAATGTATGATACCAGTGCCACAGTGAATGTATTGTACCAGTGCCACAATGAATGTATGGTACCAGTGCCACAATGAATGTATGGTACCAGTGTCACAGTGAATGTATGGTACCAGTGTCACAGTGAATGTATGGTACCAGTGTCACAGTGAATGTATGGGGCCTACAATGAATGCATGGTACAGATTTGGGGCCTACAATGAATGCATGGTACAAATTTGGGGCCTACAATGAATGCATGGTACAAATTTGGGGCCTACAATGAATGCATGGTACAAATTTAAGGCCAACAATGAATGCATGGTACAAATTTTAGGCCTACAATGAATGCACGGTACAAATTTTAGGCCTACAATGAATGCATGGTACAAATTTAGGGCCTACAATGAATGCATGGTGCTGCTGTGAATATGTGCTACTGGTGCCGGGTCACAGCACTTGTATGTATGGTACAGATAACTCACGGACTGACAGAATAATAATTCAGAACAAAAATTATCAACCATACAAGATTGTGAATTATCCATTGATTGAAGGCATGAGCCAATCAGACATCGACAAAATCAATGAATCATTGACAAAATTGATTAGTCAGGATAACATTATTATTATAATTAACATGTCATGTCAGAATAGAGGTAGGAACAATACGTATCTGTTGTTTTGTTAAACTAATTTTTTTGTTTTTCTCATTGCACATTCACAAATTAATAATTAATTACACCATTAACTTTCACAAGTGGTAAAGAACTCTCAGTTGATTTCTTGTTAAGAGTTTTTTATCTTAATTTATTTCTCTCTTTCCAATATTGACTCCAGCCATAAGTAAACTGTATTATTCCACTTGATTTAAAACTACTACGATCCCGTTAATCCAGCAGTGCAGACATAGCATCAGCAATGCCAGCCAGCTGATCAGCTGACATTAATATGTAATTAATATTTGAGCCGACCACAGTGCCAGTGCATCGATGGGTCTGTGACTGGGCTAAACCAATAGAGCATCCTCCCACCTCACATGCTGGCAGCTCCTAATGTATTTTGTTAAGCTTTTTGAGGCAGCCATGTTCCTTCCATCACTGTGCCTTGTGTCAGCCACACAATAGCTAGTCTGTCAGCACCAGGACTCGGCGGACAGTAATGACACTGACTCACTCAGACACAGGATGTCTTCATCAAGATTCACAATTCTGAGTTGTGTGTGTGGGTGTTGTAGACTGCCCTGTCTCTGTCAAAGCTTGCTACCATGTCAGGGAGACAGTCAGCTCTGTGCTGTGTGGTTTACTAACAGCTTGGCATCTAACGTCCAATATGTAGGCCTTGGATCGCAGCCATATCAAACCTATTGACACACGGATAGACTTAAACATTTCTCAGAGTTGTCATTATTGTATGACTGGCAATGGAACAAAACTTCAACACGTGGCCTAGACAACCCAAGTGTCGTATGTAAGTACACATGCCTAGACAACCCAAGTGTCGTATGTAAGTACACATGCCTAGACAACCCAAGTGTCGTATGTAAGTACACAGGCCTAGATAACCCAAGTGTCACATGTGTAAGTACATAGGCCAAGATAACCCAAGTGTCACATGTGTAAGTACATAGGCCAAGATAACCCAAGTGTCGTATGTAAGCACACAGACCTAGATAACCCAAGTGTCGTGTGGAACAAAACTTCAACACGTGGCCTAGACAACCCAAGTGTCGTATGTAAGTACACATGCCTAGACAACCCAAGTGTCGTATGTAAGTACACATGCCTAGACAACCCAAGTGTCGTATGTAAGTACACAGGCCTAGATAACCCAAGTGTCACATGTGTAAGTACATAGGCCAAGATAACCCAAGTGTCACATGTGTAAGTACATAGGCCAAGATAACCCAAGTGTCGTATGTAAGCACACAGACCTAGATAACCCAAGTGTCGTGTGGAACAAAACTTCAACACGTGGCCTAGACAACCCAAGTGTCGTATGTAAGTACACATGCCTAGACAACCCAAGTGTCGTATGTAAGTACACATGCCTAGACAACCCAAGTGTCGTATGTAAGTACACATGCCTAGACAACCCAAGTGTCGTATGTAAGTACACAGGCCAAGATAACCCAAAGTGTCGTATGTAAGTACATAGGCCAAGATAACCCAAGTGTCACATGTGTAAGTACATAGGCCAAGATAACCCAAGTGTCGTATGTAAGTACACAGGCCAAGATAATCCAAGTGTCATGTGTAAGTACATAGACCAAGATAACCCAAGTGTCACATGTGTAAGTACATAGGCCAAGATAACCCAAGTGTCATATGTAAGTACATAGGCCAAGATAACCCAAGTGTCATATGTAAGTACATAGGCCAAGATAACCCAAGTGTCGTGTGTAAGTACACAGGCCTAGATAACCCAAGTGTCATATGTAAGTACACAGGCCTAGACAACCCAAGTGTCGTGTGTAAGTACACAAGCCTAGACAACCCATTGATCATGTCACTGTCAAGTCACACCCCATGCATTGGTCATGTCCCTGTCAGGTCATACCAAAGTCATTGGTGTCACTGTCAGGTCATTTTACAGTCATTTGTTATGTCCCTGTCAGATCAGAGGGAGATCCATAAGGCCACAGTGAGTGATAGTGGCCTTGTCAGTCATTTATAATGTATACTCAACTGTCGCTGCCAGGCCTTGTTACATGGGAAGACGCTAAAATAAATATGATTAACATAATGCAAGAATTCAACAGGGACTTTCTGAAATTGGTATATTTATAGACATTGGCTGCCGTGTAGTAAGGCTGCAACTACCATTTCATCACGTTGACAAGCTACACGTACAACACATGCAGCCTACAGTCTTCTAGCTTTACAGGAAACTGTTTGATTTATGTGCATGATGATTTCTAGCAAAAGTGCATATCCCTGTCTTCAATAGACACCTCTATATCTATCTTAGATATCTCTCTATCCAAGCAGTGATGTCCTACCAAAGATATTTCTGTATTGTATGCCTCACTGTCCAAGCAATGGTGTTTGTACCTAAGAGATCTATAGTCTGTTATACTTAGACCTAATGTGGCTTTGATTCAGGCCAATATCGCACGAGCTGCTGTGAATAATAAAATAAATGGGTTAAAAATGTCGTACAAAGCTATTAGAGAATGTGAAGTGGGTGAGATAATTATAGAGTGAATGTTAGTTGTAATGCGCCATTACAAGGACTGCACTGGAATGTGATGGGGAGATTAGTGCGAGAGCAAGAGGCTTGCATAACTTGGCTGGAGTCTGCAGTGTGTTCACGTAACTCAACAACATACCGGATTGTTTCGGACTTTGTGTGAACTGAACAGGAATGTTTGCAACACCTTCCTTGTTCGTACATGGGTGTGCAATTAGAGGCATAGAGAGGGGGCAGCTTGGGTTGTTGGCTACAGGTACTACTCATATGAACAGTGGAAAGTGTACTCTTTTTGGAGACTTTTTAAAATAAATTGTATTTATGTTACAACTATGAAACTGAAACACACATAAACATTTGGCTGCCATTGGACTGGAAGTCTTCATCAGGAATTGTTAAAAAAATCTTTGTTTTGCTGATGTTTAAAATGTGTATGGAATTTTGGGTATTGACAGTTCTGTATGACTGAGAAATAACATAATTTGTAAATAGTTTACTTGTGGTATTGTTAATAAGTTACATGTATGATATCTCACTTACTGTCCAATATGTAATTATTAATATTAATTATTGAAACTGATTCTGAAATATCAGAATCATATGTATTTTTTTATTATATTTTTACATCTTATTATTTTGTACTAATCATATATATGTGACTATGTGAACTGCAGAGTATGATCATTTTTCCTTATATATGTGTAGGCTATTGGGATGTGTGCAATATTCACACATTCATCTTATAATTTCTCTAGTGTGATTTACTATAACATATAGTTAGTGGATACATTAACTACAAGTTTTTAACTTCTTGTGTATTCCTTTCAAACAACATTACGTATAATGCATTATATATCACAACAAAAATTATGTTGAGGCGATTACAACCTATACTGTCTATTTTGATGTTTGTTTGAATAAAGTATATTGAATTGAATAAGTGTAGTCTTGTGTAAATAAAAGTATCAGTTTAGTTGTGTGTGTGCATGAATGCACATGTTCCACCAGTGTCTTTTGAAAGAGCTGCCTTTGTAGACACTTGCCTTAAGTGGTATGTTTGAAGCCAGCTGGACCCCATGTGGCTGGCCAGGAGGCATTACCCAGTCATGTCCTGAGCCCATGAAGAACCATGATGGAATGTGTCTGTTGTTTAGAATGAAAGGAATGCAGCCTATTGAGCTGGCACTGCTCTCTTCAATGGCTTCTGGTTTACCTGAAAGCTGGGCCACCTTCCTCCTTACCCCAGTGTCTGGCTGTCTGTAGACAGTCTCTCTACCAGGTTCTTGCCAGTCTCTTGTGGGTCTCATCACCTCTACAGCTATGTTTATTGCCATGCAAGTTGTGTGCATGGGGTTGGAAAGGAGATGTTGACATTGTCAGCACTGACACTCAGTGTTGACACTGTCAGCATGAAATGGTCAGTGTTGAAACTGTTAACATTGACATTACAGTATTGAATATGTCAGCATTGAAACGGTCTGCATTTTTTGGCACTGTCAGCATCAATTGGCACTGTCAGCTTTAATACTGCTGGTGTTGACATTCAAGTACGAATGTGACAACTTCGAACATTGGTACTATGTCAGCATGTATGTTTGAATGTGTCAGCATATATAACATTGACAGTATGTCACTAAGTAACAATGTCACTGCTGACAATCAGTGTTCATTGTTGACACATTCATACATGACTGTAAAGACTCACACAATGCCTGTGCTCAATGTTGACACATTCATACATGAGCGTCAATGCTGACACAGTCCCAGTGCTCAATGTTGACACATTCATACATGAGCGTCAATGCTGACACAGTCCCAGTGCTCAATGTTGACACATTCATACATGAGCGTCAACACTGACAAAGTCCCAGTGCTCAATGTTGACACATTTATTCATACCTGTCAATACATCTCTTTTTATGCTGTCACAACCTTTAACGAGGATCACTGGTTGCAGGCCTGGTTGATGCGCAGCAGTTAGAATCCACATAGGGAAACATTGTGTTTTATCCCAAACTTAGACATGGTTTATTGATTGGTCTCTTCTAGTGCTGTCTGCCAGTGTCCCGCCATGTGCTCACTCTGTCAGCCATCTTGGCAGCTCCCGGGAGCTCTGAGCACAGCCATGCTAATCAGCTAGTCTCAGAGAGAAAATGCCATTCAAATATTTTACCACACAGCTGCCTTCTTTGTGATAGGAGCTGTCTCCATCGCAATAAGAACTATCTTGGTGTCAGTGGCAACAGGAACTGCCTTGGTGTCCATGGCGACGTGAACTGCCTTGGTGTCTGTTGTAACATAAACTGTCTTGGTGTCCATGACAACAGGAACTGTCTTGGTGTTCATGGCAACAGGAATTGTCTTGGTGTTCGTGGCTACAACTTACAAGAACTAGGTCATCACAAGTTAAAATATCCCTTTTTAAATTAACAGTTCTGTGTTTGTTAATTTTCAGAATGTTTGTGTGTGTGTGCATGCATGTTAGTGTATGTTTGTGTGCACACATGAGATCATGTGTGCGTGTGCATGCATGTTAGTGTATGTTTGTGTGCACACATCAGGTCATGTGTGTGTGTGCTTGCATGTGAGTTTGTGTGCACATATCCGATCGTGTGTGTGCATGCATGCATGTGAGTGTGTTTCTGTGCATAAATCAGATCGTGTGTGTGTGTGCTTGCATGTGAGTTTGCATGTGAGTTCGTGTGCACACATGAGTTCATGTGTGTATATGCATGCGACGCCATACGTGTGTGTGCATGCTTCATGTATGCTTCATGTATGCTTCATGTATGCTTCATGTATGCTTCATGTATGCTTCATGTATGCTTCATGTATGCTTCATGTATGCTTCATGTATGCTTCATGTATGCTTCATGTATGCTTCATGTATGCTTCATGTATGCTTCATGTATGCTTCATGTATGCTTCATGTATGCTTCATGTATGCTTCATGTATGCTTCATGTATGCTTCATTAGCACAAATGAAGACAATGTAATAAGAACTGAGCTGTCAGTGCCATATACAATCAGGTGTGAAGAATCTTTGTCAATGCTGTACACTGGATGCGGGAATAAACATGTTACTGTTGACTGGTTGACAGGGGTTTCCCCTAAAGCCCAGTTAACATGTTGACTAGACAATGGGTGCATTCTGACTGACTTGCACCACGTAAACACACTCTATTGCTGCAAAGGTAGTTACTTAGAAATGTGAGAGTTGAATAAATTCTGTTGAGCTTTAATTTGCTCCAGTACCTTTGGACAAGGGGTTGATCTTGAAAGGCAAATTCCTGAGGCCATTGAAAGTGCACTATTGTACAGTCTTGACCCACTAATGCCACCCTATCTTATCTGTGATGCCACCCTGTCTTATCTGTGATCAAACCCCTAGCCATGCTGACTGGGGGATCTTATCCTACCCAATTAAACTATGTCTGCCTTTGAACATCATTTAAAAGAACTTACAAAAAGCCAGCGTGCTGCCTGCTGTACTGGGCTGTGAATGGATGTGTAACATGTCATGAACAATGCATAGGGTGTCTCACAAGGCAGGTGACTGTCAACATGGGGCAGGTGACTTGAGTTTATGTCACTGTGTGTCAGAGGTTGTGATACCATGTGTCAGAGGTTGTGATGCCATGTGTCAGAGGTTGTGATGCCATGTGTCAGAGGTTGTGATGCCATGTGTCAGAGGTTGTGATGCCATGTGTCAGAGGTTGTGTCACGATGTGTCAGAGGTTGTGTCAATGTATGTCAGAGACTGTGCTGCCTCATTGGAGATGGAAGTGACAGTGAAGAAGATTAAAACAGTTAGTACTACACACTCTTGATCTACCGTAATCTACAGTCTATGTTGATGCCGTTAGGCAAACTAGAAAATGGCCAAGCCTATATTGTTCATAATCTTCTTGTATTTAGTCTGTGAGTTGTGTGGCTCGCTCAGCTTTATTTTGACTATTGACTTTCTCTCTTTTGTAGTGACATTGTCTGGTAATGTTTGAAGAAACATCCAGTTACTTCACCTTCAGTAGAAACAAGGGCTGTGTTTGGAAAGTTTGTTTACCCTCAGAATGTCTGCGATTTCCCAGACACAACAGATAATTAGAATTTACCTTGTAATTTAGCTGCAAAGGTAACCTTTTTCTAAAGATATTCTGTACTACACACTCTTGATCTACCGTAATCTACAGTCTATGTTGATGCCGTTAGGCAAACTAGAAAATGGCCAAGCCTATATTGTTCATAATCTTCTTGTATTTAGTCTGTGAGTTGTGTGGCTCGCTCAGCTTTATTTTGACTATTGACTTTCTCTCTTTTGTAGTGACATTGTCTGGTAATGTTTGAAGAAACATCCAGTTACTTCACCTTCAGTAGAAACAAGGGCTGTGTTTGGAAAGTTTGTTTACCCTCAGAATGTCTGCGATTTCCCAGACACAACAGATAATTAGAATTTACCTTGTAATTTAGCTGCAAAGGTAACCTTTTTCTAAAGATATTCTGTTTCACATAAGTTTTGTGCAGTTTTAGCTGATATTTGCATATACATATACTCACAAATACGGATATCACCCAACAAATTATTAGAAAAGGACGTAATTAAAAAATGTTATAGAACATTGCAGTCTCAGTGGTGTTTGGCAGTGGTATTGTAAAGTTGTATTTAGTCTGGCTTGTTTTGCAAGCTGCTGATGACGTTGTAGGAGTGAACAATCCAAGGCTTGCATCCAGCACCGTGGACTAGAGACACCATTTATCTCTAGGCACTAGTGACAGAACAAAACATGATATGAAAAACTTGTTTTGCTATGATTTGTACATGAAGATGTTACATAATGAGATTGTGCACTGATTCACCCAGATGCTTTGGCTGATGCTGGCATCACTTGAAAATATTCTCATTTTTGACCTAGACAGGAAGAGTTGAAGAGAACTGCTCTACGCAGTGCCTCGATCCAAAAAGCGTGTGTACTCGTGCATGTGTGTGTGTGTGCATGACAGAGAGGGGGGGTAGGGAGGGGTAAAGGTGTCAATCTCAATTAACCAACGCCCCACAGCTATTTCTATAGTGCATTCATGAAAGCAGTAACTAGTCAGGGCTATGAGAGCTGTGTAATCAGCCTATGATGACAGGTCATATAATGTTATGGCTGGATTGTAAATAGTGCTGCCCTCTGGTGAATGTATATTGAATATGTAGCTTTGTCAGTACTGCCCTCTGGCGAATAGATTGGGTGTCATCTATCTGTCTTGGTTGTGTGCATTTGAACATGCTATTTATTTAGGATCTACACTCAACACTTGGCCATGGGTTCAATAACCTTCACTAGGCCTTGGGTTCCTCATCCTACACTAGGCCATGGGTTCTACACCCTACACTAGGCCTTGGGTTCCTCATCCTACACTAGGCCATGGGTTCTACACCCTACACTAGGCCTTGGGTTCCTCATCCTACACTAGGCCATGGGTTCTACACCCTACACTAGGCCATGAGTTATACACCCTACACTAGGCCTTGGGTTCCTCATCCTACACTAGGCCATGGGTTCTACACCCTACACTAGGCCATGAGTTATACACCCTACACTAGGCCTTGGGTTCCTCATCCTACACTAGGCCATGGGTTCTACACCCTACACTAGGCCATGGGTTCTACACCCTACACTAGGCCATGTGTTATACACCCTACACTAGGCCTTGGGTTCCTCATCCTACACTAGGCCATGGGTTCTATACCCTACACTAGGCCATGTGTTATACACCCTACACTAGGCCTTGGGTTCCTCATCCTACACTTGGCCATGGGTTCTACACCCTACACTAGGCCATGGGTTCTACACCCTACACTAGGCCATGTGTTATACACCCTACACTAGGCCTTGGGTTCCTCATCCTACACTAGGCCATGGGTTCTACACCCTACACTAGGCCATGTGTTCTATACCCTACACTAGGCCATGGGTTATACACCCTACACTAGGCCATGAGTTATACACCCTACACTAGGCCTTGGGTTCCTCATCCTACACTAGGCCATGGGTTCTACACCCTACAATAGGCCTTGGGTTCCTCATCCTACACTAGACCATGGTTTCTACACCCCACACTAGGTCATGGGTTCTACTCTAGGCCGTGGGTTATAATACTACACTAGGTCATGAATTCTACACCCTACACTAGGCCATGTGTTATACACCCTACACTAGGCCTTGGGTTCCTCATCCTACACTAGGCCATGTGTTATACACCATACACTAGATCATGAATTCTACACTAGGCCATGTGTTATACACCCTACACTAGGCCTTGGGTTCCTCATCCTACACTAGGCCATGGGTTATAACACTACACTAGGCCATGAATTCTAAACCCTACACTAGGCCATGGGTTCTACACTCTACACTAAGCCATGGGTTCTACACAGTACACTAGGCCATGGGTTCTACACAATACACTAGGCCATGGGTTCTACACTCTACACTAGGCCATGGATTATACACCCCACACTAGGCCATGGGTTATACACCCCACACTAGGCCATGGGTTATACACTCCACACTAGGCCATCTCACATTCTATTCTGGGCTGTGCAGCGGTTAATGCAACAGTCCTGTTGAGGTCAATGAGCGAACTTGTGATACTTCTGACACATTTTGTATTGAGATGACATAATCTTGCAGTCTGCAGCCTGTATCCTGCATGGGGTGGTTCCAGCAGGGGTCATAAACTTGTAACATAGGGTAGGGTTGTGTAGGATTCATTTGGGTTAGCTGAGTACACTGGTACATTGACAGTATCGTGGATTACACATGGAGATGGTACACATGGAGAGCTGCAGTGGCATGGACAGGTTGGTAGATACTGGAGATGTTACACATGGAGAGCTGCAGTGGCATAGACAGGTTGGTAGATACTGGAGATGTTACACATGGAGAGCTGCAGTGGTACGGACAGGTTGGTAGATACTGGAGATGTTACACATGGAGAGCTGCAGTGGCACAGACAGGTTGGTAGATACTGGAGATGTTACACATGGAGAACTGCAGTGGTACGGACAGGTTGGTAGAGACTGGAGATGTTACACATGGAGAGCTGCAGTGGCATGGACAGGTTGGTAGAGACTGGAAATGTTACACATGGAGAGCTGCAGTGGTATGGACAGGTTGGTAGAGACTGGAGATGTTACACATGGAGAGCTGCAGTGGATAGGTTGGTAGAGACTGGATATGTTACATGGTTGTCTTAGTTGGTACTAACTAAAGACACAATGTTAGTGACTTGAGGTTACCTGCCCAGCAGACTGACATGATTGTATCTGGCGACCAGGCTATGACATCAGGCTATGACATCAGGCTATGTGATCTTGTGGTAGAATGACTACATTATAACAACATCACCAGACATTGTAGAATGACTACATTATAACAACATCACCAAACATTGTAGAATGACTACATTTATAACATCACCAGACATTGTAGAATGACTACATTTATAACAACATCACCAGACATTGTAGAATGACTACATTTATAACAACATCACCAGACATTGTAGAATTACTACACTTATAACAACATCACCAGACATTGTAAAATGACTACACTTATAACAACATCACCAGACATTGTAGAATGACTACATTTATAACATCACCAGACATTGTAGAATGACTACATTATAACAACATCACCAGACATTGTAGAATGACTACATTATAACAACATCACCAGACATTGTAGAATGACTACATTATAACAACATCACCAGACATTGTAGAATGACTACATTTATAACATCACCAGACATTGTAGAATGACTACATTTATAACAACATCACCAGACATTGTAGAATGACTACATTCATAACAACATCACCAGACGTTGTAGAATGACTACATTTATAACAACATCACCAGACATTGTAGAATGACTACATTTATAACAACATCACCAGACATTGTAGAATGACTACATTATAACAACATCACCAGACATTGTAGAATGACTACATTTATAACAACATCACCAGACATTGTAGAATGACTACATTATAACAACATCACCAGACATTGTAGAATGACTACATTTATAACAACATCACCAGACATTGTAGAATGACTACATTATAACAACATCACCAGACATTGTAGAATGACTACATTTATAACATCACCAGACATTGTAGAATGACTACATTTATAACAACATCACCAGACATTGTAGAATGACTACATTTATAACAACACCACCAGACATTGTAGAATGACTACATTTATAACAACATCACCAGACATTGTAGAATGACTACATTTATAACAACATCACCAGACATTGTAGAATGACTACATTATAACAACATCACCAGACATTGTAGAATGACTACATTATAACAACATCACCAGACATTGTAGAATGACTACATTTATAACAACATCACCAGACATTGTAGAATGACTACATTTATAACAACATCACCAGACATTGTAGAATGACTACATTTATAACAACATCACCAGACATTGTAGAATGACTACATTTATAACAACATCACCAGACATTGTAGAATGACTACATTCATAACAACGTCACCAGACGTTGTATAATGACTACATTGATAACATCACCAGACATTGTAGAATGACTACATTTATAACAACATCACCAAACATTGTAGAATGACTACATTTATAACATCACCAGACATTGTAGAATGACTACATTTATAACAACATCACCAGACATTGTAGAATGACTACATTCATAACAACATCACCAGACATTGTAGAATGACTACATTATAACAACATCACCAGACATTGTAGAATGACTACACTTATAACAACACCACCAGACATTGTAGAATGACTACACTTATAACAACACCACCAGACATTGTAGAATGACTACATTTATAACAACATCACCAGACATTGTAGAATGACTACATTTATAACAACATCACCAGACATTGTAGAATGACTACATTTATAACAACACCACCAGACATTGTAGAATGACTACATTTATAACAACATCACCAGACATTGTAAAATTACTACATTTATAACAACATCACCAGACATTGTAACATTACTACACTTATAACAACATCACCAGATGTTGCAGAATGACTACATTTATTGAGTTCTAGGAAGGCTAAGTGAGTTAGAGACTCAGTGTGTGTTTGTGTTATTTCCAGTTTGTTTAAGCCATGAGTTAATTGCATGTAATGATCCAGCCATGCCTAGAGTAGGGAATGATTACATAGATAGACATCAAGTGTTGTCCCAGGCCACATGCAGACCAGGGCAATGCGGATGGTAATAGGGCAATATTAATGTCAACTAATTGAGAGATGATGTTTTTTGCCCATGTGGGTGAACCTGGTGAGGTAGTCTCTGTCACAGAGCAGACAGGAGGGGTGCAGGCGGTGGAACCGGGAGTTTACCCCAGCATAGTAGCCGGTGTAGGGATGAGCGCGCCGGCTTGGATAGGGGCAGCGGGCAGGAGGGCAATACTCAAGCCCACTGTCTGCCCCAAACCCCCCATCACAAGGCAGACCAGTATCTGGTAAGGCAGACCAGTATCCAGTAATGTGTCTTCATTAGAGGTAAGACAGATTTACAACAGGTTTTACAGATTGTACAAGCTACAGTGAACAATAGCCAGGGCAGCAATGACACTGGGGGGGGGGGGTGAAGTTGGTCAACAACTCAACAAGTCACAATGTAACTTACTGGGCCATTGATAGACCAGAGTAACAGGGCCACTGATAGACCATAGTAATAGGGCCATTGATAGACCAAAGTAACTGGGCCACTGATAGGCCAGTGTAACAGGGCCATTGATAGACGAAAGTAACAGGGCCACTGATAGACGAAAGTAACAGGGCCATTGATAGACGAAAGTAACTGGGCCACTGATAGACCAGAGTAACAGGGCCATTGATAAACGAAAGTAACAGGCCACTGATAGACCAGAGTAACAGGGCCACTGATAGACAAGAGTAACAGGGCCATTGGTAGACCAGAGTAACAGGGCCATTGATAGACCAAAGTAACTGTGCCACTGATAGACCAGAGTAACAGGGCCATTGATAAACCAAAGTAACTGGGCCATCGATAAACCAGAGTAACAGGGCCACTGATAGACCAAAGTAACTGGGCCACTGATAGACCACAGTAACTGGACTGTTGATAGACCAGAGTAACCAGGCCACTGATAGATTGTGCCTCTGGCAGGCCATGGTATGTGGGGCTGGGTGTGTGGGCTATGAGACAAGGAAGTAAGACAGAGACTGTAAGAAGGGGAAATGAGCCCAGCTGGTTATCTTGCCTCAGTTGCTACAGCCGCCAGTGGGATGTGTAATTCCTGCCAGGTGTGTCTTGGCAGCCGCTAGAAGCTGAATTCATTACAAGGCACTCTCTGGTTATCTTCTGCCCTTCGTTACTTCCCTGTTCCTGCCCCAGCAGTTTTAATCCAGAGCAAAACCAGTTTTGATCCCATAGAGTGTTCAGGCTTTAACACTGTAAAATGGAAGTGTGAGTAACCACTGGCAGTGACCCGACAGCCTATGTACAGCATGCAGCCCATCTGTATTGGGCACCCCGTGTAGTGGGCAGCCTGTGTGTTGCAGGAAACCCATGTGTAGTGGTGGGCTGCCCGTGTGTACACTGTGTAGTGGGCACCTTGTGTGTATGCTGTGTAGAGAGCAGCCCATGTGTAGTGGGCAGCCTGTGTGTATGCTGTGTAGAGAGCAGCCCATGTGTAGTGGGCAGCCTGTGTGTAGTGGGCAGCCTGTGTGTATGCTGTGTAGAGAGCAGTCCGTGTGTAGTGGGCAGCCCATGTGTAGTGGGCAGCCTGTGTGTATGCTGTGTAGAGAGCAGTCCATGTGTAGTGGGCAGCCCATGTGTAGTGGGCAGCCTGTGTGTATGCTGTGTAGAGAGCAGTCCGTGTGTAGTGGGCAGCCCATGTGTAGTGGGCAGCCTGTGTGTAGTGGGCAGCCTGTGTGTATGCTGTGTAGAGAGCAGCCCATGTGTAGTGGGCAGCCTGTGTGTATGCTGTGTAGAGAGCAGCCCATGTGTAGTGGGCAGCCCATGTGTAGTGGGCAGCCTGTGTGTATGCTGTGTAGAGAGCAGCCCATGTGTAACGGGCAGCCCATGTTTTGTAGGCAGCCCATGTGTAGTGGACACCCCATGTGTAGTGGGCAGTCCATGTGTAGTGGGCAGCCTGTGTGTAGTGGGCACCCTGTGTGTATGCTGTGTAGAGAGCAGCCCATGTGTAACGGGCAGCCCATGTTTTGTGGGCAGCCCATGTGTAGCGGGCAGCCCATGTGTAGTGGGCAGCCCATGTGTAGTGTGCAGCCCATGTGTAGTGGGCAACCCGTGTGTACACTGTGTAGTGGGCAGCCTGTGTATAGCTGGCTTCCTGTCTATGGCTGGCAGCCTGTGTGTACACTATGTGGTGGCCAGTCTGTGTTTGTCTTGCAGCCTGTGGGAGGGGGTGCCAGTGCCCAGGGGTGGGGTGGGGAGGGTGCCAAGGCCCAGCTGTTTGCACTGGAGGCTGTTGTGGTTTACCTGGCTGTTATCCCACAGCTTGTGCAAGGTGAGACAAGCGCCTGCTGCAGCCAGCCTGGTGGGTCTAGCCTCACTGGTCTACAGGTGTTGTGTGCTCCAGCCTCTTGTAACGCTGCCAGTCTCAAACTCTGCTACAACACACGCACTGCTCAGTGGTCACTTTCACTCGGCTGTGTCTCGTGAGATCTGTGGGATCCTGTGATCTGTGAGATCATGACATAGACAGCCAGGAAGTATTGACACAGACAAGTGTGCATTGCGGCTGAGAAGAGTTGAACTTGTGAGAGAATGAAGCAAGCGTCTAGCAGCATATGTGATTGTGATTTGTTGGTCCACTGAAGCAGCCAAGTACAGCCCTGACATAGGATCTGTCACGCTTCACATGCTTGCGACATACAACTACTGTCATGGTTGACACTTGACATGGTGACAGTGTTGTGTCACCAATGACGTTAGTTAGGTTACATTGGTGTGTGTGTCCAAGCTATGTCGACATCCTGATAGCCAGGAGCAGTGGGCTGCTAGGGAGGAATCCCTCTCCCTCAAAGCTACGACTAGGGAGTGGTTAGGCATCGAGGGATCAGGCGCGTGGATAGATGGCAGTTGGAGGCGACATGTATGCCCCTGTCCAGCTCATGTACGTATCCCATATTCTGTTGGTTGTCTTGTTGAGGTTTTTCAACAGTCTTCTACCAAGAGTGGGTCGTCTTGTTGAGGTCTTTCAACAGTCTCCAACCAGGAGTTGGTTGTCTTGTTGAAGTCTTTCAACAGTCTCCAACCAGGAGTTGGTTGTCTTGTTTTCAACAGTCTCCAACCAGGAGTTGGTTGTCTTGTTGAAGTCTTTCAACAGTCTCCAACCAGGAGTTGGTTGTCTTGTTGAGGTCTTTCAACAGTCTCCAACCGGGAATTGGTTGTCTTGTTGAGGTCTTTCAACAGTCTCCAACCGGGAGTTGGTTGTCTTGTTGAGGTCTTTCAACAGTCTCCAACCGGGAATTGGTTGTCTTGTTGAGGTCTTTCAACAGTCTCCAACCGGGAGTTGGTTGTCTTGTTGAGGTCTTTCAACAGTCTCAAACCGAGAGTTGGTTGTCTAGTTGAGGTCTGAAATGATCATTTGTATAGAAATACAACCTGTATATATATATTATAATGTGCTCACTATCAGCTTTCTTCACTAGTATTATTGCAGAATTTGTTTCCGGTCAAAATGAAACATCAAGTTAATGTATTTAATGAGGTCTGTAGTACAGTAGGTTACTAAAAAGCCATGCCATGAGTTACTAAAAGTGCTACTTTATACATATTTGCAATAATAATAATAATTATTATTACTTCATGGACTGGCCCAATTGTGATCTGACCACAATGTTCCATGTACGTGAAGTTGTGAATATCATGAAACCATGGACATGATCGTCATGTTCATGTACAGAGCCATTCATTTAACATCTTGCACTAACATCATATATTATTTATCAGAGTTTTATTTAAGTTCAGTTATTCATAAAATCAGTGAAATCCTATTATTTACAGCTGGAGAACACAGTGAACATGAGTGTGAATGCAGTCAATTGATGTGAAATGGTAATATGACAGTAAGTTGTAGTCACCTAGAAAATCCATTGCTGTGTGATATCGCATGCTTTCAGTATATCTTAAAAACCCATATTTTTGTACAGTTACTTATTCAAAGTTTTAGGATTTATTTTTAGAGAATGAATGTTCAAAATAATAGCTGTTTGAAGTTTGATTTCACACATCATAGAAGCTGTTTATCTGTGGCCTACTTGAGTACTGCCATGCATTGATCGTGGTAGTCTAATGCCAGTGAGCAGACAGCCTTGAGTCTAACTCAGCCATTCAGGGCCAGCATGATTCACCTAATGTAATAGTCTACAGTCAGTCCATGTGGAAACAGTCTAACTGCACCAATAATAACATTATATCTGACACATTCAATGTCTCAAAGCTCCTCGAAGCATCTGTCTCTAACAGCGTGCTTGTTGTAGACTCCTACCCTCCCAGAAAATGTGATAGAGAGAGGGTGTGTTACATTGTTTATATACATTCACCCTCCTAGACTGTGTATGAGAAAGAGGGGCTTACATTGTTTTGCTATACACTTCCACCCTCCCAGAGTCGAGAGAGAGAGAGAGAGAGAGAGAGAGAGAGAGAGAGAGAGAGAGAGAGAGAGAGAGAGAGAGAGAGAGAGAGGGGGAGGGGGGCCTACATTGTTTTGTTGAACACTTCCATCCTCAAAGACTATAAAGAGAGAGGGGGCGTCATTGTTTTTTGTACACTTTCACCCTCCCAGATGACGAGAGAGAGAGAGAGTGAGAGGGGGTCTGCATTGCTTTGTTGTCCCAGACTGCACACCCACAGCATGAGAGAGAATGAGACCTCCCTGTCCTAATAAGACATTTTTTTTCGTCTCAACTGTTGTGATTATTGAGATGAAGGATGAAGACTCGAGGACCCACTCAATAATTCAGTGTCTGCTGACATTCAGTGGTGTAGACAGCAATGGACCAGCCCTGTAGGTGGTGATGCTCATGAATGGAGGGGGAACGTGTCTTTATCAAGATGTATCCTGACGTAGTCTTCTCTTGTCCTGGTGTCCTTATCAAGTTGTGTCCTGATATAGTTTTCTCTTGTCCTGGTATCGTAATGCACAGTTTGCCATAACATTATTAAGAGTAAAACGCTGCTATGTTTTGGACGAAGGACTGCATAATAAATCATTTAACTTTCATCCAAACATTGGATGGTTGTTGACTTTGCATCTAACATGTTTCATAAACAAGCCTGTATCTTTCTTATCCACATCCTGGCTCTTCTCACTCTAGTCTGTGCCTATAAAGTGTCCTTACTCTAGTCTGTGCCTAGAAAGTGTCCTTACTCTAGCCTGTGCCTAGAAAGTGTCCTTCCTCTAACCTGTGCCTAGAAAGTGTCCTTGTCACTATTTTATTAGTTCTGCTAACGAGAGCCAATCTGAGTGACAGTGTGTTCTAATTGGTCAACAATCTACATAAACAGTCCTGATGTCTCTGGTATGTCTATGTCTCTGGTCTGCCCGTTGTCTGTCTGTGTCTCTGGTCTGTCTAGGTCTCTAGTCTGTGTTTGGCTCTGGTCTGCCCGTTGTCTGTCTGTGTCTCTGGTCTGTTTGTGGTCTGTCTGTGTCTCTGGTCTGTCTATGTATCTGGTCTGCCCGTTGTCTGTCTGTGTCACTGGTCTGTTTGTCGTCTGTCCGTGTCTCTGGTCTTTCTTTGGCTCTGGTCTGTCCGTTGTCTGTCTGTGTCTCTGGTCTGTCTATGTCTCTGGTCTGCCTGTTATCTGTCTGTGTCTGTGGTCTGTTTGTGGTCTGTCTATGTCTCTGGTCTGCCTGTTATCTGTCTGTGTCTGTGGTCTGTCTCTGGTCTGTCTATGTCTCTGGTCTGCCTGTTATCTGTCTGTGTCTGTGGTCTGTCTCTGGTCTGTCTATGTCTCTGGTCTGCCTGTTATCTGTCTGTGTCTGTGGTCTGTTTGTGGTCTGTCTATGTCTCTAGTCTGCCTGTTATCTGTCTGTGTCTGTGGTCTGTCTCTGGTCTGCCTGTTATCTGTCTGTGTCTCTGGTCTGTCTGTTATCTGTCTGTGTCTGTGGTCTGTCTGTGGTCTGTCTATGGACTGTTGACAGTGGGGAGGTGCACCTTTGTTTACCTGATTCCACTACAACATTCACAACCTTAACACCCTACCCCCTTGTTCACAACCCTAACACCTTACCCCCTCATTCACAACCCTACCACCCAACCCCCTCATTCATAAACCTAGCACCATACCCCCTCATTCACATACCTTGCACCCTACCCCATCATTCACAAACCTAGCATCCTGCCCCCTCATTCACAACCCTAGCACCCTACCCCTTCATTCACAAATCGAGCACCCTACACCTTCATTCACAGAACTAGCGTCATACCCCCTCATTCACAAAACTAACATCATACCCCCTCATTCACAACACTAGCACCCTACCACATCATTCACAACCCTAGCATCCTACCCCCTCATTCACAACCCTAGAACACCCTACCCCCTCATTCACAAATCGAGCACCCTACCCCCTCATTCAACACCCTAACACCCTACCCCCTCATTCACAACCCTAGCACCCTACCCCCTCATTCACACCCCTAGTACCCTACCTCCTCATTCACAACCTTATTATTATTATAGCATCATCTCCCCATCTTCTTCTTGGAAGTGTTCCTGATATAATAGCTATTGCTTCAAAACTAAGACACTATTTCTTAATTTGAGCAATATATGCTAATATTATGTTGATGTTATAATGTCCGTGATTACTTGCCATTGTATGACTACCTGCAGTTATATCATTACTTGCATGTAAATAAATGAGTATCATAAAAAAGCTGCGGAAATTTGCAAGGTTTTGCGCATATAAAGTAGAATATTACAGCCATATCCACATGGAACCTAGTCAGTGTATTCAACAATCAATAGTGAGACGGAATGAGGCCGTGAGAATCGACCTGGGATGTTAAATTGAGTGAAAGCTGCCACATTGCCCGGCCTCTGCGTTCTTGTGTCGTGGTAACAACGCTCAGGCTGCAGGCTGTTCCCTTCATTAGGTGGAGGCATGCAGTTAGCTCTGGTAATTGGAGGATACAGTCAGGCCTGGTAGTTGGACGATACAGTCAGGCCTGGTAGTTGGACGATACAGTCAGGTCTGGTAGTTGGACTGTACAGTCAGGTGTGGGAAGTTGGTGGATATGGTCTGGCCTGGTAGTTGGACGATACAGTCAGGCCTGGTAGTTGGAGGATACGGTCAGGCCTGGTAGTTGGAGGATACGGTCAAGCCTGGTAGTTGGAGGATACGGTCAGGTTTGGTTGTTGGAGGATACAGTCAGGTGTGGTAGTTGGTGGATACAGTCAGGCCTGGCACTTGGAGGATACAGTCAGGTGTGGTAGTTGGGTTAGGCTACCTTGGCAGTACACCTTGGAGCTACTCCTCCCTGCTTTCATTCTCTCGCTTCGGCCATCAACATGGTGAAGAGAAACCCTTTCGGGTGAGGCAGCTTTATCTTGACTGTGGCGCTGGCTTGTGCGAACGTGCATGCGCAGGTGCACATATGTGTGTACTAACTGTACTTGTGTGGTTTAAGTTGTTTGTGTGTGTGTCTTAAATACACAACAGAACAGATGTGTTATACAGTGTGTTGCTCACCTCTACACTGCTCAGTGAGGGTGAGTGAGAGAGGGTGAGTGAGAGAGAGAGAGGGTGTGAGAGAGAGGGTGAGAGAGACAGTGAGAGAGACAGAGAGAGAGAGAGAGAGAGAGAGAGAGAGAAAGGGTGAGAGAGAGAGGGTGTGAGAGAGAGGGTGTGAGAGACAGGAGAGAGAGAGAGAGAGAGAGAGAGAGAGAGAGAGGAGAGAGAGAGAGAGAGAGAGAGAGAGAGAGAGAGAGAGAGAGAGAGAGAGAGAGAGAGAGAGAGAGAGAGAGAGAGAGAGAGAGAGAGAGAGAGAGAGAGAGAGAGAGAGAGAGAGAGAGAGAGAGAGAGAGAGAGAGAGAGAGAGAGAGAGAGAGAGAGAGAGAGAGAGAGAGAGAGAGAGAGAGGAGAGAGAGAGAGAGAGAGAGAGAGAGAGAGAGAGAGAGAGAGTGGGTGACAGAGAGAGCAAGAATAAGAGCCAGGAGAGCAAGAGCCAGGAGAGCAGAGTAGACTGTTGAAGACTTGGTTCTCTTGTGAAATGATTGGATAATACAATTTTCCTACCCGTACAGTGCAGTAATTGAATAAGGAGAGGGATTAGTGGATGGTCTAGCTTTGAATACATCACGGAGCAACACTGGTGATTTACACATAATCATAATAATAGACAGCCTGTGAATTGGTCCAACAGAGACCTAGGCAGGTGTGCACATGTACATAATCATAATAATAGACAGCCTGTGAATTGGTCCAACAGAGACCTAGGCAGGTGTGCACATGTACATAATCATAATAATAGACAGCCTGCGAATTGGTCCAACAGAGACCTAGGCAGGTGTGCACATGTACATAATCATAATAATAGACAGCCTGTGAATTGGTCCAACAGAGACCTAGGCAGGTGTGCACATGTACATAATCATAATAATAGACAGCCTGCGAATTGGTCCAACAGAGACCTAGGCAGGTGTGCACATGTACATAATCATAATAATATTACATATATCAGCATGTGTGTTTCTATCAATAGTGAGGCTGGCAATAAGCAGGCAATCATTCAATGTTTTCACAGCCCTATCACCTGCAGATGTAACTACTTAACTCATGAGTGTAGGAGACAGTCGACTCATGAGTGTAGGAGACAGTCGACTCATGAGTGTAGGAGACAGTCGACTCATGAGTGTAGGAGACAGTCGACTCATGAGTGTAGGAGACAGTCAACTCATTAGTGTAGGAGACAGTCGACTCATGAATGTAGGAGACAGTCGACTCATGAGTGTGTTGCTATGTTGCAGTGAGCACTCTATCGTGGCAGCACGAGCCTCCGTCATGGTATATGACGATGGCAACAAGAAGTGGGTGCCCAGTGGCTCCTCCCAGGGGCTGTCAAAAGTACACATCTACCACCACTCAGTCAACAACACCTTCCGTGTCGTCGGTCGCAAGCTCCAGGACCACGAGGTACGTACAGCAAGGTCTGGTGATCCAGTCAGTTCTTTTTTGTTTGTGTCAACTTCTCTACCTTCCTACAGCGTCACACTACCACAATGGTTCATGTCACTAGTCTGGCTCACTTCATTGTTGTGTCATGTGATCGTGTAGGTGGTCATCAACTGTGTTGTATGATTGTGTAGGTGGTCATCAACTGTGTTGTGTGATTGTGCTGGTAGACAGATCTGTCCTTGTGACTATGCCCTGTCATTTAGGTCCTGGGGTGATATGGAATTGGTACAGACAGATCTGTCCTTGTGACTATGCCCTGTCATTTAGGTCCTGGTGTGATATGGAATTGGTACAGACAGATCTGTCCTTGTGACCACACCCTGTCATTTAGGTCCTGGTGTGATATGGAATTGGTACAGACAGATCTGTCCTTGTGACTATGCCCTGTCATTTAGGTCCTGGTGTGATATGGAATTGGTACAGACAGATCTGTCCTTGTGACTATGCCCTGTCATTTAGGTCCTGGTGTGATATGGAATTGGTACAGACAGATCTGTCCTTGTGACTATGCCCTGTCATTTAGGTCCTGGGGTGATATGGAATTGGTACAGACAGATCTGTCCTTGTGACTATACCCTGTCATTTAGGTCCTGGTGTGATATGGAATTGGTACAGACAGATCTGTCCTTGTGACTATACCCTGTCATTTAGGTCCTGGTGTGATATGGAATTGGTACAGACAGATCTGTCCTTGTGACTATACCCTGTCATTTAGGTCCTGGTGTGATATGGAATTGGTACAGACAGATCTGTCCTTGTGACTATACCCTGTCATTTAGGTCCTGGTGTGATATGGAATTGGTACAGACAGATCTGTCCTTGTGACTATACCCTGTCATTTAGGTCCTGGTGTGATATGGAATTGGTACAGACAGATCTGTCCTTGTGACTATACCCTGTCATTTAGGTCCTGGTGTGATATGGAATTGGTACAGACAGATCTGTCCTTGTGACTATACCCTGTCATTTAGGTCCTGGTGTGATATGGAATTGGTACAGACAGATCTGTCCTTGTGACTATACCCTGTCATTTAGGTCCTGGTGTGATATGGAATTGGTACAGACAGATCTGTCCTTGTGACTATACCCTGTCATTTAGGTCCTGGTGTGATATGGAATTGGTACAGACAGATCTGTCCTTGTGACTATGCCCTGTCATTTAGGTCCTGGGGTGATATGGAATTGGTACACACAGATCTGTCCTTGTGACTATACCCTGTCATTTAGGTCCTGGGGTGATATGGAATTGGTACACCCTGATCTGTCCTTGTGACTATACCCTGTCATTTAGGTCCAGGGGTGAT
This sequence comes from Escarpia spicata, assembly GCA_963995525.1. Classification (NCBI taxonomy): domain Eukaryota; kingdom Metazoa; phylum Annelida; class Polychaeta; order Sabellida; family Siboglinidae; genus Escarpia; species Escarpia spicata. The sequence goes on along the minus strand of OZ023211.1, from coordinate 48,784,540 downwards.
ATGGAATTGGTACACCCTGATCTGTCCTTGTGACTATACCCTGTCATTTAGGTCCTGGGGTGATATGGAATTGGTACACACTGATCTGTCCTTGTGACTATACCCTGTCATTTAGGTCCTGGGGTGATATGGAATTGGTACACACTGATCTGTCCTTGTGACTATACCCTGTCATTTAGGTCCTGGTGTGATATGGAATTGGTACACACTGATCTGTCCTTGTGACTATACCCTGTCATTTAGGTCCTGGGGTGATATGGAATTGGTACACCCTGATCTGTCCTTGTGACTATACCCTGTCATTTAGGTCCTGGGGTGATATGGAATTGGTACAGACAGATCTGTCCTTGTGACTATACCCTGTCATTTAGGTCCTGGGGTGATATGGAATTGGTACACCCTGATCTGTCCTTGTGACTATACCCTGTCATTTAGGTCCTGGGGTGATATGGAATTGGTACACACTGATCTGTCCTTGTGACTATACCCTGTCATTTAGGTCCAGGGGTGATATGGAATTGGTACACCCTGATCTGTCCTTGTGACTATACCCTGTCATTTAGGTCCTGGGGTGATATGGAATTGGTACATACTGATCTGTCCTTGTGACTATACCCTGTCATTTAGGTCCTGGGGTGATATGGAATTGGTACATACTGATCTGTCCTTGTGACTATACCCTGTCATTTAGGTCCTGGGGTGATATGGAATTGGTACATACTGATCTGTCCTTGTGACTATACCCTGTCATTTAGGTCCTGACAGGACAGGGGATACACAGATCTTCACAAAACTTGACATGCGATGAAGCATTGTCAGTCATTTTGTCCAGAGACTGATATTCTTCTTCAAACACAGATCATTTTGATGCTAGCAAAACAGCCGTGTAGATCAATCTTTGTCACTTTTTTCTGGAATATGTATGGCTTGGACTGTTTCTGCAGTTGTCTGTCAGTTGGTAGGCACATAATAGTGTTATGATCTAACAAGCCCAAAGGAGACAACCTACTGCATTCATAGGCCTTGTTGACATTACAGTAGATCTGATGGAGTGTGTTTGCCGATTTGGTGGAGCAGTCAACATATTGTTTGTACTGAGGCAGTGTTTTGTTCAGTCTGTATTATTAAAGTCACCAGTCATAATAACAGCTGCATCAGGTTTGCTGTTTTCAACAGTGTGCACGAGCGTTGCTATTTCGCGAGCAGCTGAATCACTAATGCCGCTGTGTGGAATGTAAACAACAACCAGGGCAATACAGCAGATCTCAGATTATGCATGTATTCATCAACTGTGTCATGTGATTGTGTAGGTGGTCATCAACTGTGTTATGTGATTGTGTAGGTGGTCGTCAAATATGTTGTGTGATTGTGTAGATGGTCATCAACTGTGTCATGTGATTGTGTAGGTGGTCATCAACTGTGTTGTGTGATTGTGTAGGTGGTCATCAACTGTGTCATGTGATTGTGTAGGTGGACATTAACTGTCTTGTGTGATTGTGCAGGTGGTCATCAGCTGTGTTGTGTGATTGTGTAGGTGGTCATCAACTGTCTTGTGTGATTATGCAGGTGGTCATCAACTGTGTTGTGTGATTGTGCAGGTGATCGTCAACTGTTGTGTGATTGTGTAGGTGGTCATCAACTGTGTCATGTGATTGTGTAGGTGGTCATCAACTGTCTTCTGTGATTGTGCAGGTGGTCATCAGCTGTGTTGTGTGATTGTGTAGGTGGTCATCAACTGTCTTGTGTGATTGTGCAGGTGGTCATCAACTGTGTTGTGTGATTGTGTAGGTGGTCATCAACTGTCTTGTGTGATTGTGCAGGTGGTCATCAGCTGTGTTGTGTGATTGTGTAGGTGGTCATCAACTGTGTTGTGTGATTGTGCAGGTGGTCATCAACTGTGTTGTGTGATTGTGCAGGTGATCGTCAACTGTTGTGTGATTGTGCAGGTGATCGTCAACTGTGTTGTGTGATTGTGTAGGTGGTCATCAACTGTGTTGTGTGATTGTGCAGGTGGTCATCAACTGTCTTCTGTGATTGTGCAGGTGGTCATCAACTGTCTTCTGTGATTGTGTAGGTGGTCATCAACTGTGTTGTGTGATTGTGTAGGTGGTCATCAACTGTGTTGTGTGATTGTGCAGGTGGTCATCAACTGTCTTCTGTGATTGTGCAGGTGGTCTTCAACTGTCTTCTGTGATTGTGTAGGTGGTCATCAACTGTGTTGTGTGATTGTGTAGGTGGTCATCAACTGTCTTGTGTGATTGTGCAGGTGGTCATCAGCTGTGTTGTGTGATTGTGTAGGTGGTCATCAACTGTCTTCTGTGATTGTGCAGGTGGTCATCAGCTGTGTTGTGTGATTGTGTAGGTGGTCATCAACTGTCTTCTGTGATTGTGCAGGTGGTCATCAGCTGTGTTGTGTGATTGTGTAGGTGGTCATCAACTGTCTTCTGTGATTGTGTAGGTGGTCATCAGCTGTGTTGTGTGATTGTGTAGGTGGTCATCAACTGTCTTCTGTGATTGTGCAGGTGGTCATCAGCTGTGTTGTGTGATTGTGTAGGTGGTCATCAACTGTCTTGTGTGATTGTGCAGGTGGTCATCAACTGTGTTGTGTGATTGTGCAGGTGATCGTCAACTGTTGTGTGATTGTGCAGGTGATCGTCAACTGTGTTGTGTGATTGTGTAGGTGGTCATCAACTGTGTTGTGTGATTGTGCAGGTGGTCATCAACTGTCTTCTGTGATTGTGCAGGTGGTCATCAACTGTGTTGTGTGATTGTGTAGGTGGTCATCAGCTGTGTTGTATGATTGTGTAGGTGGTCATCAACTGTGTTGTGTGATTGTGCAGGTGGTCATCAACTGTGTTGTGTGATTGTGCAGGTGATCGTCAACTGTGTTGTGTAATTGTGTAGGTGGTCATCAACTGTGTTGTGTGATTGCATGGATTCCCTTGAAACGTGGAAACGCGTCAGTGACGCGTTGTACACTGGAATGCCGCATACTTTTTACCGCTTGTGCCCAAAAGACACATAATTAATTAATAACATGTTAATCAACTGATTTGGGGCACATCAAATTTTGAAAAGGCATAGTTCAATCACTGGTGTACGCAAAGGGCACATGCAAGTCTTTTTCCAGATCGATTCCTGGATTTTGCAGGTGTGATTGTGCTGGTGTTCATCAACTGTGTTGTGTGATTGATTGTGGCAGGTGGTCATCAACTGTGTCATGTGATTGTGCTGGTGTTCATCAACTGTGACATGTGATTGATTGTGGCAGGTGGTCATCAACTGTGTTGTGTGATTGTGCTGGTGGTCATCAACTATGTCATGTGATTGTGGCAGGAGTTCATCAACTGTGTCATGTGATTGTGCAGGTGGTCATCAACTGTGTCATGTGATTGTGCAGGTGGTTATCAACTGTGTCATGTGATTGTACAGGTGGTCATCAACTGTGTCATGTGATTGTGCAGGTGGTCATCAACTGTGTCATGTGATTGATTGTGGCAGGAGTTCATCAACTGTGTCATGTGATTGTGCAGGTGGTCATCAACTGTGTCATGTGATTGTGGCAGGAGTTCATCAACTGAGTCATGTGATTGTGCAGGTGGTCATCAACTGTGTCATGTGATTGTGGCAGGAGTTCATCAACTTTGTCATGTGATTGTGCAAGTGGTAATCAACTGTGTCATGTGATTGTGACAGGAGTTCATCAACTGTGTCATGTGATTGTGCAGGTGGTCATCAACTGTGTCATGTGATTGTGCAGGTGGTCATCAACTGTGCCATCCTGAAGGGCCTCAAGTACAACCAGGCTACACCGACCTTCCACCAGTGGCGAGACAATCGCCAGGTGTACGGCCTCAACTTCACAAGTCAGGATGACGCTAGTAACTTTGCAGCAGCCATGTTGACAGCTCTAGAAAGTCTAAACAGTACGTGTCAAGTCAGTAATTTGTCTGTAAGTAGGCACACTGATTTTCCATTTAAAAACAGGCACAGTCCCATTCTGGTTAAAAACAGATTACGTTTTCAATTATGTATTTTCTGCTTCAAGAAAAGGCAAACTCCTTTTCAAATGACACATTTTCAAATCACAGATTTTCCATTTAAAAGAGTACATTGAAAGTGGCATTTCAAATGCACTATTTCTAAAGAGGCACATTTCTGTTTATAATAAGAAAAGAAATAGTTTATTTCAAAATTAACTTAAAAAATTGAAACATTCTGTGTTATCTCTAAAATACCACATTGTTATGATCTCTGTATCCAAATAATACTGTTTTACAGTGTGGTAATTTTTGTAATAGCATTTATTTGTTCAGTATTTACAACACAGTAACAACCGTGCAGAACACATGTAGATAATAAAATAATAATTCCAGTCACACGGTAACACATATGACAGCTGTGATCAGTGCAGCAATGCTCCGTAGACAAGTTAACAATTGTAAACTATTCAGTCATGTTAATAATTATGATTATTTAAATCGCTGATGCGGTTTCAGTTTTTTCTAGCCATAAGCTAATGTCCAACAGAATTTGTTAGAACTATCAACTTGTGGCTACATCCCTTTGCGAGCCAGAGAGACGGAGGCTGTTGTTATTCCTTCACTTCAGAGTTTGTTGTTTTAAAACTGGAATCTGTATATTTATGGGTTTTAAGGCTGTGAGCTACATTTAATAATTGACATATTTTTATTGCATTTAGTAAACAATCAGAAAATCAAGAAATGTTTTAGTGCCTGTCACCTGCATCCCAGTTTATGCCAGTAGACATAATATATATAATAATAATAATTTTATTTATAAAGCGCCGTATATCCGGAATATAATTCTGCTCAGAGGCGCATAAAAATACAACATTGTTACAATGTAAATATACAGTTGTTTGAGCTTACGTGGTAAATATATTACATAAGATACATAAATTATTATGTAGAAAATGCAAGGCTTCTAAAATGCGTAATGTATAAGCATAATTAATCCTTAATAAATTAATAGTAAAGTAAACTAATAAATTAATAATAAAATAGGATAAGTCAATAATTAATAATAAAATAAGATAATAAAATATTATTGAAAAAAACCATGAGGTTGCTTACAAGCCAGGACAATGCACAACAATTTGTCTTGCACATTTTGTAAATCATGTGTCATAAATCCACCACAATAAATGAATACCGTTGCATATTAAACAGTTTGTTTCAAAATATCGCCAATATGGGCAGTATCGTTTACGATGTTGGTGATTCTAACCTTTTTCTGTGATCACTGTGTTTCCGTTAAAAAACCGCAAACTCCATTTCAAAACAGTGATTCTGCAGAACTCCTTTCAGTTTCTGTGATTGCGGAATTTCCATTCCAAAAGGTAAATTCCATTTCAAAACACTAATTAAGTGAATTCTGTTTGTTTTCCATGATCATGAAAAATCAGAGTTTCTATATAGGTGGTCACTTTTGAAAGTTGTTACTCCTACAAGTTGTCACTACAGTAAGTTGTCACTACAGTAAGTTGTCACTCCTATAAGTTGTCACTACAGTAAGTTGTCACTCCTATAAGTTGTTACTTCTATAAATTGTCACTCCTACAAGTTATTGGGCAAGTAACTTGTCACATAGATGGGCCAACATGCTTACTGGAGTATGACCATATTATTTTGAAACTGATGGGTAATTTTTGAACACTGTAAATTATGTTTGATGACACACTTTGAAGACTGACTGTCATTGACTGACACGCGTACACAATAGTAGGAATGCAACTGTTTTATACCTGCAGCCCTACTCTTAGTTACTGATGACTGTATGGACTCGTCATGAGTAATGTAGGAGTTAATTGGGCTCATTATTAGATAGAATGGGTCGGATGAAATGGATTTGTATCAAATGTTTCTGCAAGTCATGCCACCCAGTCTGATGACCCCTTTGACTCTGGCCTAGCTGTCAAACACGTTGCCAGGAAAATCCACCACATTGCGTTTTATTAATTGAATAAAGCTTTAAATCGCAATGGCTGTGTACAGTTTACAGAGCCATTTTTTGAGCCAGGAAGCCAGCCAGTTTGCCTATCTTTTAACATGAGAGAAACATCTTTCCCCTTATTCTTTATGTATCTCTATTTCTGTTTGTGACACACAACATAATTTACACTGTTTTAATAGTTTACACATGTCGTTTGAATAAAACGGGTGGTTATACATCAGTTAGCAAGACTGTGTGTTGTCAGGTCAGACAGTTAAGTTGTCATATAAGTGGTCAGTTTGTCACTTCTGTAAGTTGTCTAAGTTGTCAGGTCAGTAAGTTGTCAAATCTGTGTGTTGTCAGGTTTATAAGTTGTATGGAAGTTATCAGGTGAGTAAATTGTTATGAGTGTAAGTTGTCAGACACAGTAAATTTTCAGGTCTATAAGTTGTCAGGACAGAAAGTTGTCAGATGAGTAAGTTGTCTGGGCTGTACGTTGTCATGTTTGTAAGTCAGGTCTATAATTTGTGTTGTCTGTAAATTGTTAGTTCTGTAAATTGTCACATTTGTAACTTGTCAGATCTGTAATTTGTCCTGTCAGGAGGTTGTCAAGTTTATTCAGTGCATAGTTATTGGACCTGAGACTGCAGAAATTATGTCAGTCATTTTTTTGGCCAAAAATGACGTATATAAGATAACAACACCAGTGTTATCTGACAAAATATAAGATAACAACACCAGTGTTATCTGACAAAATATAAGATAACAACACTAGTGTTATCTGACAAAACTATTGGGAAAAACCTTGAAATTTGTTTGTTAGTATTTGGGGATTAGGCAGTGGACAGTGAAAATATAGAAGATATCTGAAAACGTAGTGGGTGGCAATTTCTGAACATGCGGTGATTTGACATGGGATGACCTATCTCTGCTGCAAGCTTCCTCTTTGGTCAATGCCCTTATACTAGTGTTAACAGCTGATCTTTTTTAGGTATTTGATTATTAGTCCATGAACAGTGAAAATATAGAAGAAATCTAAAGATATAGTGCGTGGGAGTTTCTATTGCAAGCTTCCACTCTTTTAGCAGCTCGTCTTCTAAACAGCGACCGTCTTATCTCCCATCCTTCACTTGCAGGTGTAGCGCGACAGATGCCAGCTCAAGTGCTGCCACCTGGTGGTCCACAGGGGCAACAGTCACATTACCACATGCCGCAAGTGCCACAGCTGCCTTCACAGATGACGTCACAGATGACCATGCAGCTAGGAGGGGGCAGCGGGGGGCTGCAGCAGAACGGACCCATCACAGACCCCCATGAAGACCATAGGTCAGTCACCCTTAGTACCTCAACTTCTGTACTTGGAGCATGATGGCACAGTGGGTAGAGCATCGGACTCTCGACCGAGAGAACCCGGGTTCGAATCCTGTGCTGCAGTGTTGAACCTTGAACTCTTTCACTCTATGTTGCTCTAGTTCACTCAGCTGTATGAGTGAGTACCTGGCTAAAGACAGTCGTGGATATTTTTTGTACGAATAGTCTTAGCTCATTAATTGCAGTGTGGCTGGATGCTTCCCAGAGAAGTTGAGATGGTGTTTGATTGAAAAAGTCTGCCAGGGAGTAAAGTGTAAAGCACTTTGAGCAGTTCTAAGGTCTGGATACTGTGGTTGACTGGATTAGTAGTGAATTGTGGTTGAGTGGAACAATAGTGAACTATGGCTGATTGGATCAGTAGTGAACTGTGGTTGACTGGATCAGTAGTGAACTGTGGTTGATTGGATCAGTAATGAACTGTGATTGACTGGATCAGTGGTGAACTGTAGTTGACTGGATCAGTAGTGAACTGTGGTTGACTAGGATCAGTACTGACCTGTGGTTGGTTGGATCAGTATGAACTGTGGTTGACTGGATCAGCAATGAATTGTAGCTGATTGGATCAGTAGTGAACTGTGGTTGATTGGATCAGTAGTGAACTGTGGTTGACTGGATCAGTAGTGAACTGTGGTTGACTAGGATCAGTATTGAACTGTGGTTGATTGGATCAGTATTGAACTGTGGTTGACTGGAACAGTGGTGAACTGTAGTTGACTGGATCAGTAGTGAACTGTGGTTGACTAGGATCAGTAGTGAACTGTGGTTGATTGGATCAGTATTGAACTGTGATTGACTGGATCAGTAGTGAACTGTGGTTGACTAGGATCAGTAGTGAACTGTGGTTGATTGGATCAGTAATTAACTGTGGTTGACTGGATCAGTAGTGAACTGTGGTTGACTAGGATCAGTAGTGAACTGTGGTTGACTGGATCAGCAGTGAACTGTGGTTGATTGGATTGGTAGTGAACTGTGGTTGAATGGATCAGTAGTGAACTGTGGTTGACTAGGATCAGTAGTGAACCGTGATTGATTGGATCAGCAGTGAACTGTGGTTGACTGGATCAGTAGTGAATTGTGGTTGACTGGATCAATAGTGAACTGTGGTTGACTGGATCAGTAGTGAATTGTGGTTGACTGGATCAATAGTGAACTGTGGTTGACTAGGATCAGTAGTGAACTGTGGTTGATTGATCAATAGTGAACTGTGGTTGACAGGATCAGTAGTGAACTGTGGTTGACTGGATCAGTGGTCAGCTGTGATGTTTGGTCAGACAGACGGACTGACAGATAGACGTACAGATTAATAAACAGTCAGACAGACGGACAGACAAACAAACAGCCCTGACAGGCAGATATCACAGCAGTTATCAATGAGACAATGTGTGGTTAATTTCTTGTGGTTAATATAGAGAACATTATCTTGTTTTCTATACTCTAATATAATTAGTGTTTAACATATGTTTACACAGCCATGGTTTAGTCATATCCATGGCAATGAGATATACTTTGGTAGGTCGGCCAATGAACCCTCTTCGTGTTGTTGTGATCTTTCCTAGGATTGCTTTCATAGCATAGCATACCATCCCAGTAACACATTCCAACATCTGGCTTTTATTACGTTGTTTCGATATGATCCTCTTAGACCTAAGACAGGGCACCAACACGATCTGACAGGCTCCTGCCCATATACAGCGTACATCATTTGATTTTAATCTAATAAAATGTGTTGCATGAAACAAATTATGTTAGTGATAGAATCTATTATAGACCAAAAGATCTATACATGCTATTTAAGTGAAACTTAAGACCCAGTAAACAGGTATCAATTTGGTTGTAAGTTTACTGATCTGGCAGGGATCAGTCTGGTTTAAGTTTACTGATCTGGCAGGGATCAGTCTGGTTTAAGTTTGCTGATCAGGCAGCAATTAATTGGGTTTAAATTTACTGATTTGGCAGGGATTTATTAGCTGGATCTAAGTTAGACTTCTCTGGCAAGGATTAATTAGAACAAAGCTGACTCATCTGGCAAAGAATAACATGGTAGAGATTCATTCCTGGTAGAAACAACACAAACACGATATACACAGGACATACAGGACAGACAGGACACACATATGATACACACATGACACACAAGACACATACATGACACACATGCACACACACACACACACACACACACACACACACACACACACACACACACACACACACACACACACACACACACACACACACACACACACACACACACACACACACACATGCACACACACACACACACACACACACACACACACACACACACACACACACACACACACACACGCACGCACACATGCACACACCCACACAAATGCACACACTCACACACACGCACACACACACACACACACGCACGCTCACGCACACACACGCACACACACGCACACACACACACACACACATACAGGACATTCTGGAATGACCTCAGGTTTCATAACACTGTAGAATGACACTGAGATATTCTGGGAATTTCTAGGAATGTTGTTTACATGTTGTGGTGTGTTACCAAGCTGAAGAATGAAGTTTTATTTGGTGTAGATAGATAGATAGAGTTTAGTTTATGAATTGTATGAATCATACATACAAACACAATCAAACAAGTGTGACAGTCGGTGAGATGATATACAATTCCGGGCTGACTGTGGAGCCAACTAAGGTAACCAGTTGATTTAAATGATAAGAAATAACTACGTATTAAGTGAACTGGTCACTGTCTCTGAAATATCAGTTATATTTATAGATTTTCTGGCAAATCATTAGTTTACATAGTCATATCCTCTACTTAATGTGGTAAGTCCAGGAAAAAGTAACTAGCGCAGTACAACATGCTTGAGTCTCAGAATCTATGGCTTGAGATGCGCAGCACAGTTCAACATTGCCAGAGTCTCAGGACCTACAACTGAGACCAGGACACTACAGTTTATGAAGTTATATGGACACATTTATTTCTCTAACATTTCCCAGTGTGTGTGCGTGCGTGCGTGCGTGCGTGTGTGTGTGTGTGTGTGTGTGCATGTGTGTGCGTGCATGTGTTTGCGTGCATGTGTGTGCGTACAACATGTAGCCCCATCATTGAGCGTGTTGTGTTTGATGTACCTGGTTGTCTTAGCCATGTGACGTCACTCAGTCTGGTATGTGCGGCCGTCACGTGAGGTGTTTCCCCAGAAGGCTGTGTTGTAGCACCAGCCACATGCCAGAAGGTGCCAGACGGCAGAGTAATTACCTCCCCACTCACTGCATTCCACCCGCCTCCGAATCCCGCTCACAGACTATTCCTGGAGTGTGGCAAGAACATGATTGCTGCTATAAAAAACTAAAACACCCTAGTAATTATGTAATATGATGTTTCACATCAATTTGCCATTTAGATGTGATTACGTATGCACTGTTTATGGGCAGTTGACTCAGTTACACTGCGCTGGTTCGTACACATTTGATTTTAATATGAATCTAGATTAATTCTGTATAGTAACATACCAAACATAATGTCATTATGTTTGGTTTGTTGGATAATAAATTGTGTTAAATATTATACTTTTATATTACTTTCCATTTGAATTGCCATGTGCACATAAACCTTTGTGAAGTTTGACAACAATTCATTGTAGCAAGATGCTTTTTTGTGCCGCAGTTAGTAAGGGGAAAGGTTAATCAGTAATCTGCACGAATTGTCTCACAAAATACAAGTGTAACGAAGATTCAGCCGATGTTATCAGTCTGGCGAAATGCGACAGCATTCAGCAGGAGTTGTGGCGGCTGAGATTGCGGTGTTAACATGAGACAGATGGGCAGTGCGGAGGCTCCACCAGGTATCTGTGTGTGAGATCACTGGCTATTGATGTAAACGCCGGCAGTGGCGTGCCGTGTGTGGAGAGAGTGGCAATAAAGATACGCAGTCACTGGCACGGGGTAGACTACAGGAACACATTGCTGGCTGTGGCAGTAGACAGGTAGAGCGGTCACACCCGCAGACATGAAGTTGATTGTATTGAACCAGTCGTCTAGCCCTGGGCCAGTCACACACCTGATGCCAAGCCCTGGGCCAAACTCACATCTGACATCAGGCTCCGGGCCAAACTCACATCTGACATCAGGCTCCGGGCCAAACTCACATCTGACATCAGGCTCTGGGCCAAACTCACATCAGACATCAGGCTCTGGGCCAAACTCACATCAGACAGCGTGAGTCTCATAGTTTCTCTTCTTCTCTCTAGTCTAAGCAGCTAACTCAAGTAAGATAAGCTAAATACATGTAGTACTTTACTCATATAGTCAGGTCACATTAATAGTGTTTTCTTCACCTGCCATTCAGCAGGGTAATCACCCCAACCCATCCAGGTGAACTTGTAGATTTGTCATGTTATTTTAAGTGTTTCAGTGCCACTCAGTTGAGTTGGTGTTGTCAGAGACAGTAGATATGTCAGATACAGCGCTTGCTGTGTGTTAATCTTGATGGGAGTCAGCCGCCTACTGCCAACTGATAGACACAAGATGGACGAGAGTGGACACAAGTGTTGACCAGTCCAGGTGGCAGCAATAGAGCCTGACCACACATCACCTGTATCTGGACACACAGAGATGGAGGGTGCTGAAGGAAGGGAGTAGTTATTTATTGTTGTGATGGAGATAGTGCGATTCAGCCTCCGTACCAGTCAGTCTTAGAGTCTGTGAGACTCACTGAGGGTGTCTCTAGTCTCACTCCCTCTGCTACAGCAGCTGCTACTGCTGCTAAAACAGCTGCTACCACTGCTACAGCAGCAGCTACCACCGATACAGCAGCTGCTACTGCTGCTACATCAGCTGCTACCACAGCTTCAACAGCTGCTACAGTGTTACAGCAGTTGGTACAACAACTGCAGGAAATACAATTTGAACTGGATACAAAGAAACAAATAATACACACTGGTGGAAACTAGTGACACATGCTGATGTACACTAGTGACATGACAGTGACATTAATGGAAATTACGAACATGCTGGTTGATACTAGTGACACACACTGTTGGACACCAGTGGTTCATCAGTGTTAGTGTTGTTGTTGGTGTCAGTGTTGTTGTCGGTGTTGGTGTCAGTATCATTGTCAGGACTAGAATCCAGCATGGAGCAGTGGAGCTGTGACATGGAGCCACTCATTGAGGTGCCTGAGAAGGTGGAGGTCAGCTTCTCTCAGGTGCCTGAGATCAGCCTTACTCAGGTGCCTCAGGTACAGTTCTTTGAGGTGACTGAGGCTAGCCACTTTGAAGTACCTGAGGTGAGCCTTGTTGAGCTGCCAGAGAAGACTAAAAGGAGCCTCCATCAGGGGCCTGAGGTCAATCTCTCAGAGGTGCTTAAGAAGGCTGAAGAGTATATGAAGACTGAGGATCCTTGGAGTGAGGACCCTTGGAGTGAGGACCATAGGAGTGACGACCATAGGAGTGACGACCATAGGAGTGACGACCCATGGAGAGTGGGAAGTCTATGGTTTGGAAGAGAGCCGAGAGAGTGGCCCAATGTCCAGGAGAAAGGAGTACTCCCAGGGACAGGAGTGCTCCCTGAGGAAAGAGTACTCCCTGAGCAAGAAGTGCTCCCTGATCAAGAAGTGCTCCCTGAGGAAGGCATCGGTTGGACAAACAGAGAATGGGAAGAGACAGAAGACAATGTGATGTAATGTTTGACTTCTTATCTTGTAGTTTTCTTTGTGTCACCGTGAGAGAGACAGTTGACACTGCCTGTGTCCTGTCACAGTGTCATGTAGTGTCACCCTGAGAGAGCTGGTTGACATTGTCTGTGTCATGTCAAAGTGTCATGTAGTGTCACCCTGAGAGAGCTGGTTGAAACTGCCTTTGTCCTGTCACAGTGTCATGTAGTGTCACCCTGAGAAAGTCGGTTGACACTGTCTGTGTTCTGTCACAGTGTCAAGTAGTGTCACACTGAGAGAGCTGGTTGACACTGCCTGTGTCCTGTCACAGTGTCATGTAGTGTCACCCTGAGAGAGCTGGTTGACACTGCCTGGGTCCTGTCATAGTGTCATGTAGTGTCACTCTGAGCGAGCCAGTTGACCCTGTATCCTGTCACAGTGTCATGTAGTGTCACTCTGAGCGAGCCAGTTAACACTGTCTGTATCCTGTCACAGTATCAAGTAGTGTCACCTTGAGCGAGCCAGTTGACACTGTCTGTATCCTGTCACAGTGTCAAGTAGTGTCACCTTGAGCGAGCCAGTTAACACTGTCTGTATCCTGTCACAGTATCAAGTAGTGTCACCTTGAGCGAGCCAGTTGACACTGTCTGTATCCTGTCACAGTGTCAAGTAGTGTCACCTTGAGCGAGCCAGTTAACACTGTCTGTATCCTGTCACAGTATCAAGTAGTGTCACCTTGAGCGAGCCAGTTGACACTGTCTGTATCCTGTCACAGTGTCAAGTAGTGTTAACCTGAGGAGCCAGTTGACACTGTCTGTATCCTGTCACAGTGTCAAGTAGTGTCAACCTGAGCGAGCCAGTTGACACTGTCTGTATCCTGTCACAGTGTCAAGTAGTGTCAACCTGAGCGAGCCAGTTGACACTGTCTGTGTCATGTCACAGTGTCATGTAGTGTCACCCTGAGCGAGCCAGTTGACACTGTCTGTGTCATGTCACACCCTAATCAGTGAGCGATTGTTGATAAACTCTTAATCTGTTAAATCTGTATTTATAAATAAAACATTGGAGTTACATGTGCTGGGAAAACACTGGAGCTGCAAGTTATGGTAAACAGATGTGGAACTGGCTGGCTGAGGTGTCGACTACAGCTAGGCTCCACAGCCTCAGCCCAGTTCCTCTGACTCACCCAACATTTCTACCACATTCTACAGTTATGCCACAAACATGTTCCTAAAACATCAGTTGCCATGGCAACACAGCCACTCAAGACATTCTTATAGTTGTTGATTATAACGACAAACATTTTGGTTATGACAAGAATGTGAATGCGTGCATGGATTATTTCTGAGTTTGTGCGTGTATGTCATATCTTTGGGTGGACCATTTTCAGTTTTGTTGTTAGTGTATTTGCTTCAGCATTGGTAGACCGCTGCTATATGACTGGTTAGCTGACTTACTGACAGACAGACTGACTGACTGACTGACTGACTAGCTGCCTAGCAGCTTGTGACATGATTTATGCTGTTTGTATAGTCAGTGAAATAATGTTTGTGTACTCGGTGACATAATGTTTGTATACTCGGTGACATAATGTTTGTATAGTCAGTGACATAATGTTTGTATACTCAGTGACATAATGTTTGTATAGTCTGACAAATGTTTGTATAATCAGTGACATAATGTTTGTGTAGTCAGTGACATAATGTTTGTATACTCGGTGACATAATGTTTGTATAGCCAGTGACATAATGTTTGTATAGTCAGTGACATGATTCTTGTATTGTCAGTGACATGATATTTATATTATCTGTGATGTGCTTTGTATAGTCAGTGACATGTTGCTTATGTTTAAAATTTATAGTCAGTGACACAATTTTTGTATTGGCAGTGAAATTATGTTTGTATTTTCAGTGATATGATGTTTGTATATAGTCAGTGACATGATGGTTGCATAGTCTGTGACATGGTGTTTATATAGTTAGTGACATCACATGATCAATGTTCGTATAGTCAGTGATGTGATGTTTGTATATAGACACTGATGTGATGTTTATGTTGTCAGTGATGTATAGAGAAGAGACTTATTTCCTTGTTTCCTGTTGCAGCCTTTCCTCAAGAGAGTCCTACCAGGGTCACCAGAGAAAGGGTTCCCGTGGCAACAGCCAAACAGGTCAGAGTTCAACCTACAGCCACCATGCTACATTTACAACTGTTTAACTTGACGTGTATTTCTGATTACTTTTGTTAAATTTTGGAATTAAAACTAAACAAATAAATGTTTGGATGTAATTAGTGGAACTACAATACAAAACTGCCTGTGTTAGGAAGTCAAGCAAGAAATGTAACATGACATTCAGCTGTTCAAGCCTACATGAACTGTTACTGGTACCCGAGGGCCAGGGGGTGCTGCTGACTATTTTTTGTGTCGGCACCGGCATGACGTGACAGACTTGCATTTGAGGATTAATTGCCTGTTACTTATTACCTTTTGTTACTGATCAGACAGGCAAGGGTGGGCAGTTCGTTGACTAGCTGTTTGAAGTTTAATTGGTCCTTGAATCAAAGAAAACAAATAGGACAAAGTAGTAATAAATGAGTGAGCTCCCCTTTTCCCATGGGATAAATGCTAGGACTAGTGCAGTCAACCACCATCCCTGGCATGCAAGGATGATAACTGGTAGAACTTTGTAAGAGTTGCTGCAGCTAAACTCTCTGAGACAGCATTGCAATGTAGTCGTAACATATCAGAGGCTCAGGTTTTAGTAGGGACCAGATGTTACTTATCACTGGCTTATTCTGGAACATGTGTGTGCATTACAGTTTGTGTGAGTCATACTGGTTGTTTGTTACAGTTTGTGTGAGTCATACTGGTTGTTTGTTACAGTTTGTGTGAGTCATACTGGTTGTTTGTTACAGTTTGTGTGAGTCATACTGGTTGTTTGTTACAGTTTGTGTGAGTCATACTGGTTGTTTGTTACAGTTTATGTGAGTCATACTGGTTGTTTGTTACAGTTTATGTGAGTCAAACTGGTTGTTTGTTACAGTTTGTGTGAGTTATACTGGTTGTTTGTTACAGTTTATGTGAGTCAAACTGGTTGTTTGTTACAGTTTATGTGAGTCAAACTGGTTGTTTGTTACAGTTTATGTGAGTCATACTTGTTGTTTGTTACAATTTGTGTGAGTCATACTGGTTGTTTGTTACAGTTTGTGTGAGTTATACTGGTTGTTTGTTACAGTTTATGTGAGTTATACTGGTTGTTTGTTACAGTTTGTGTGAGTCATACTGGTTGTTTGTTACAGTTTGTGTGAGTCATACTGGTTGTTTGTTACAGTTTATGTGAGTCAAACTGGTTGTTACAGTTTATGTGAGTCATACTGGTTGTTTGTTACAATTTATGAGAGCATACTGGTTGTTTGTTACAGTTTGTGTGAGTTATACTGGTTGTTTGTTACAGTTTGTATGAGTCATAATGAGTGATTATTTTACAATTTGTATGAATCATACTGGTTAATATGTTACAGTTTGTATGAGCGGCGGAACGTGGCAGAGCGAAGTTCCAAATAATAATACCAACATCAGCAACCAGGGGGCGCCTGTGTCTGCTAACGTTCCAACGCAATCAGCACCCTCTGGTGCACCCGCACCACCGGCACCACCTCCACTGCCGCCATCTGGAGGCGGTGCCCCACCACCACCGCCCCCACCCCCACCCTCAGGAGGGGGTGCCAAGCCTCCCCCTGCCCCTTCACTGCCTGCAGCCCCCAACGACGGTGGTCTCGTGGCTGCTCTCAAGACAGCTACACTGCGTAGAACACCTAAAGTAAGTCTTCAGTGGCCTTGCATGCTGAATACTTCCTGGTCAGTTGATGCCAGTGGAAGAAATGTGAATGCCTTATGCTGTGTTCACACAAAAACCTGAAGAAACTTAACTTTAAGCTGGTTTAGGACGTAGTTCTCAGTGCGACGCGTCCTTTCTACAAGTGTTACAGTCTGTGTAATTGTTGTACACACGAAATTTAGCCAGTTGGTTAAACCGCTTACGCTCTCTGTGAATGCAGTATTAGCATATTGCGCCCTCACTAGTGTTGAAGGTAAATTGTTGGAGGCATTTGTAAGGCATTTTGTGATGTTACAGCAGTGCCAGCAATAGATTATTGACTGAGTAAATGTTTCCCTACAGACCGATACATTCTGAAAGTAATTCAGGCGTGACAGTTTTGAAGCATTCACTTATCTGTGTGTCTGTAGCCTTAGGGATCATCTCAGAACATCAATGTCTGATATCAGACAACGTTATTTTTGTTTGGGGAGGGGTGTCTGAGGCAACTTTGTCTGGCATCGGACATCAAAATTTTACGCTTCTGACCAATGCTGTTAATATATTGGTATCATCATCTCAATGTTTACACACTTTCATCTGAGCTGAGGGGTGGGAGGCCGAGGCCAGATGAAAGTAATTTTGACTGATATTCGACATCAACATTTTGAGATGATCCCTTAGCAGAATGCACCATGTCACACTGCCACCGTTGTCTTACAGAGTGAGGAAGGTGATGGGGCCAACTTCGCAGCCACCTCGGGCACCATAGGGCGGGCCGGACTGCCCTCCTTCCCTGGTGCAGGAGACATGATGACTGAGATGGCCAGTAGACTGAGGGAGCGGAGGATCAAGGCAGAGGGAGGACAGACGGTTAGTGTCTAGACAGAGGGGGACAGACGGTTAGTGTCTAGACAGAGGGGGACAGCCGGTGAGTGTCTAGACAGAGGGGGACAGACGGTGAGTGTCAAGACAGGGGGACAGACGGTTAGACAGAGGGGGACAGACGGTGAGTGTCAAGACAGAGGGGGACAGACGGTGAGTGTCTAGACAGAGGGGGACAGACGGTTAGTGTCTAGACAGAGGGGGACAGACGGTGAGTGTCAAGACAGAGGGGGACAGACGGTTAGTGTCTAGTCAGAGGGGGACAGACGGTGAGTGTCTAGACAGAGGGGGACAGACGGTGAGTTTCAAGACAGAGGGGGACAGATGTTTAGTGTCTAGACAGAGGGGGACAGACAGTGAGTGTCTAGACAGAGGGGGACAGAGTGATTGTCTAGACAGAGGGGGCAGCTGGTGAGTGTCTAGACAGAGGGGGGCAGACAGTGAGTGTCTAGACAGAGAGGGACAGCCGGTGAGTATCTAGAAAGAGAGGGATAAACAGTGAGTGTCTAGACATAGGGGGACAGACAGTGAGTGTCTAGACAGAGGGGGACAGACAGTGAGTGTCTAGATAGATGGAAACAGACAATGAGTGTCTAGACATAGGGGGACAGACGGTGAATGACTAGATAGAGGAGGACAAACAGTGAGTGTCTAGACATAGGTGGACAAACAGTAGTGAGTGTTGTGTGTTTACCCCGTGTGTATCGTGTGTTCACCCCTGGTGTATAATGTATTCACCTCAGATGTATCGTGTGTTCACCCCTGGTGTCGTGTGTTCACCCCTGGTGTCATGTGTTCAACCGTGGTGTATCATGTGTTCATCCCTGATGTGTCGTGTGTTCATACCTGATGTGTCATGTGTTCATCCCTGGTGTGTCATGTGTTCATCCCTGGTGTGTCATGTGTTCATCCTTAATGTGTCGTGTGTTCATCCCTGGTGTGTCGTGTTTTACACCTAGTGTCATCTGTTCACTGCTGGTGTGTTGTGTGTTCATCCCTGGTTTGTCATGTGTTCACCTCTACTGAACTGTGTGTTCACCTCTGGGTGTGTTCGCAGGAGGCAGAGGGTGGGGCGTCGGTGAGTCTGCCGACGGACACGCGCAAGCCATGGGAGAAGACCCAGAACAACCCGACTCCGCCCGGCTCCACGACCGGCAACAGCTCCTCCAGTCTTGGGTCCTCCAGCCTCGGCAACGGCAACAAATACCCCACAACCAACGGCTGCGAATCACCCCGCATGAACCGCAGGTAGGACAACCAGTGGGGGTAACCATAAGTAGGGTGATGAATGAGGGATAAGATGACCAATCAGTGCATAAAAACAGCCTCATTTATGAAACCTGATTTAATACACTTCAAATTAATTCATATCGTGCCATTTAGACTGAAACAACACTAATGTTGCTTTATAAGAATTTTATAATATCTTTATTTGATATTTCACAAAGCTGTGAATAACAAACACAGATATCACAGTGTTTTTGTCACCGCCACAGATGGAATAATTCCAATTGATGTCTCAAGAAAGTCTTTTCTGTTTGCAGCAAACGCTTTGCATCATTGACGGGGCAAGAGAACTTTGCAAGCAGTGCGCACAGCAATGTGGCACTTGGCAGTGCGCACAGCAGTGGCACACTCAGCAGTGAGCTAGAGCTGCTGAAACAGGAAATACTCACAGAGATGAAGCGGGAACTGCAGCAGGCGAAGCAGGAGATCATAGACGGTGAGTGGCAGTGCGGGAAACAAACTAGCGTGGAACTAAGGTTGGCACTGGACAAAGTGACCTGATTAAGAAGGTGAACTTATTCGCGGAACCAATATCCTATGCTTAGTGTATGTGGAAATAAGTTGGGACTGTCCTAGGGTGACCTTAATTGCGAGGTGGCTGTATTACTGAGGTGACTGTAAAGTGAGGTTTCACTGTACATGCTAGGTAAGTGAAACAAACTATATGCTGGCTAGGGGAGACTCGGCAGGCGTGGGAATGTTATGGAATTTGTTCAAGGGTTTTTTGTGTTTGGAGTTTGTGAAAGTATTATTATGTTTGTGGAAATGTGTTGAAGTCTGTGAAAATATTATTGTGTTTGTGGAAGCTTTTTGAGTTTGCGAATGTGTCTTTACAGTTTGGTAATATTATAGTAGGTGAATTTGTTTTAGAATTTGTGGAATTGATAACAAGTTTATGGATGTGCTATGACATTTGTGGAAGTGTTATAAAGTATGTGGATGTGTTATAAAGTGTGTGGATGTATTATAAAGTTGGTGGATGTGTTATAAAGTGTGTGGATATGTTATAAAGTTGGTGGATGTGTTATAAAGTGTGTGGATGTATTATAAAGTTGGTGGATGTGTTATAAAGTGTGTGGATGTGTTATAAAGTTGGTGGATGTGTTATAAAGTGTGTGGATGTATTATAAAGTTGGTGGATGTGTTATAAAGTCTATGAATGTGTGATGACATTCGTGTGGAAGTGTTATAAAGGTTGTAGAAGTGTTGTTGAATGTGTGAGTGTGCTGTACAGCCTTCTTGTGTGTGTAACAAAGGTGTAATGTGTGAGTGTGCTGTACAGCCTTCTTGTGTGTGTAACAAAGGTGTAATGTGTGAGTGTGCTGTACAGCCTTCTTGTGTGTGTAACAAAGGTGTAATGTGTGAGTGTGCTGTACAGCCTTCTTGTGTGTGTAACAAAGGTGTAATGTGTGAGTGTGCTGTACAGCCTTCTTGTGTGTGTAACAAAGGTGTAATGTGTGAGTGTGCTGTACAGCCTTCTTGTGTGTGTAACAAAGGTGTAATGTGTGAGTGTGCTGTACAGCCTTCTTGTGTGTGTAACAAAGGTGTAATGTGTGAGTGTGCTGTACAGCCTTCTTGTGTGTGTAACAAAGGTGTAATGTGTGAGTGTGCTGTACAGCCTTCTTGTGTGTGTAACAAAGGTGTAATGTGTGAGTGTGCTGTACAGCCTTCTTGTGTCTGTAACAAAGGTGTAATGTGTGAGTGTGCTGTACAGCCTTCTTGTGTCTGTAACAAAGGTGTAATGTGTGTGTAACAAAGGTGTAATGTGTGTGTATTCCTGTTACAGCAATCAAACTGGAGCTGAACCGGAGATAGCTTCTTTCTGCGCTACTGCGGGAATCAACAATGCCAACAGGAGGAGCCAGTCGACATGCATCCTCCTAGTGTATGCCGACTGAACTTCAAAGCCACTTTCGGAGAATGCCCGCCTTCTTTCTTCTGCTAGGGACCGGTCAGCTCCATCTAGTGAGGGCTTTGTACATTTGGAACTTACTCAGTGGCGGAGCACCAAAAAATGCAAACAATTAGGTGGACTATGTTTCCATGACAACAGATATTTGACAGACAACTGCTGTGTGCCACTAAAACTGCTGATGTTGTTGTGAGGCATCAGCCTAGAGGACAGTTTTGTGATACACACTGGAATTGCTTGTGAGGCATCAGCCTGGAGGACAGTGTTGCGATACACATTGAGGTTTCTTGTGAGGCATCAGCCTGGAGGACACTGTTGCGATACACACTGAAATTGCTTGTGAGGCATCAGCCTAGAGGACAGTGTTGTGATACACACTAATGTTGCTGTTGAGGCAGCAGCCTAGAGGACAGTGTAAAGATTCCCACTGATACACACTGATACACACTGGTGCATGTGTGCTTGGTGGCCCAGTCTTGAAAGACACTGACATCTTTTGTATTTGTGAGAATGCCATGGCCGTGTCGGGCACTTTTCAAAAACATGTACAGCAAGTCTCGATGGACGGACGAATGGATGGTTGGACAATTCAATTGAAGCGAGACAAGTAGGGCGAGTGTGAACGTGTCACGTGTCGTGATTGACTCGAGGGCTGAGAGCTGATGTAACTTGTCACCCCGCCATAAGAAACACGATCTGGTAGTCTCGACTCTGCAGACAGTCACTTTTTAAAACAATAAGATAGCTTTTATAATAGTTTGAGAGGATTTGACTGAATTTACGATACTGATAAATCATTTTTTTAATATAACTACTAATTACAGGTAATAGAGAATTAATGAAACATCTCAATATTTGGTGTATAATACAACTATTGCAACTCTTGACACTGCCACAAGGTAATAGTCTCACACTTTAATCAATCCTCTTAACAGGCCAGCATCTAAGTGACAGTGTATATGCGTGCAATTATGATCATATGGATGGAAACTGTATGTTTGGTCATGTGTAATATTTGTTTAATATATATGTATGTATGAAGCCATATACAGTTGTGTGTGTAGTAATATTACACAGGTGACAACGCTGTCATCTCTGTCATGTTTGTGTCACCAATGTCACCGTCTATGAGTCAGTGCAGTAGTAGACATGAGCTGATCCATGGCTGAAAGGGGAGTACTTTGTATACAACTTGACAAGCCTTGTCTGATTTGATGGGTAGACATTCCTCTAGGGAGGGATCAATCAGGGTCCACATGTTTCTGAGTGCAGTGTCTTTTAGTGGCCATCCAATGCAAAATTCACAGGATTATCCCATTATGTTGCCTGGTCTTATGTAGTTAAAAAATTTGATTCGTTTGTTCGCAAATAATTTAAATGGTCCACCCCTGGGGACACCACCCCACCCTGGGGAAACAACCCCACCCTAGGGACACAACCCTACCCTGGGGAAACAAGCCCACCCTGAGTTACCACTGCTAAGATGTGCTATAAATAAGCTTCATGCAGTGGCGTGGATGACCTGCAATGCTGGTCAGCTCCTGTCACATGACCAGTCACATGACTTGATGTCCTCCACTTGCACCAAGAGTGTGTAGACCATTTAAAAGCTTTTGGCAAGCGTCAGTCTTTACCACATGAGCGTTCAGCATCCTTCATATTCCTTCTCTTTTCTACTTGACAAGTTCACCAGGAAGAACAGCTTGAGTGAAGGAGCTGTCTTTGTATGCTCAAGAGTGAATGAAAGATGCGAGACCGAGATGTTGATGGAACTACTAATTGATTTAGTTGTAGTACAGGTTTCTTGAATGTTTTTCACACAGACCTGGAAATGACAAATACGTAGACAAATGTTTTTAAAGTGTATATATATATATATACAAGGGCCAGCAGTGTTATTCTGTGCATTTATCTCTCATTGTTTCTAATTTATCAACTTGGCTCAAACTGATGATGTTGTGCGTGGCTTGTAGTACAATGTTGTGAGAGATGACAGACCACTTGGTCTCGTAGCTGCTGTAGTTGTAGGCTGTTGGACAAAGGCAGTCTTTCGCCCTGTCAATACCATGTCAAACTACCCAAGTGTTAATGTATATAATAGTGCACCTGTAGGGAGTTCAATCACTGTTTCATTTAGAAAATGTATCCGCTTAATAACACCATGTCTCATTTGCATATAGCTAAAAGCAGGTTTTAAAATAAACACATTTTATGCCATACTGTTGTAAAAATTAACAATTCGAGAGACAAAATGCAAAATTGTGTTTGCTTAATTTTATACTAATACTGAACAGAAATAGTTAAGAATTTGTAAAATTGAAATTGTTGTTACAAGAAAATGTGCCGCTTTGACCTTGACTGAGAACATCTGTTAAGCCGATGTTGTTCTTATGTTGATTGTGAATTGAGGCAGTAGTGATGTGGACCTAGTTTGTCACCTTCAATCACTACCAATGTTTACATCTGTCAACCAGTACAGGCTTTTCTAACAAGATTTAACCAAATTATTAGCCTGAGCAAAACCCAGTTGGTAAGTGAACAAGGAAGCTTTTGACTTATGGATAGTACATTTCGAGAACATTGTGCTCCTATTATGGATACATGTATTTTAAAATTGTTCTTTTTCATGATATTGATCTTATTAAAATGGTTTTAATGGTGATATTACATTTATATAGTAGCATCAACAGTACACAGATTAATACCAGTTGAAAAAACAGCATCTGATTTCTGATGTTTATAAATGTTGTGCTTATAATGAATACTGGTGTAACTTCTGCAGGCAATCTTATTTTATGTGGTCATGTTACATTTGTGACCAAAACGTGTAATTGGCACAAAGGTTGGATGTTTATTTCTTGAGACATTGTATTCCTAAATATATGATGTTCAATCATTTACAACATTGACATCATCAATCTGCTTGATAGCCTGTAACATCAGGCAGTGTAGTCTGCGATTGTTACTGTAAAGTAACAACATGTTTTCTATTTCCACATATGGTAATGGTTCTCATGATATATTTACAGCAGACTGCAAGTCTGAAAAATATAATGCGCCATGCTCTTTTTATACTTGGTAGACTTAGCATGACTTGACGCTGTCTTCATAACGTAGAACGTACCATTTCAGTATGTTAAATCATGTTAATGTAAGATTACTATCTTTATTAGTATTACAACGTAACTGTCCTATTTGTCATGTATAGTGTGTGTCATATGTGTATCATACAGCTACTACTGTGAATGTACTGATGAATAAATCAATTTTACATCTAAGCAGGCATAGTGATATCGTATTAATATTATTACTTACTTAGGTCTACTTAGGTAGTTCCTGACCGTAGGCAGTGGCCTCGGTGGTCAGATCTCCAGCTTGGCCAGTAAATGCGCTACAAGTTCCTGGTAAGGTGGCTTTGTAATCGTAGATAATTTTTTCAGTGCTCCAGTGTTTGTTTAGGTGGTTTTTAAAATGCGTATGTGCTGGGTGCAGTTACAACTTGTTCTGGTAAATTGTTCCATAATTGTGTTACTCGAATTGAAAAGGTTTCCTTCCGGTAGTTATTCATACTCGTTCTTTATGTAGTTTCAAACTATTGCCCCTTGTTCCTTCCTTTTTTTCGCAGTCTTCAGAATGTTTTAGAACATACATCAATATCATACTTCCCAACGAGCAGTTTATATACCTCCGTTATATCTCCTCTTGTTCTTCTATAGGTTAATGTTGGTAGTTTCAATCTTTCTAGTCTCAACTGGAAGTTGCTTCGTAGCTCGTTTCTGCACAGTTTCTAAAGCATCCTTATATGGTTTGTTTATAAGGGGACCACGTGGTTACTGCAGTCTAAATGAATCCGAACAAGAGCTTTATATAGTGGTATAAAACTTTTCTTAATTTAGGTTGTAAAAGACCTAATAATTGCCATGATACTGTTTGCCTTATTAATCTTTTGATTTATGTTTATTAAATTAAAAAATAACCCCAATGTCTTTTCCCCCTCTATGATTCCTAGTTCATGGGCCATATCGTATATTTTCAAATTGTCAGTGTACCAATGTTCATCTTTTTTAAACAAACAGTGTAATTGACTTTGACATCATTAGATTGGGTGACGTACAGGAGTGTATAATATATATAATATGTCACATTATGGTAGCAAGAGGCCAATTTTGTCCTTGTTTGCCAAATTTTGATTGGGCTAATTTGAAAATGGTAATACAGTTTGTATTACCATTTTCATTTTTTTAAGCTAAACACCACATTTGCATAAGGGAGCAAGCAGCCTGTTGTGTGTGCTAATTTGGTTTTAATTTATTTTTAAAATCATATTTCATGACACCAGTGATAGTGTATTTGCAGTTGTTTAAGTAGTTTGTTATAGATGTGACTAGCTGCACTTATTTAACCACACATTCAATAACAATGTTTGCCAGATTTTATAGTAAAAACCTATCACAGCATGTATATATGATGATAAAGCAGAATATATTAATACAGTCAAAACTTTCTTTATGGTCACCTTGGAAAAGCAGCCACCTCACAATTTAGGTCACCGTAGGATAGTCCCAAATTTGTTCCGTATAATCAGTTCACTTTTGCCCAGTCTCAAGGGTTACGTAATAGTGGGGTTCTATTATATAAAATTATACGCAGGTATGTGTCAGTCCCCTGATTTTTATTTATTAATTATATTGTTCAATACATATAATAATTATATACTTTTAAAATGTTTATACATATTATTTGGGAAGAACTATTTTAATTGCTTTTTATGGTTTACATTTTATAATTATTTTTAGTTTAATATAACTAGCAGTTGATTACAAGCATGTACTGCGCCCGATATCTCAATTAATTGGGCATTATAGGAACACATAATATTATTTAATCCTTTTACCAAACGGATATAAACAAACTAGAGAAAGTTTAGAAGAGGATGCCGAAACTCAATAGACCATCGATTGAATCTATTTTCTTCTAACAGAAGCGCCACGAGACAGACCACTGTGAGCTATTCAGATATCTCAGAGACTTTACGAGACAGACCACTGTGAGCTATTCAGATATCTCGGAGACTTTACGAGACAGACCACTGTGAGCTATTCAGATATCTCGGAGACTTTACGAGACAGACCACTGTGAGCTATTCAGATATCTCGGAGACTTTACGAGACAGACCACTGTGAGCTATTCAGATATCTCGGAGACTTTACGAGACAGACCACTGTGAGCTATTCAGATATCTCGGAGACTTTACGAGACAGACCACTGTGAGCTATTCAGATATCTCGGAGACTTTACGAGACAGACCACTGTGAGCTATTCAGATATCTCGGAGACTTTACGAGACAGACCACTGTGAGCTATTCAGATATCTCGGAGACTTTACGAGACAGACCACTGTGAGCTATTCAGATATCTCGGAGACTTTACGAGACAGACCACTGTGAGCTATTCAGATATCTCGGAGACTTTACGAGACAGACCACTGTGAGCTATTCAGATATCTCGGAGACTTTACGAGACAGACCACTGTGAGCTATTCAGATATCTCGGAGACTTTACGAGACAGACCACTGTGAGCTATTCAGATATCTCGGAGACTTTACGAGACAGACCACTGTGAGCTATTCAGATATCTCGGAGACTTTACGAGACAGACCACTGTGAGCTATTCAGATATCTCGGAGACTTTACGAGACAGACCACTGTGAGCTATTCAGATATCTCGGAGACTTTACGAGACAGACCACTGTGAGCTATTCAGATATCTCGGAGACTTTACGAGACAGACCACTGTGAGCTATTCAGATATCTCGGAGACTTTACGAGACAGACCACTGTGAGCTATTCAGATATCTCGGAGACTTTACGAGACAGACCACTGTGAGCTATTCAGATATCTCGGAGACTTTACGAGACAGACCACTGTGAGCTATTCAGATATCTCGGAGACTTTACGAGACAGACCACTGTGAGCTATTCAGATATCTCGGAGACTTTACGAGACAGACCACTGTGAGCTATTCAGATATCTCGGAGACTTTACGAGACAGACCACTGTGAGCTATTCAGATATCTCGGAGACTTTACGAGACAGACCACTGTGAGCTATTCAGATATCTCGGAGACTTTACGAGACAGACCACTGTGAGCTATTCAGATATCTCGGAGACTTTACGAGACAGACCACTGTGAGCTATTCAGATATCTCGGAGACTTTACGAGACAGACCACTGTGAGCTATTCAGATATCTCGGAGACTTTACGAGACAGACCACTGTGAGCTATTCAGATATCTCGGAGACTTTACGAGACAGACCACTGTGAGCTATTCAGATATCTCGGAGACTTTACGAGACAGACCACTGTGAGCTATTCAGATATCTCGGAGACTTTACGAGACAGACCACTGTGAGCTATTCAGATATCTCGGAGACTTTACGAGACAGACCACTGTGAGCTATTCAGATATCTCGGAGACTTTACGAGACAGACCACTGTGAGCTATTCAGATATCTCGGAGACTTTACGAGACAGACCACTGTGAGCTATTCAGATATCTCGGAGACTTTACGAGACAGACCACTGTGAGCTATTCAGATATCTCGGAGACTTTACGAGACAGACCACTGTGAGCTATTCAGATATCTCGGAGACTTTACGAGACAGACCACTGTGAGCTATTCAGATATCTCGGAGACTTTACGAGACAGACCACTGTGAGCTATTCAGATATCTCGGAGACTTTACGAGACAGACCACTGTGAGCTATTCAGATATCTCGGAGACTTTACGAGACAGACCACTGTGAGCTATTCAGATATCTCGGAGACTTTACGAGACAGACCACTGTGAGCTATTCAGATATCTCGGAGACTTTACGAGACAGACCACTGTGAGCTATTCAGATATCTCGGAGACTTTACGAGACAGACCACTGTGAGCTATTCAGATATCTCGGAGACTTTACGAGACAGACCACTGTGAGCTATTCAGATATCTCGGAGACTTTACGAGACAGACCACTGTGAGCTATTCAGATATCTCGGAGACTTTACGAGACAGACCACTGTGAGCTATTCAGATATCTCGGAGACTTTACGAGACAGACCACTGTGAGCTATTCAGATATCTCGGAGACTTTACGAGACAGACCACTGTGAGCTATTCAGATATCTCGGAGACTTTACGAGACAGACCACTGTGAGCTATTCAGATATCTCGGAGACTTTACGAGACAGACCACTGTGAGCTATTCAGATATCTCGGAGACTTTACGAGACAGACCACTGTGAGCTATTCAGATATCTCGGAGACTTTACGAGACAGACCACTGTGAGCTATTCAGATATCTCGGAGACTTTACGAGACAGACCACTGTGAGCTATTCAGATATCTCGGAGACTTTACAGAAACATCCCAGATCATTTCTTTGATTGAACTGCTGGTAATATGAAGGGCCATAAATTAAAACTATGAAAGATCTACTCACGAACACAAATACAAAAACACTTTTTTACAAATCATATTATCGATTCATTAAATAAACTTAGCTAAGAAATTGTATCCGCTCCTTCTTTGAACATCTTTATGAAGAGACTGAGGTGTCTTGCCACCGGCTGAAAGAGACTATCCAACCAAGTAAGTCAATAGGCCTATGCTATATGAAACATCATAATGCTCTTAAATTATTCTGAAGTATTTTAGCGAGACATTTGTAGCAACAATTAACCCTTTGATGTTTTAAATATTATTGTCCAATCCAACTTTCTTTTAAGTTTTGGTATATATCGATATTCCTTGACCTCCGAGGCGGATCCAGGAAGGGTATTCTAGGGGGAGGCCCAAAAACCTCCACTCATGGCTCAACCAAATTCATATATTTGTGTGGTCTGAGCAAAGCTTCAGCACGACTTCGATGTCGCACTGTCGGATCATGACATTGGAAGACAGGGTGGGGTGCTATTGAAAATTATTTGCCGCTGCGCTGTCGTACATTTCAGCTTCTCCACTGTATCGATCTAGGGTCGATCCACTGATGACATCGGAAGACGATGGGGGAAATGCTGTTGAATTTGTTTCGCCGCCGCGCCGCCGTAACTTCAGCTTCTAACCTAAATGGGGGCACATTCCAAATGTCTAGGACTATGAGGGCACGTATCAGGGGTACATTAAAAAAATGTAGGGGCACGCAAAATTCCAAAGGTCTAGGGGCGCCCTGGGTTCGCCTATGGCTATGGCTAGGATCTCTCCAATTCCACCTGAGAGCCTCACAAGGAGAACCCAAGACAGAGAGGACTGACGAGATCTTGTGCGAGCCTTATGTGCACGCGGTACGAAGACGATACGTATTTGTAAAGTCCTACAGGAACAGACGTAGTGTTCCAGTACAACTAGAGATAAGGTTTAGCGTAACCAGTGTAACCAGAGAGCTGAATTGTAGGAGCAGCGGTAGGTGGCGCCACACACGTATGACACTGGACCGCCAGGGGGCACTGGCGACTACATTTATAATGTTTACCGCAACAACATTATCGATTTTCATAATTTGGTAAGTGCGCGAGGAAGATGGTGACAACGGCGTACAGTTCAGAATGGTGACGCAGCAAAACTCTACAAATTACCGAGGTAACGCCAACATGGTCGCCGGGGGCAAGCGCAACTCGACGGTGTTCAACACCAAGTCGACGAAGCCGAAGAAAATGCCGTCGAAAACGAATCGAAAATGTATCCGCCTCGCGACGGTGCTGGCCTACGTCGTCTCGGTGTCACTCGCAGCTGTCGTCCTCGCCATATACTACAGCCTCGTGTGGAGCCCCGACATGAAGTCGACGGTGCCGACCACCGCCTCACCCACCACCATGGACATGTTTACAGGCGGCACGGCCAACGACACCGAAGTGAACGCATCTGTCACCGACTCGCCCATGTCGACGTCGTGACTGCCTACACCGACTATTGCGACGACAATGGTAGGACATGGTCATTATAAATTACGTATATATTAACCATACAATTAATTTGTTATGTTGTGATGCATTTAGCTTACAGTAATACAGAACATTTCTCCTCTTGTCATACTCGGAGCTGTTTGCAGACTTGTTTTATACATATTTTAATAAATTTTAAATTCTTATTGTTTTAATTTATTTTTATCCCCAATAGCAGGTCATCACGTATCATTTTATTAAGCACAACAGCCCCCGTAGTGCAGCATAATCTCTGAGCAGACTCGGCTCAATGGATGGTGGAGCCCTGCCCATCATGAAGAATTTTTATATAGTTATTATGGGTACTCTACAATCATGCATGCCCTCCAATATGTTATACTCTTTAGAATTGCACAAATTCAGTATTTAATTTATTACAATGAATGATGAATTTATGGGACCAGCCACAGCAAAGTGAGTGTTAAGTCGAGCAATATCATGAATTGGAGTTTTGTGCCTTTTTGGATTCCACAGATCATTACATGAGACATGTATACAATGATACCTCCACAGATCATTGCATGAGACATGTATACAATGATACCTCCACAGATCATTACATGAGACATGTATACAATGATACCTCCACAGATCATTACATGAGACATGTATACAATGATACCTCCACAGATCATTGCATGAGACATGTATACAATGATACCTCCACAGATCATTGCATGAGACATGTATACAATGATACCTCCACAGATCATTGCATGAGACATGTATACAACGATACCTCCACAGATCACTGCATGAGACATGTATACAATGATACCTCCACAGATCACTGCATGAGACATGTATACAATGATACCTCCACAGATCACTGCATGAGACATGTATACAATGATACCTCCACAGATCATTACACGAGACTTGTATACAATGATACCTCCACAGATCATTGCATGAGACTTGTATACAATGATACCTCCACAGATCATTGCATGAGACGTGTATACAATGATACCTCATTTGTTGAAATATCTTCAGTAGTTCTTGAATTGTTGCAAAAATCGAACGTACTGTCAATCGTTCAAAAAACGTTTTTGGGACATGTTTTGGGTGCAGCAGTGTTTTGAGTGCAGTGTCCAGTCTTTACAATAGGCCTGCTCATTTGAAGTACTATTCTGTTCACCACTGATAGACCTGTTCAGTCGATCACTATCTAAACTTTTCTTCAGTTCTGAAAGGTTGCCCACAGTCTAAAATCCTTGAAGATGACTTGTCTATAATGAACATATGCCAGTAGACACAGCCCACAGCAAAGAGGTGTCACTACAACATTCCTGTCTAGTTGTCATTGCTGTGTTTCAGATCAAAGAAACAGTTGAGTGGTGGCACCTTCAAGTTCTTGAGTCGGCTGCCACCTTCAAGTTCTTGAGTCGGCTGCCACCTTCAGGTTCTTGAGTCGGCTGCCACCTTCAAGTTCTTGAGTCGGCTGCCACCTTCAGGTTCTTGATTCGGCTGCCACCTTCAGGTTCTTGAGTCGGCTGCCACTAGAAGGCGCTTTAAGCAAAGGGTCGTGTTGGTAGACGTGTCACTGAGACGACCCAACCCATAGCCGTGTCAGTGAGACGACCCGACCCGCAACTGTGTCAATGAGACAACCTGACCCATATCAGTAGCACTAGATCAACCTGACCCGCATCAGTGGCGCTAGATCGAACCGACTTGCATCAGTGGCACTAGATCGACCTGATCCACATCAAGTGACGCTAGGTCAACCTGAACCGCATCAGTGGAGCAAGATCGACCTGACCCACATCAGTGGTGCTAGATCAACCTGACCCGCATCAGTGGCGCTAGATCGACCTGACCCGCATCAGGGTTGCTAGATCGACCTGACCCACATCAGTGGTGCTAGATCAACCTGACCCGCATCAGTGGCGCTAGATCGACCTGACCCACATCAGTGGTGCTAGATCAACCTGACCCGCATCAGTGGCGCTAGATCGGCCTGACCCGCATCAGTGGCGCTGGATCGATCTAACCCGCATCAGGGTCGCTAGATTGACCTGACCCGCATCAGTGGCGCTAGATCGACCTGACCCCCATCAGTGGCACTGAGACGACCAGACCCGCATCAGTGATGCTGAGACGACCTGACCCACATCAGTGGTGCTAGATCGACCTGACCCGCATCAGGGTTGCTAGATCGACCTGATCTGCATCAGTGGCACTGAGACGACC
Source organism: Escarpia spicata (assembly GCA_963995525.1). Classification (NCBI taxonomy): domain Eukaryota; kingdom Metazoa; phylum Annelida; class Polychaeta; order Sabellida; family Siboglinidae; genus Escarpia; species Escarpia spicata. The sequence goes on along the minus strand of OZ023211.1, from coordinate 48,752,464 downwards.
TGACCCACATCAGTGGCACTAGATCTACGTGACCCACATCAGGTGGACCGAGATGACCTGACCCGCATCAGTGGCGCTAGGCTGACATGACCCGCATCAGTGACGCTGGGCTGACCTGACCCGCTAGACGACTAATTAATCAGCTGAGTTAAGACAGTGTAAAGTCGTGTTCTCGGGGGGGACTTTCTTATCTGTTCTCTTGTAATCAATAATGCAGTGACATTGTCATGACAGGCTCTTTACTGCACACTATGGCTACGGTCAAGTCGGTGTCACACCCAAAGACTACAGGTGAACAGCCATTGTAGAGAATAGCATAATATTATGTAGAGGTGTACTGTTTCTTCTAGGCTACTGTTAGTTATCAACCTAGTAACTGCCGTTTTTATTTAAATGCCAAATATATTGACTGTTTATGTATACTTTATTTATGTTTTATATGCACAACGTAGGCGGTTTCCAGCCTTCCAGGGTATGTCTTCTGCAGCAGTGGATGTTTTAGAAGTTAATGGCACAGAAAAACAACCAAAGCTTGTGGAACAAAATACTGCACTATCTTTTGGAGAAGTTTCTAGTCATGTAGTGGTCGTATTTATTTATTTATATAGAAAACCACCCGACATAGCGTTCAGTACAATTTAAATACATTTTATGGTGTATTTTACCTGTATTTACACGATTCACATCTGGTCAGTATACATTCTTTCTTATTAAAACGAGTAGTTATCAAAATATTCAGTTTGGCTTCAACTTTTTACTGCTCTTTCAGGATCATTGAGTAAAAGGATCATTGTGTACACATTAATATATTTCTGACAGCTTCATTCATTCTTACTTTGGCTTCTTTAGGATTATCCACTCTTACTCCAACTTCTTCTACTTGATCCACTCTTACTCCAACTTCCTCTACTTGATCCACTCTTACTCCTCTTCCTCTACTTGATCCACTCTTACTCCACCTTCTTCTACTTGATCAACTCTTACTGCAACTTCCTCTACTTGATCCATTCTTACTCCAACTTCCTATTCCTGATCCATTCTTACCCCATCTTCCTTTATTTGATCCACTCTTACTGCAACTTACTCTACTTGATCCACTCTTACTGCAACTTCCTCTACTTGATCCATTCTTACTGTAACTTCCACTACTTGATCCACTGTCATAATACCAACTTCCTCTACTTGATCCATTCTTACTGCAACTTCCTCTACTTGATCCATTCTTACTGCAACTTCCTCTACTTGATCCATTCTTACTGCAACTTCCTCTACTTGATCCATTCTTACTCCAACTTCCTGATCCATATCCATTCTTACTCCAACTTCCTTTATTTGATCCACTCTTACTGCAACTTACTCTACTTGATCCACTCTTACTGCAACTTCCTCTACTTGATCCATTCTTACTGTAACTTCCACTACTTGATCCACTGTCATAATACCAACTTCCTCTACTTGATCCATTCTTACTCCAACTTCCTCTACTTGATCCATTCTTACTGCAACTTCCTCTACTTGATCCACTCTTACTGCAACTTCCTGTACTTGATCCATTCTTACTGCAACATCCTCTACTTGATCCATTCTTATGTGGATCACTTACTGCAACGTCCTCTAACTGATCCACTGTTAAGCCAACTTTTACATGATCCACTCTTAGTCCAACTTCCTCTACTTGATCCACTCATAGTCCAACTTCCTCTACTTGATCCACTCTTACTGCAACTTCCTCTACTTGATCCATTCTTACTGCAACTTCCTCTACTTGATCCATTCTTACTGCAACTTCCTCTACTTGATCCATTCTTACTGCAACTTCCTCTACTTGATCCATTCTTACTCCAACTTCCTGATCCATATCCATTCTTACTCCATCTTACTCCAACTTCCTTTATTTGATCCACTCTTACTGCAACTTACTCTACTTGATCCATTCTTACTCCAACTTCCTCTACTTGATCCATTCTTACTGCAACTTCCTCTACTTGATCCACTCTTACTGCAACTTCCTGTACTTGATCCATTCTTACTGCAACATCCTCTACTTGATCCATTCTTATGTGGATCACTTACTGATCCACTGTTAAGCCAACTTTTACATGATCCACTCTTAGTCCAACTTCCTCTACTTGATCCACTCATAGTCCAACTCCCTCTACTTGATCCACTCTTAGTCTAACTTCCTCTACTTGATCCACTCTTAGTCCAACTTCCTCACCTTGATCCACTCTTAGTCCAACTTCCTCTACTTGATCCACTCTTAGTCCAACTTCCTCTACTTGATCCACTCTTAGTCCAACTTCCTCTACTTGATCCACTCTTAGTCCAACTTCCTCACCTTGATCCACTCTTAGTCCAACTTCCTCTACTTGATCCACTCTTAGTCCAACTTCCTCACCTTGATCCACTCTTAGTCCAACTTCCTCACCTTGATCCACTCTTAGTCCAACTTCCTCTACTTGATCCACTCTTAGTCCAACTTCCTCACCTTGATCCACTCTTAGTCCAACTTCCTCTACTTGATCCACTCTTAGTCCAACTTCCTCACCTTGATCCACTCTTAGTCCAACTTCCTCACCTTGATCCACTCTTAGTCCAACTTCCTCACCTTGATCCACTCTTAGTCCAACTTCCTCTACTTGATCCACTCTTAGTCCAACTTCCTCTACTTGATCCACTCTTAGTCCAACTTCCTCTACTTGATCAACTCTTATGTCAATTTTTACACGATTCATTCTTACTCAAATTTCATCTGCATGATTCTGACAAAACTATTTCTACAGTCATCTGACCTCTTCAGTAATGGTGGTGATTTCTTGACAATTGGGGCATCATTGAACAAAAGGTTGCATGGATTGTACTAAATGTTAAATGTTTAATCAATCGCACAACAATAGTGCACATTCACAATAATACTGCACACTCAAAGTAACTGTGCACATTCACAGTAACTGCACATTCACAGTAACTGCATATTCACAATAATAGTACACAGTCACAATAATACTTCACACTCAGAGTAACTGTGCACATTCACAGTAATAGTGCACATTTACAGTAATAATGCACATTCAGAGTAACTGTGCACATTCACAGTAATAGTGCACATTCACAATAATAGTGCACATTTACAGTAATAATGAACATTCAGAGTAAATGTGCACATTCACAGTGCTCATTCACTACAGTGCATGTTCTCAATGGCGGTAGATCTTCACTCACATAACTCCATCCCAGATGCTTTAATCTAGATATCTACCACAATACACGGTGTAGCTGTAGAAGCTGTGCCATACACCCTGTGCTGACAGCCCCTTATGGCAGGCGTTGACAGCCTATTAGGGCATGCATTCACAGACATAGGGTATTCACCAACACCTTTAGAACATGTATAGGGAACACACTATCTATATTCTACTACTCTAGAAACTACATACAAGCCCATGTCATGCAGTGCATTTTGAGCCAGACTAACAGTAGAATATATTCCAAATTACATAATTTACCGTTATATTCTTAGAGGGAAACAGGGGACATCTTTTTTGGCCTGTACATCTAAGAGTCAATAAAAATGAACCATTACCAACTGCATGTGCAGTCAAGAATGATATGCCAGCAGTTTACTAGAATAACCTTGTAGAAGACACACAATTTAAATTGCATGGACAGCGCCATTGTAATAGAAAACCTGCTGTCGATTGTAAGTTGTTACAAGTATAACTCTGAATCAAAGAGAATACAATAAACCAACATATGAGCTGGCATATTCAGCTACATGTCTAGGAAATATGGGCAATCGACGCGTCATCACAACATCAAAGAAACACTAGGCAATTACTGGTCAAATATCAGGGGGTCTCAATGTGTCAGCCATCGGAAACTGTCACTACAATGTCCCACTTTGAAAATAAATTCTGAGTAAACCACAGATGTGACTTGTCGATTGTAGTTGCAAAAGGTTAGATTGTATTAACTCGTAGGTGTATCGGCCCACACAATTGCCTTGTGTTACCCTATAAACTTCAGGTGTATTTGTACACCATGTCTTAAGCACTTTATATACACTTTAAAACCCAATTTGTTGGCATAATTGATATAATTATAATCTATATACACAATATTGAATAGTCATACTTGTCTTATATATTTACCTTTAATATAACAACATAATATTTTACATCCAATAAGTGTGTTATACCAAATTAATTTACTAAATGAGTTACAACATATCAAATATGCCAGCAAATTTTAAGTACATCTTCAACTTTGTATAAATGTATTCTCCTAAGCTGCTTAGTAATAATCCCACAACAGGTCTGATACTCTCAGTCTGACTACGGTCTACACATGCTACAAAGGTCTGATTAATGGCAATGTTTTGGTAGCATTTGCTTTCTAAAATGAATAGTTTAAAAATTGATAAACATTCCCAGAAACATCACACTATAAATTCTCACCTACTACACGAATCACTGGAAACTCTGTGACTCAACTACAGCAATGTCTCATACTGATGTCTGTTTTTAAACAGTCATTTCCACACTGTTTATTACAGACATTTCAGCTACATCAATGATTTGCAGCTACATGTTCCTTCTCATCATTTGCAGCTACCTCTTCTTGTTCATCTTTTGCAGCTACCTCTTCTTTCTTATCTTCTGCAGCTACTTCTTCTTTCTCGACTTTTGCAGCTACCTCTTCTTTCTCGTCTTTTGCAGATACCTCTTCTTTCTCGTCTTTTGCAGCTTCCTCTTCCTTCTCATCTTTTGCAGCTACTTCTTCTTTCTCATCTTTTGCATCTTCCTCTTCCTTCTCATCTTTTGAATCTACCTCTTCTTTGTTATTTTTTGCAGCTACTTCTTCCTTCTCCTCTTTTGCAGCTACCTCTTCTTTGTCATCTTTTGCAGCTACTTCCTCTTTGTCATCTTTTGTAGCTACCTCTTCTTTGTCATCCTTTGCGGCTACCTCTTCTTTGTCATCTTTTGCAGCTACCTTTTCCTTCTCATCTTTTGCAGCTTCCCTATCCTTCTCATCTATTGCAACTACCTCTTTTTTGTCATCTTTTGGAGCTACTTCTTCCTTCTCCTCTTTTGCAGCTACCTCTTCTTTGTCATCTTTTGCAGCTACCTCCTCTTTGTCATTTTTTGCAGCTACCTCCTCTTTGTCATTTTTTGCAGCTACCTCTTCTTTGTCATCCTTTGTAGCTACCTCTTCTTTGTCATCTTTTGCAGCTACCTCATTCACATCATCTTTTGCATCTACCTCTTCTTTGTCATCTTTTGCAGCTAACTCATTCATATCATCTTTTGCAGCTACCTCTTCCTTATCATCTTTTGCAGCTACCTCATTCATATCATCTTTTGCAGCTACCTCTTCTTCCTCATTTTTTGCTGCTACATCATCCGTAGCCTCATTTACTGGTGTTTCTGCTACAACATTTGTCTGTTCTGTCAGACTGTCAGTAACAATGTCCCCTGTCACAGAACTTGTTGCATTGTCTTCCTCTGCTACCTTACTTGATGCAGCTACAGCATCCTCCACTACTTGACTTAACACAGCTACAGCTACTTCAGTTGCATCACATGACAGGCCTGTATCTTCATTATCAACTTTGCCATTGTCACTGGATGCCTTCAAGGTGCTGCATCCAACACTGGATGGATCTCCAGACACTGCATGAGATGATACAGCTGTTGGACACTCTGGCTGCGAAAGATCAACTATCTTTGCATCATTTTCATTCTGATGCTTTGATGCTTCTCTGTCCACAACACTGCCATGACCTTCAATCTGGCCCTCTCTTCTCTTCCTACTAGCGGAGTCATTGCCATGTTCTCCCCGGTTGCGGGACTGTCTCCCATTGTCCATCCCACTCCTTCCTCTATACTTCTCCTGGGGGGACCTCTTTCCGTAGACAACTTCCGACACGTCGATCTCATCATCAGGTGTGACACTGCTCCAGTCGAGGACGTGCTCGAAGCCGACAGGGGTCTTAATGATGTTCTCTGGCGAGCTGTAGGGTTCTGGGGGGATGAGACTGGGAAGGTCCATGTGTACGTCTAGGTGGAGAGTGTTCTCCTCGATGAAGCGCTCCAGAGACTCGGCGCTGCTGTTGTGGACGTCGCTGCCACTGTCTTCATTTGTGCTCCTACGTCGACGACGCTGTGTCTTCTGCTGGGCGGCCTTCGTCTTACGCTCGGCCCACGCATGCGCGTCACCAGTGTCAGGCGACGCACGACTCACCTCATCCCTCCTCCCCTCCTGCCTCCAACTCCTCTGCTCATCCCTCCCATTCCCTCGCTGCGTCAACGTCTCCCTAGACTTCACTTCTGGCTCGACTTGCGTACTCGGCCAGTCTTCAAAGTGCACACCTTTAGCAGACTTCCGCCAGTTGGTGGCATCCTCGTGCTGCGCAGGGTCACGTGGTCGTGGGTCGCGATTCTTCAACCGGCGCTCGGGGCGTTTCAGGCGCAGCTTGCGTGGACTAGAGGCAGGACTAGAGGCTGTGGTGCGGCCATCAGAGTATGTGTTCTTGCCCACTGCTTCTGGTGTTCTCTGACCGTCGGGCCGCGACACGAAGCCGGTGCGACTGTCCAGTACAACATTGATGATGAGGGAGTCGTTATGTTCCTCCACCGAGCGGCCATCATCACTGCCCTGGGACAGACGACTCTTCAACGGAGGTCGCTCGCTGTTGCCGTGTAGAGACACGCGCTTCCTCGGATTGCCGTCCTTGTATTCGGTGTCCAACTCCGACACATCATCAAAGTCTCGGGACAGTGGACGTCGTCGTGGTGACCACTGGACCTGGCGGTCAGCCCCACCAGTATCACCACCTACATATGGATCTCGCTGCTCTGGAGTCAAAGAACAAGGACAGAGTTAGATACACGATCACAGTCAAACATGCTGGAGATGACATGTTTAACTATCATACATATTTCTTATGGTACATCACAACGGTTTGTACACAGAACTGAGCATAGAGGAAGAAACAGAATCAATGCAAAATGGTGTCTATGACTAATACATGAACTGGAATAAAGTAATACAAACATATTACAGTATCTTCAACAATAATTAGACATATTATATTTACATTTTACACAAATTCCACAAACGGTCTACAATGCAAGGTATCAGCGTTATTGTCATCAACAATGCAAGGTATCAACGTTCTTTTGTCATCTGAAAAAATAAGTATTAATTAAGAGCTTGTAACCAACACCAAGTGTGACACACAGGCAGTCTCAAAACTCAACAACTCAACCAAGGGACAAACCAAACAAGCAAGAGATCTCTTGTTAACACAAGGCACTTGTTAGTCTTGATTACCATCACACTGACATGCCTTCATTAACTGTGTTATAGCATCATACCTCTAATTGTAACTCCATACCAGAAACCAGAGTATGGATCCATTATGGTGGCTCACTGATTTTAGTTCTATTTATTTTACCTGAGGGCCCAGTGAAATAAGAATCTTGGGAGATTCAACATTTCAAAAAGCTGCCGTTTGTAATTACAACCCTGCAATTAACTGTTTTTCCAATGTCATCACAAAGAGGACAATGTAATCTACAAATGTGTTGCACATTCACTTTTAAGTTATTGTTGTTTGAAACTTCGGGATTTGTGTCTTCGCCAATTTGTTATTAATGTGATCATAAAGATAAAATACCATGCCACCTACAAATATGTCACTGGATGTATGCAGACATTTTGAATAGTTTGAATAATTTCCATGATATTGAAGTTATTAGTACATGCTGATGGTAGCCTGGCTATAAACTAGTTTATTACTGAGCACTATGTGTTGACCAAAGATGTTATGCATAGGCATTTATAGGCGGGCGGATTTGAGTATTGAATATTTAGGGGTGGGTCCATTTTCCAGTGCTAATGAATGGAGGGTGTGTGCAGACGCAGCTATATTTGGAACGTGTTTTTCCACTTGAATTTTTTAAGGCTCTGGCAATATTAATGTGAACTCATCAAACAGTATTAATAAAACACTTCACACACTCAATAACGTGTTATTGACAACGTATTAGTTAAACAACATCTGAATGAACATGCGTAAGCTTGTAGCCACCTACCCTCTTGCATATCTCACAGTTTCAGACAAACAACCAGAGCATTACGACATAAAAATAAATCTTCTACAATACCCGAGCACTGCACTTTTTCCCTCAAAGTATCAGGTTTTCAATGAATTTATATTATAAATAAAATATTATGAGGATTGACGTTTCAAATAATTTAGAGAGCTTACTCCTTAGTGTGCACATATCGGTGCATCTGAGGATTATTAGAATTAATGTTCATCCATTAAATGATTTGCAATGCTTACTTTTCCACGTCAATACAACCAGTTGTCTTAATAATAAAATAGTAATGTGGTGCAGCTAAATACCTCTCATGGAAAACCATTTAAAAATCAATACCTCTATATTTGTCTTAATACAAACATACATATCCAAGCTTAGACTGAACCAAGGCAGCGAGTTGTAATAACTCGGTAACATGGACGACAAACACATGGCCTCCACCTCAGTGAAAGTAGTATCACTAATGACACGATTCAATAAGGAAATGACTACTGGAGCAATTATGAAGCAACAGAGCGTTAGGTACAGGCATTGCCATAAGATGCTCTAGACGGGCGTAAGTCAAGGCATTAGGTACAGGCATTGCCATAAGATGCTCTAGATGGGCGTAAGTCAAGGCATTAGGTACAGGCATTGCCATAAGATGCTCTAGACGGGCGTAAGTCAAGGCATTAGGTACAGGCATTGCCATAAGATGTTCTAGACGGGCGTAAGTCAAGGCATTAGGTACAGGCATTGCCATAAGATGCTCTAGACGGGCGTAAGTCAAGGCATTAGGTACAGGCATTGCCATAAGATGCTCTAGACAGGCGTAAGTCAAGGCATTAGGTACAGGCATTGCCATAAGATGCTCTAGACGGGCGTAAGTCAAGGCATTAGATACAAGCATTGCCATAAGATGCTCTAGACGGGGCGTAAGACAAGGCATTAGGTACAGGCACTGCCGTAAGATGCTCTAGACGGGGCGTAAGACAAGGCATTAGGTACAGGCACTGCCATAAGATGCTCTAGACGGGGCGTAAGACAAGGCATTAGATACAGGCACTGCCATAAGATGCTCTAGACGGGGCGTAAGACAAGGCATTAGGTACAAGCACTGCCATAAGAGAAGGCATTAGGTACGGGCATTGCCATAAGATGCTCTAGACGGGCATAAGACACGGCATTAGGTACAGGCATTACCATAAGATGCTCTAGACAGGGCATAAGACAAGGCATTAGGTACAGGCATTGCCATAAGATGTTCTAGATGGGACATTAGACAAGGCATTAGGTACAGGCGCTGTCTCTAAGATGCTATAGATGGGGCATTAGACAAGGTATTAGGTGCAGGCACTGTCTGTAAGATGCTACAGATGGGGCATTAGACAAGGCATTAGGTGCAGGCACTGTCTGTAAGATGCTACAGACGGGGCATTAGACAAGGCATTAGGTGCAGGCACTGTCTGTAAGATGCTACAGACGGGGCATTAGACAAGGCATTAGGTGCAGGCACTGTCTGTAAGATGCTATAGACAGGGCATTAGACTGTAAGATGCACTAGACAAGGCATTAGGGCAAGCGTCAGTGATGCACTATGACAACCAAGCCCCTCCTAGTCTGTGGGAGATGTTAATGCGTCACTCTATAGATCTCCTGATGCTCCGTACAACTAAAACTGGACTCACATCAGTCACCGTCACACATCTACCCAATTATCATCACCACCAACATATAACAGCTTTTAAAACAGTTTTCGTATATTTTTCAAAACCTTTATTAAAGAAAAGTTGCATCATTATCTGCTGACATAATTTCCATCAACAGTTTTTGTGTGAAATGTAGTTTCACAATCCACCGTTGTTCTACGCGTAAAAAGAAAATCTGCGGGTGCACAAGAACCAGAGAGTTGGCTCGACATGGTCATGGTGCTGTCACCTAGCATCAGCTTACTTCAACAAAACAATACAATTTGGAAACACCTTCCTACATTAACACATCATTGTTTGATAGACACTGCTTCTCTGTTAAGTCAGGTAATTCTTGAATCAGCATCAACAGTGGAAATGACAGAAATCAACTCCAGACTACACAACTGTGTGTTCTGAGTGCTTCTATTTGACTGGAGCAATGAATGCAGTTTTAGCTTGTGCTGTATATTGAAGCAGTGGAGCGAACAGTGGAGTGCGACACGTCATGCATGACTGACTACCTTTTTGGGCTGTCTGACCATCGGTCAACACCCGCACTGGCCTCGGCTCATCTCTGACACCACGGTCAAACCGGCCACTGCCAATGCGTCCAGCTTAACGGCGCAAACAACAAAGGTAACAATGTGACAGAAAACAAAGGTGACAATGTGACAAAAAATAAAGGTAACAATGTGACAGAGACAGAGAGAAAATGCAAGGTGTGACAGAACTGATACAAGAATGACCACGCTGGACTACGCATGAAACGCAATGACATACAACTAAACAAACTGTCAACAAATCCTCATAACTACAAATGTAAGTCATGTATGAACAACATTAAATGTGCTCCAACAACGAATGTGCTGCAACAATGAATGTGCTCAAATGAGAATGTGCCCCAACAACATATGTGCCCACCCCCACTGTTCAGACACCAGCAGTTCCATAAACAAGTAATCCAAATTAAGTATCCTGTTGCTAGGGCTGCACTGACTGACTGCAGGCCTGCTCTCATTGCCTGTCCGCAGGTAACGTAGCAAGTGTCTAAAAGCTTCTCTTGCTGAAGCTGGTCAGTGCGTCTGTCGTTGCACAGCGACTAAAGCTCGGTTTATATCTAAACTTGCTCCACTCTGAAACGCAAACATAAACACATCCTGTCAACTGCTGGCAGACTACTGTTTGTCGATCAGTCTCCTACTTGGAGACTAGTGTCTCTGTTAATCTGTCATCTACTTGCAGACAAATGTCTCTGTCACTCAGTCGCCTCCTACTTGCACACTAGTGTCTGTCAATCAGTCTAGACTAGCATCTCTAAAAACCAATCTCCTACTTAGACTAGTGTTTCTGACAATCAGTCTCCTACTTAGACTAAAGTCTCTGTCAATCAGTCTCCTACTTAAACTAGTGTCTTTGTTAATCAGTCTCCTACTTAGACTAGTGTCTGTCAATCAGCTTCCTACTTAGACTAACGTCTCTGTCAATCAGTCTCCTACTTAGACTAGTGTCTGTCAACCAGTCTCCTACTTAGAATAGTGTCTCTGTTAATCAGTCTCCTATTTAGACTAGTGTATGTCAATCAGTCTCCTACTTAGACTAGTGTCTCTGTTAATCAGTCTCCTACTTAGACTAGTGTCTGTCAATCAGTCTCCTACTTAGACTAGCGTCTCTGTCATTCAGTCTCCTACTTAGACTAGTGTCTGTCAATCAGCCTCCTACTTAGACTAACGTCTTTGTCAATCAGTCTCCTACTTAGACTAGTGTCTCTGTTAATTAGTCTCCTACTTGGACTAGCGTCTCTGTCATTCAGTCTCCTACTTAGACTAGTGTCTGTCAATCAGTCTCCTACTTAGATTAGTGTCTGTCAATCAGTCTCCTACTTAGACTAGTGTCTGTCAATCAGTCTCCTACTTAGACCAGTGTCTGTCAATCAGCTTCCTACTTAGACTAACGTCTCTGTCAATCAGTCTCCTACTTAGACTAGTGTATGTCAACTAGTCTCCTACTTAGAATAGTGTCTCTGTTAATCAGTCTCCTATTTAGACTAGTGTATGTCAATCAGTCTCCTACTTAGACTAGTGTCTCTGTTAATCAGTCTCCTACTTAGACTAGTGTCTGTCAATCACTCTCCTACTTAGACTAGCATCTCGGTCATTTAGTCTCCTACTTAGACTAGTGTCTGTCAATCCGCGTCCTACTTAGACTAACGTCTTTGTCAATCAGTCTCCTACTTAGACTAGTGTCTCTGTTAGTTAGTCTCCTACTTAGATTAGTGTCTGTCAATCAGTCTCCTACTTAGACTAGTGTCTGTCAATCAGTCTCCTACTTATACTAGCGTCTCTGTCAATCAGTCTCCTACTTAGACTAGTGTCTGCCAATCAGTCCCCTTCTTGCAGACAAGTGCCTCTGTCAATCAGTCTCCTACTTAGACTAGTATCGCTGTCAACCAGTCTCCTACTTAGACTAGTGTCTCAGTCAATCAGGCAACATTCTGCATGACTTACAGAAGCAGCAGAGATTAACACAGGACACTCACATGACATGTTGGGTGAGGGGGGAGGGCACAGACACCATGGGGTGTCTGTGATGGAGTGTAAACACCTTGGATACTTTTTAAAACAAATGTCTTATTATTCACACCATCTGAAACAGTCGGCTGAGACATGGATGGCAGGGAGAGAGTGAACAGTCTGCTGAGACAGCCAGGACGGCAAGGAGAGAGTGAACAGTCTGCTGAGACAGCCATGACTGCAGGGAGAGAGTGAACAGTCTGCTGAGACAGCCAGGACGGCAGGAGAGAGTGAACAGTCTGCTGAGACAGCCACGACTGCAGGGAGAGAGTGAACTGTCTGCCGAGACAGCCAGGACTACAGGAAGAGAGTGAAAAGTCTGCTGAGACAGCCAGGGCTACAGGGAGAGATAACAGTCTGCTGAGACAGCCAAGGCTGCAGAGAGAGAGTGAACAGTCTGCCGAGACAGCCAGGGCTACAAGGAGAGAGATAACAGTCTGTTGAGACAGCCAGGGCTACAGGGAGAGAGATAACAGTCTGCTGAGACAGCCAGGGCTGCATGGAGAGAGTGAACGGTCTGCTGAGACAGCCAGGGCTACAGGGTGAGAGATAACAGTCTGCTGAGACAGCCAGGGAGAGAGTGAACAGTCTGCTGAGACAGCCAGAGCGAACAGTCTACTGAGACAGTCAGGGCTACAGGGAGAGAGATAACAGTCTGCTGAGACAGCCAGGGCTACAGGGAGAGAGATAACAGTCTGCTGAGACAGCCAGGGCTGCAGGGAGAGAGTGAATTGTCTGCTGAGACAGCCAGGACTGCAGGGAGAGAATGAACAGTCTGCTGAAACAGCCAGGGCTACAGGGAGAGAGATAACAGTCTGCTGAGACAGCCAGGGCTGCAGGGAGAGTGAACAGTCTGCTGAGACAGCCAGGGCTACAGGAGAGAATGAACAGTCTGCTGAGACAGCCAGGGCTGCAGGGAGAGAGTGAATTGTCTGCTGAGACAGCCAGGACTGCAGGGAGAGAATGAACAGTCTGCTGAAACAGCCAGGGCTACAGGGAGAGAGATAACAGTCTGCTGAGACAGCCAGGGCTACAGGGTGAGAGATAACAGTCTGCTGAGACAGCCAGGGCTGCAGGGAGAGTGAACAGTCTGCTGAGACAGCCAGGACTGCAGGGAGAGTGAACAGTCTGCTGAGACAGCCAGGGCTGCAGGGAGAGTGAACAGTCTGCTGAGACAGCCAGGGCTACAGGAGAGAATGAACAGTCTGCTGAGACAGCCAGAACTGCAGGGAGAGATGGAACAGTCTGCTGAGACAGCCAGGGCTGCAGGGAAAGAGGGAAGCATCTCTATGGAAGCCAAGCAGACATGCAGCTGTCTAAAGGCAGCACGTGTCTAGTGACATGCAATGTGCCTGTGCACATATCAACTTGATACATCTGAGATCTTCCTGTTGCCAAGCACATATTGCACACTCAGTGCTTGCCAGTAATGGTCACTGCTCTATAAGTCAAAGTCACACTAGCTGTGACAAGTTGCACCTACAGCTGCTACAATGTCACAGCAGCTGTGACAATATGCAGCTACAGTTGCTACAGTGTCACACCAGTTGTGACAATCTGCACCTATAGTTCCTACAATGTCACACCGTCTGTGACAATCTGCACCTATAGTTGCTACAATGTCACACCAGCTGTGACAATCTACACCTATAGTTGCTACAATGTCACACCAGCTGTGACAATCTGCACCTACAGTTGCTACAATGTCCCACCGGCTGTGAAAATCTGTACCTACAGTTGTTACAATGTCACACCAGCTGTGACAATCTGCACCTACAGTTGCTACAATGTCACACCAGCTGTTACAAGCTGTACCTACAGTTGTTACAATGTCACACTAGCTGTGACAATATGTACCTACAGTTGTTACAATGTCACACCAGTTGTGACAATCTGCACCTACAGTTGCTACAATGTCACATCAGCTGTGACAATCTGCACCTACAGTTGCTACAATATCACACCAGCTGTGACAATCTGCATCTACAATTGCTACAACGTCACACCAGCTGTGACAATCTGCACCTACAGTTACTACAATCTCACACCAGCTGTGACAATCTGAACCTACAGTTGCTACAATCTCACACCAGTTGTGACAATCTGAACCTACAGTTACTACAATCTCACACCAGTTGTGACAATCTGAACCTACAGTTGCTACAATCTCACACCAGGCAATGACAAGTGACCAAGTCAAATGTAGATCACTGAGAATGAGATGAAACCATTGCATAGTAACAACACACAAGCTGAACTAAGTTTAAATCACCACTATACACCTCGACACATGTACTCTTGTAAACCTGTACACCTCCTACAAGACAACTCACCTGGGCGTCTGCCGGGCTCTGTGTGCTGGGATTCGGGGGGAACAGGTCTGTCTTTGAACCTACAAGAAGACACCACCTTTAAGTGTAGGTGAGTACATGACAATCACATGTATGGCACCGACTGCTGCTTCAGCTCATGCCACTTCACAGGTCACACACACACATTAACAGGATTCATGCAGGTTCACTTATTTGATGATGTCAAAGTCGGACCTGTATGAATTGAGACAGACTGTCGCATCCTTTCTCTTACTCTCTCTCCCCTTCCCATCCCTCCCTCTCCCCCTCTCTCTCCCTTCCCATCCCCACCCCTCTCTCTCTCTCTCCCTTCCCATCCCCACCCCTCTCTTACTCTCTCCCCTTCCCATCCCTCCCCCTCCCACTCTCTCTCCCCACCCCTCTCTCACTCTCTCTCCCTTCCCATCCCCACCCCTCTGTTACTCTCTCCCCTTCCCATCCCTCCCCCTCGCTCTCCCCTTCCCATCCCTCCCCCTCCCAATCTCTCTCCCTTCCCATCCCCCCCTCTCCCACTCTCTCTCCCCTTCTCATCCCTCCCCCTTTCCCTCTCTCACTCTATCTCACCTTCCCATCCCTCCCCCTCTCTCTCCCTTCCCACCCCCCCTCTCTCTCACCTTCCCATCCCTCTCCCGCTCTCTCTCCCCTTCCCATCCCTCACCCTCTTTCTCCCACTCTCTCTCTCCCCTACCCATCCCTCCCCTCCCTCTCCCTTCCCACCACCTCTCTCACTCTCTCCCCTTCCCATCCCTCCCCCTCCCATTCCCTTCCCATCCCCACCCCTCTCTCACCCTTCCCATCCCCACCCCTCTCCCCTTCCCATCCCTCCCCCTCCCAATCTCTCTCCCTTCCCATCCCCCCTCTCCCACTCTCTCTCCCCTTCCCATACCTCCCCCTTTCCCTCTCTCTCTCCCTTCTCTCACTCACCTTACCATCCCTCCCCCTCTCTCTCCCTTCCCACCCCCCCTCTCTCACTCTCTCTCATCTTCTCATCACTCCCCATCCCTCTCCCGCTCTCTTTCCCCTTCCCATCCCTCTCCCTCTTTTTCCCACTCTCTCTCTCCCCTATCCATCCCTCCCCTCCCTCTCCCACTCTCTCTCCCCTTCCCATCCCTCCCCCTCCCACTCTCTCTCCCCTTCCCACCCCTCCCCCTCCTCCAACTCTCTCTCCCCTTCCCACCCCTCCCTCTCCCACTCTTTCTCCCCTTCCCATTCCTCCCTCTCTCTCTCCCCTTCCCATCCCTCCCCCTCCTTCTCCCTCTCCCCTTCCCATCCCTTCCCCTCCCTCTTCCGCTCTCTCTCCCCTTCCCTTCCCATCCCTTCCCCTCCTTCTCCCCTTCCCATCCCTCCCCCTCCCTCTCTCTCTCCCCTTCCCATCCCTCCCCTCCGTCTCCCACTTTCTCTCCCCTTCCCACCCCTCCCCCTCCTCCAACTCTCTCTCCCCTTCCCACTCTTTCTCCCCTTCCCATTCCTCCTTCTCTCTCTCCCCTTCCCATCCCTCCCCCTCCTTCTCCCTCTCTCTCTCCCCTTCCCATCCCTTCCCCTCCCTCTTCCGCTCTCTCTCCCCTTCCCTTCCCATCCCTTCCCCTCCTTCTCCCATTCTCTCTCTCCCCTTCCCATCCCTCCCCCTCCCTCTCTCTCTCCCCTTCCCATCCCTCCCCTCCGTCTCCCACTTTCTCTCCCCTTCCCACCCCTCCCCCTCCTCCAACTCTCTCTCCCCTTCCCACCCCTCCCTCTCCCACTCTTTCTCCCCTTCCCATTCCTCCTTCTCTCTCTCCCCTTCCATCCCTCCCCCTCCTTCTCCCTCTCTCTCTCCCCTTCCCATCCCTTCCCCTCCCTCTTCCGCTCTCTCTCCCCTTCCCTTCCCATCCCTTCCCCTCCTTCTCCCATTCTCTCTCTCCCCTTCCCATCCCTCCCCCTCCCTCTCTCTCTCCCCTTCCCATCCCTCCCCTCCGTCTCCCACTTTCTCTCCCCTTCCCATCCTTCCCCCTCCCTCTCCCCTCTGTCTTACCCCTGGTCCTGTTTGTTTGAGTCCCACTCCCTCTTCCACTCCCCCGTGGCCTTCCTGTGCCTGTCGATGCGGTCCTGGTCAATCTTCTGTCGCTCACTCTTCCAGTCCGAGTAGTTCCTCCGCTCCCGACCCGTCATCTGCAGCTCCTTGTCTCGCTCCGAGCGTGGAGCCTGCAGCTGTTGCCGACTCTACACACGAACACACAGGGGTGATGGGTGCAGGATTCTAACCCGTATACGCATACATGCACACACACGCATGTACACACACACACATGCACACACATGCACTCGCACACACACAAACACACATACAGGCCGAGTGACTAGAATAGAATTTCTAAAACATACGCACGCACTAATGCACGCATATATGTAGAAAAACAGCAACCACAAACCAACTTGCTACTTCTTGTACTTTAGTCACCTTAGCCAATATTGACCAGAACCTATACCAAAATGTTGAGGAAAATCTTAGATCTAGCAGGATTTGTTGATATAAAACCAAAAATAAAGCAGACCCAAAAGCAGCATTCATAAACCTATAGAATATAGCACTGTGGAACCGATTCATACTTTACATCTATCGCTAACATCACTAAACATTATTCAAGGAGAAAGTGACATCCATGTGACGTCCACATGACGTCCACATCCTATGCAAGAGGCGGAGGTGTTTTCCACCTACCTGTTTCTCTTTTTCCTGTTTCACCTTAGACGGTATTGCCTCAAAGTCTGTGTCGCCCCCAAAGTTGCGAGGGTGTCGCCTGTACGCATAGTCTGGGGGTTTCTGAGGGTCCCTGGAGAAGGGACCTTCACGACTGGGGTCCGAAAGGAACCGATAGCCAGGGTCAGGCGGAGGACCCTAAACAGAGGTCATTATAATGTATGCTGATATAAGAGAATATTATCTCATCAAAACTTACCAGTTTTTTCAGAAACTCCCATCCACTATGCCAAATCTGTTAAATGTTATACAAGATAATTACCTAAATTTTAGCTTTCTATTCCTAATAATTTCCAAGAAAAATTATTTGGTATCTTTTATGGGGTACCAATTTTTCATATTAATACCACTGTTAAAATATCAGCTATATTTGAGGTACAGCTAAATACAGATGAGAGCCAAAGTCTTGTAATTGTGGGATTACTTGCAAACAACATCAAATGTTTAGTGTCACCAATGGAACCAAATATTTTGCTAACAATTTAATACAAATTATTTCAAATCAGAAATATAAAGACAATAACAAATAAGATAATCTTACTTTTCAATTCTTACCCTCAATAAATCTAAAATGGTTGATACAAAACAGGCGATTTAACAGGAATCTATACATAATGACATAATTAGTTGAGCTACTACACCAAGTACTTGACAAATGAAGACAGCTCCTCACATTGTCTGGGTTGGCCTCCTCTTGTTGTTGTTGATGATGTTGTTGATGATGTTGATGTTGTTGATGTTGTTGTTGATGTTGTTGTGGTTGATGTTGTGGTTGATGTTGTTGTTGCAGTTGTTGTTGGTGTTGTTTCTTGGCCTCATACTCCGGTGCATGAAGCTTCTGTTTACTCATCTTCTCCAGTCTCCTGCCCCGCCCCACCCCCAGCCTTGTCTTGGCACCTCCCGACACACCCTGAAACACACCAGTCACATGACACACAGGGTCTTAGACTCACGCCCCACCCCAAGCCTTGTCTTGGCACCCCCCGACACACCCTGAAACATACCAGTCACATGACACACTGGATCCTAACCCCCACTCCACTGCTTGCCTTGTCTTGGCACCCCCCAATACATCCTGAAACACAGCAGTCACAGGAACACAGGGTCCTAACCCCACCCCGCCGCCCCACACCCAGCCTTGTCTTGGCACATCCCAACACACCCTGAAAGACACCAGTCACATAACACACAGGGTCATAACCCCCACCCTCAGTCTTGTCTTGGCACCCCCGACACATCCTGAAACACACCAGTCACATGAAACACAGTTTCTAAACTTGAGTCACAACAAAGGGTCCATTACATAGTTTCTAAACTTGAGTCAAATGAAACAAAGGGTCCACTATATAGTTTCTAAACTTGAGTCACATGAAACAAAGGGTCCACTACAGTTTCTAAACTTGAGTCACATGAAACAAAGGGTCCATTACATAGTTTCTACACTTCAGTCACATGAAACAAAGGGTCCACTACAGTTTCTAAACTTGAGTCACATGAAACAAAGGGTCCATTACATAGTTTCTACACTTCAGTCACATGAAACAAAGGGTCCACTACATAGTTTCTAAACTTGAGTCACATGAAACAAAGGGTCCACTACAGTTTCTAAACTTGAGTCACAACAAAGGGTCCATTACATAGTTTCTAAACTTGAGTCACATGAAACAAAGGGTCCACTATATAGTTTCTAAACTTGAGTCACATGAAACAAAGGGTCCACTAGTTTCTAAACTTGAGTCACATGAAACAAAGGGTCCATTACATAGTTTCTAAACTTGAGTCACATGAAACAAAGGGTCCACTACATAGTTTCTAAACTTGAGTCACATGAAACAAAGGGTCCACTACAGTTTCTAAACTTGAGTCACAACAAAGGGTCCATTACATAGTTTCTAAACTTGAGTCACATGAAACAAAGGGTCCATTACATAGTTTCTACATTTCAGTCACATGAAACAAAGGGTCCACTACATAGTTTCTAAACTTGAGTCACATGAAACAAAGGGTCCACTACATAGTTTCTACACTTCAGTCACATGAAACAAAGGGTCCATTACATAGTTTCTAAACTTGAGTCAAATGAAACAAAGGGTCCACTACATAGTTTCTAAACTTGAGTCACATGAAACAAAGGGTCCACTACAGTTTCTAAACTTGAGTTGCATATAACAAAGGGTCCATTCATAGTTTCTAACTATGAATGGACCCCCATGAGTTGCATGAAATAGATGGTCCATTGTAGTTTTTAAGAATCTACATACATTTGCATGTGGTTGTTTCTGTGTGGTAGGTGACGGAGACTCAATCTTCTGTGGCATGGTGCTTTCAAAGGCCTTCTTGTCTGCTTCTACCTCCTGTAAACACATCAACCATAAACCTCCTGTAACCACATCAACCATAAACCTCCTGGAACCACACCAACCATAAACTTCCTGTAACAACACCAACCACAAACATCCTGTAACCACACCAACCATAAACTTCCTATAACAACACCAACCACAAACTTCCTGTAACCACACCAACCATAAACTTCCTGTAAACACGCTAATCATAAACCTCCAGAAACCACACCAACCATAAACCTCCTGTAACTGGCACCAACCATAAACCTCCAGAAACCACACCAACCATAAACCTCCTGGAATCACACCAACCATTATTAAGGACATGTTAAGTATTCACTCTCTTATATAAGTGATAGAAAATAATTAATAAAAAGTTGTTTTGTTTCATGTTTAAATATTTTTTAATGCCCCAAAAATGTAACAGTTTTTTGGCTTCAAATAGTTTTTTTAACTTTCAAAAATGTTGATTATTTTGGTAATGTTTTCTTCTAGTGGTTTACAGAAGAATAACCTGTCTATGGCAGTATAAATATTATTTAGTTAGCATAATTACTTCCACAAATATTCATCTTCCAAATCTAACAGTGTGTTTTCAAGAAAACAGCCATTACAGATTGAATCAAAGGATTTAATACTTGACATAATCTTTTTTTTCATAAATAAAGGTGATTTAGAGGTTGATAATTGTAATAAAAGTGAAACATTGTTTATAGTTGATTAAATAGATACATTAAAACCTGTCCATAACGGTCAGCATTGGGACTGTGCAAAATTACCGTTATAGGCAGGTTGCCATTATGGAGTTTCATGACTTGGATACTCACTAGGTGGAGCCACAGTATTACGAATGGTTACGTTGACATTCACTAGTTGGTACTCTTGTGAACAATACAAACCTAGTTAACAATAATATTAAATAATACACTGCACAACTTGCTATATTTAATTGATGTTCCTTTTTTCTTTTGGGCCATAGTGAAATAAATTACGCCCTCCAAGTAAAGGCAAGCAGAAAAAGCTTTGATGTCAAAAAGGAAACATGAGGGTGTGAATGAGTGGAAGGCAAGCGTTGGCCCAGATTTGCTCTCCAGCTATGCCAAGCCACCTAGGTAAATATTACAATGGCCTGCTTCCATCTGTGGCTACATGCTCTGAGCCCACTTTCGACTTCAAATCAGGTTCTTATTTCAAGTGAAAGAACTCTGGTAAATACAATAGTTTCTCACAAAATTACACGACTATCAATTGATGTGGAAAAACCCTTTTTGTGGCCTGTCACGCGAGTCATGCTAGTCAAATTAAAATGTCTCGTTAACGAGTATTCCATCAACAGTTATTTGTTTACCAAAACACAATCAGCTGATGGCAATAAAATGATGTCTATAAAACAAATTATCTACAGATGTCTTAGAATTGCTTGAACATTTAAACTGATATTTTTTTGAAAATGTCACGTGAGTCACTATGGAATGGCTGATATTCAAACCTTCATACCTAATCAATTTTATGGACATTAACCGTCTCCAAAATTACTAATTCAGTAGAAATAAAACTACTCGTAAAATACATACGCGGAATCTTTTTTCTTTGGCAGCATTTTTGCGTCTCATCTCAGCTATCTTTTTGTCGAGAAGAGATTCTTTCTCTTCTTTTGACAGCAGCGGGGGAAATGTCATCTCCTCCTGATGAAGAAAAACACATCACATTACATAACATACATATCATATTACATGACAGATTCATCACATGACAGGCACATCACATTACATGTCAGACACATCACATTATTACATGACAGACACATCAGATTATTACATGAAAGACACATCACATTATGTAATATGCACATCACATTACATGCAAATCACATTACATGAGGCACATCACATTAGTACATGACATACACATAATAATACGTAACATACACATCACATTACATGACAAACATCACATGACAGACACATCACATTACACATCAGACACATCACATTATTACATGACAGACACATCACATTACATACATATTACGTTTACATGCCAAACACATCACATGACAGACACATCACATCACATTATAGACACATCACATTACACGACGGACACATCACATCACATCACATTACAGACACATCACATTACATGACGGACACATCACATTACATGACGGACACATCACATTACATGATGGACACATCACATTACATGATAGACACATCACATCACACGACAGTTACATCACAATATGACAGACACCTCACATGATATATCTCATTACATGTCAGACACATCACATTATTACACGACAGACATATCACATTACATTACAGACACATCACATTACATTACCGATACATCACATTACATGATGGACACATCACATTACATAACAGATACATCACATTATATATATATATATATATCACATGACATGACAGGCACATCACATTACATGGACACATCGAATTACATGACAGATACATTACGACATGACAGACACATGACATGACATACCTCATTACACGTCAGACACATCACATTATTACATGACAGACACATCACATAACATTACATACATATTACATTTACATGACAGTGCAGGGCATCTGTACTAAGTCACCCAGGGTCTGCAACTTGCAAGAACAATTACCAGTGTTAGGACTTAGGTTTAATTCTATCCACACAGTCAGTCTTTTATGGCCCATCCAACTGCCTGTGCTACATGATTTAAACAAAACAACCTTTAGCCACTAAACCAACGACTACAATTTGAGCATCGGCTTCTACCCTTCGACAGGGGAACAGACGGCCAAATGTGTCTGAACACAAACTTCCGTTTTGATTGAGACAATCATATCGCCACAAGTACACGTCCTAGAAGTCTACCCTTGACCCCCCACCCACACACGACTGGGGTTGTTAACCTGGATTCCTGCAAGCAGCAGCTGTCCATGTCTTTCTCTGGAATGTAACAGTGTAACACAAAAATTGTTAGTGCATTTAACTATAACAATTTAAGTACACTATTCTATGATTTCATATCTTATGCATCTCCATTTATGAATAGTTGTCATGCATGACTGTGCCTAAGTCAAGTAGAGATTACCCTTGTGCAGTGAAGACAGGCCATGGTGTCAGCAGTGTGCAATGACACAGCACACACTGGCAATTCAAAGTCTGTCACCCTGGACTGCAGGTGTTATATAGAGAACAATGAACCGACACCTCCCTGACAATTGCTCTAGTGCTAACAAGTTTGTGATTTCTGTAAAGACTTGAGCAATTGACTTGTTGACAGTTGACACTTGACACTCACTTAGACTTGTTAGTTGAAACAGACTGGGCAGACTAACTAATCCAAGAGTACAGAATCAATGAATGTGAACAAACCTCATGGCCTTTCTTTGCCATCATTCTTCCTGCTCTGTGCTGCACCTGTAACACCTCAGCTCTTGGATATAGCCCTGTGAAAGACAACATAATAAAATGTAGGCTTTCCAGTGAGGCTGGTGTTGAAATAAACAAGTCTTTTGGAAAGTGAAATGCACTGGAAACTGTTCCATACAATGTTTAAACACTTGCCTTATCTTTCAAATGACGTCTTGATAAGTTTGAATTACCAAGTGTATTTGGCTGTGCAACTGGGACATTAGTGTCAAACGTGTATTTGCACATAGACAGTTTAAAATATGGACTATTTACATGACAAATATATTTGTACAATATATTTATAAGTAAGGTGGATCATAAACAATAACAAAATCATATAATCTTTTAATACATGACATTACAAATTATAACTACTATAACACACGGTTTACTAAATGTTTTAATAATTAATGAGCCACTTTATTTTCGTGAAATTTGAGTTTTTCAGGAGGAACATTTGTATGGCAGTGTGCCAAATGAAAACCAAAATTCCCATGTGCAGTCACATGGTGCCCGACATTGACTGGCTAACTGACTCCACCAAACCAGCCCCTTACAAAGTTTGGTATCCCAAACCCCTCAATGAGCTCTTTCTGAATATGATAGCTGACCTAGGTCTGGACTAAATAGTCCATGTAAACACTCAAGAGAAAAACTGCTTGGACCTAATTTTTACAAACAGACCATCCCTTGTCAACTGAATTGAGGACATAGTCGGCGTGAGTGACCATTCAGCAATCCTTCTTGAGGCTACAGCTAGTGTCACACGCACCAAACCAACCAACCATGGGTAAATGCACACATCAAACGGCTAGCAAAACTTAAGCACTGAGCATACACTCAAGCCAAACAAAACCAGAAATGGGAAAGGTACTGCAGCTTGAAAAACGAGCTTCAGTGTACTTGTAGACAAACACACGACCGATATATAAATGGTCTGATCACAGATGGAGGTTCCAGTGCTAAGAAAAAGCTCTGGACTTATGTCAAATCAAAGGGCATTGACAATGTTGGACTATCCCCCCTGAAGAGAGACGGTCAGACACACAGTGACAGTAAAATCAAAGCCGAGATACTAAATCACCAGTTCTCATCAGTATTCACAAAAGAACCAGAAGGCCCCCACCCAGCCTAGGCCCCAGCCCATGTCCCACACTACCAGACATCAACATAACCGTCAAAGGAGTAAACAAGCTCCTGTTTGGATTAAACCAACAGAGTCACAGGATCCGACAAGATCCCCACCAGAGTGTTGAAAGAACCTGCTGATGAGCTATCCGCAATAACCCTCCTATTCCAGGCCTCCATTCAACAACACACTCCATCTGATTGGCTTAAAGCAAATGTAGTACCTGCATTCAAAAAGGGTGACAGAGGGAAAGCTGAAAACTATGACCACAAATTAGCCTTAGCCATAGACCACATCCCCAAATCAAACAGCAGAAAGCTAGGCAATTGGAAGCGTCTACAGGAGAACACCTACACAACACGGCAAAGTATCTAGGCGTCAACATCAATAGCAAACTGTCCTGGAACCACCACGTGGACGCCATCACTAAGAAAGCCAATAGCACCCTTGCCTTTCTTAATCGCAACACCAGCAACTGCCCCAGACCAGTTAAATCAAACTGTGATCAAACATACGTCAGACAATAGAGTACGCTTCTGCCGTTTGGGACCGTGCCACCAAGCGAAACATCGACAAACTGGAGATGGTACAGAGGCGTGCTGCCAGATATGTTTATGGTGACTGGCGGCGCCGCAGCAGCCCAACCTCCATGCTCCACCAATTGCAATGGCAGTCCCTAGAACAGCGCAGATGTATGGCGAGGCTCAATGTGATGTATACAATTAAAAATGGGCTCGTCGACATCGCATCGACGTCGACCGCGCAGAGGGCATCCATTCCAATTAATGCTTCAACGTTCCCGAACACAGGCTTTCCAACATTCCTTTTTTATAGCCACAATAGTACCCTGGAATAATCTAACCACCCAATCAATTCAATCTCCCTCTCTAGATGCTTTCAAGCAGTGCCTGGCCGACACTGCCACAAACAAAGTCTAACTAAGAGTGACCCCTGTTTTTTTAACTGGCACATGATTTTATAAAGACACAACCAGCACTGCACACCTGGCGCATGCAACAAACACCACATAATAATAATAATTAGAGCATTTATAAAGCGTCGCGACTCCAGGTTACCCTGTTCGAAGGCACCAAGACAAAGAGTAAAAAATTTGAGATTTTATAAACATAAAAAATAGCACTAAAGATCATAAAAACGTGGCGCAAATGTCCAATCAAATTAACATTAAGAAACTTATAAAAATATAAAAAAACAGTACTATAAATTTAAGATCATAAAAACATAGCATAGAATAAATAATCATTAAAAAGTCCAATCGAGTGACAACATTAAACAACAGTGAAAGTTCAGGAGTAGAAGGCTCGTTTGAACAGGTTTAGGAGTCTTTTGATGTGGTGTAAAGTGTCATATTTGCACATATCATGGGGAAGATTGTTCCACGGGGAGGAACAGCGATGGATAAGGCACGATCACCGTACTGGCGGATATGTGCACTGCATACACTCAGAAGAGAATCTGATGATGATCGTAACGTTCTGTTGGGGTGGTAGAACTGGAGCAGGTCTGTGACCTACTCCAGTGGTCTGTATCTATGCCCTGGACAGTAATCACAATGACAATGTGCAGCCACTGGGATTCCCACCCATGGAGGTGGGTGTGTTGATTGCGGGGAAGGCGCGTTTCAGGTGCTTCAACTTCAAGTCCGGCGACTGTACTCGGTGTAAGTTAACTCATAAGATAAGACAATATCATAAGTTATAACTGTTTGTTTACGTGTCAGAGTGATCTAGCAAATGCGCAATCTCTTAGTGGACGCATGGGCTAATGTCACCGAACATTGCATGCTAATCATGTGAATAACGGAAGACGAGCGTCCCGACCGACAGAGGAAAGGAATGAACCCGCTATGACTGTCTATGTCTCTATTACTAGTATGAGTGTAATGCCTAATGGCTTACGGCTACGGCTGCTAAATTTAGGCTAGCTGCAATTTTGTGCCGAAGTTATTTTGTAAGCAGCATTCAGGCACTTTTCCAGACCTGCTCTAGCTTTCATTTTGTGTAGTATATAATAACACGTGTATCTAATGGATTGTACCGTAAAATTTACTCTAAAAAGAATATATACATACCAAATAAAACTTCTGAGCTGGTTACCAAATACAGCCGCTAGTCGGAACTAGAAACCCGCAAGATTCATAGCCTTAGTAACCCAGGCTATCCCCTCCACGCGCAAAAATGGCAAAAATAGGTTAGCAAAAATAGACTGTCCGCCATTATGGAAGCCGACTGATCAACATTTAACCTATCAAATGTCTGACCGTTCGTAGTTTATTGGATTGACACGTGTAATAATTTTATAATACGCATTTGACGTCATTTTATTTAAGAATGTTCTCATATGATATGATCTAGTAAAATGTATCGGTGATAATTACCACGAATAGAGGACTAGTAAATCTATGGGGTCGTCCACAATTGTCAACATTATTGCAAGAGTACAAAGAATACTCTTTTTGTTGACCCCCTCCCCCCTCCCCAACTAAACTAAACATGTTGATTGTTGTGACAAATATGTACCAACAATAGCATGTAGCCTGATGTAGGCTACACAAGTTACATGTATTTTAATAAAAAATATACAGGTATGGAAAAGAAAACTGTTTCACCCACAAATTATGTTTAATGCTTCGTTTAGCGACTTTTAAAACGAAAACTGGCAATTTTTTTGGAATACAAATTTGATTTTCGGAGAAAAAAAAGCGTACGGAAGCCTCCGACCCCTCCCCCTAGCGCATGATTTCTACGCTTCGGGAAATGTCGACAATTTTGGACGACCCCCTAAAGAAAAAGCATATATCGACTAAACTAGACTGCCCATTCCAGTGCACACGGATGTCTTGAGACCCATAATTGGCCTAATACCCCCCGGATTCGTTGCTGATACAACTTATTCAACGGGCCCAATAAAAAATCCAGCTGTGTGTTATTACAAGTTCATCCACAAGACAAGATATTGGAGAAAAGAAGAAGAAGACATTTTGTTAATACGGCTTTCCATAGACCTGCTGGCACATTTGATTGGCTAAAAGCGAGTATTTCTCGAGTGCGGAACTATGATTCTGAAACGATATCCGAACGTTCATTTCAGTAATTGGCCTTGTTTATAAAGCTAAATTCTATATTGCAGCAAGCATGGGTACCTCGAAAAAGCACAAGGAAAAGGACAGAGAACACAAACACAAAAGGCGACATAGATCACGCAGCCGGTCCCCGCGAGACAAGGAACGGCGACACAAACACCGGGAGGCGGAGCATCGTGCCGAGTACGATGAGCATGATTTTGACGATAGGAAGCGAAGACGACTTCATGAGGATGGCGAGGGACAGGGATCTGGCTATGAAGCGGCCGCTCCGAAAGTTGAAAGACCGGAGCAGGATGACAACAACGGTGACTTGTTGTATTATACTTGATTTTCCTCTAAGCAAGCTTGATCTGCATCTACTACTACCAAGTAGAATACTAAAACGTAGTCTTAGACTTAGATTCAGAAGACAGACAGTATTTATTCAATTATTGTGACCACCATTATCATAACATAAGCACATAAACTACAATATAACATTCATTGTAAGGTCAGGGAGGCTTCCATTAATACAATTATAGATGCACGAGGTTGTCAGATACAAAGCATTCCACCTAGATTTGTTATTCGCTAGAATTCTAATGTCGTTCCATCTTGTGTTGTCTAGCTGATGGTCGGTAGTGAGTCTGGTGCTAGTTAATTCTTGTTCGTCCTCCTTCTCTGACCAGTATACTTACAAACTCTCTTGGTGATTGTGCGATCATTAAAGGGAATAAAAACACCTACCGTAAATGTCCGTGTTTAATATGCCCCCATGTACAATATGCACCCTGACTTTTGCTAAATTTTGATAGAATTTCTATATCACCATCATGACCATGTATAATACGCACCTAGACTTGTGACATCAATCCCCAATTTCACCGCTGCTAATATTTTGCTTGAACCCATGAATTCATATCAGAATTGTAAACATGTCACCTATGCCAGGTACTATTGCTTTCCAAATAAGCATATATGTATTATTTAAAAAAAATTATTTTTGGAAAAAAAATGCCAGCCTATGCGGTCTTATTTGGGTTGGTTCCACCTTATACGGTTTTTATTAGGCACCACATGTATTTTTTTGCATCACTGATACGGTGTTCTGAAAAATATGTATATATATATAAATTATTCTTTTACGCGCAGTGCTCTTTGTTCTTACGGCAACGCTGTTTATGCTGGTCACCACGCCAATCATGGCAGATTACGATCTTTTCACTAACAAATTAAAAAACAACAAGTATGCACAAAAGGAGTACTTAGGGAACCTGTGTGTAAAATATAAAGGTTTGTTATGTTTCATTGGGATCATGTTGTGGTCAGGACGTTAGTATTATGGTTAATAAATTGCGAATCTCATAGTCTAGGGCTGAGTGATAATGCATGATTAACAACATTTTGCGGGCAAATTTGTGACGCGACCAATTCACAATATACGTATCTGTACCCTAGAATTATTTTTGGGTATGTAATTTTACCCTGCTGGCGGAAACAATGCTGCTATATATTTCCATGTCCAAACAAACAAACAAAATTCAATGAATTAGAAATTCCACATTTTATGCTGTGCATCCGGACTTTTTTGAGTATATCCATATTTTTGGCGTGCTTTTCGGGATGCCGAGATGTTATGTCACAGACAACATATATACTCGCATCAGGCCGACCCTTTGCATGCATTCAGAGCATGCTTGTAAGGATAGCTTTTGGGTCGAAACGAGCGTCAAAATGAGTTATTATGTAATACAAACACCAGTCATCATAGAGAAACAAGCAGTTATCTTACGGTTCCACATGAATCCAATTTTATTCAAAACAGTGAATGCGAATGGACCTACAATTAGTACAAGCTGGCGAGGTTTCGCGGAGCTTCGGCTCGTTTTCTGAATAATTAGATCGATTGCAACCCACCAGAGATAATCTACATAATAGGTCTGTAGTTGTTGTTATCAGACAAATCAGCCGCTTTGTTTTTAATTGTTGGAGCTACTATTGTAACCATCGTAGCTTCAGGAAAAAACCCATGGATTAACAAGCTGCTGAATAGCAGTGTCATATAAACATGAAGTGTTTTATTAGCATTCTTAAAATGTTTATTATTTATACAGTCATAACCAGGAGCTTTTCCTGTAGGCATCACCTGAATTATTTCTTGTAAAACAGTTTTTAAGAACACACACTTACTCTAAATCATGTTTTCTTTTCAGAAGCATCAAACGCTACAAAATCAGGTGGCGATTTAAGTCTCAGTATTGAAGATACAAAGTGAGTAAACAAGTGACACAGCCTATGAACAGACTGTCCCAGATATATACCAAGTAAACAAATTATAGTAATATTTATAGTAATAATGATAATATACTGTAACCTCATTAATCTGCCAAAATCTTGATCCCAGTGATTTTGAAACTATGGCATCCAGATATCATTTTGTGGGAATGGAATTTCCAAACAGTAAGATGTACCACGTTACGTGCATGGATTGTTTCATTTGTTTGTCCGGTAAACTTGTTAATCCAGAAATGTTCACATGAGATTGAAGTATCTGTATTAACAAAATTTCACATATAAACATAGATTAATTTTGTATTGCTGATATTTTTTGATCGCACTGAATTAATCCTGTGATTATGTCATTGTAATAATTACTTTAAAACTTGGTAACTATCTTCATAAAGTGAAAATTATCACTTAAATTAGATAAGTAAAATGAGTAATTAGTTTGCACAGCGTAACATGTCTGTTGTTTTGCAGCAAGTTGAGGGCGAAGCTGGGTCTGAAACCTTTGGATGTGTCGGGAGAAAAAAGAGGTACGAGTGCTACCATTGTTTACATGATTACATTTGATGCTTTTCCTTATTTCTCATTCTCTTCATTTGCAGTGAGTAGTTTTAACAGGTGCAAAGTTATGTCATAAGTGTATAGTTGTTGTATATAATGTAAGGTTCCATTGTAACTAATGTTACTGATGTTTCTTCACTTGAACACTTTCATCTGGTCTTAATGCTCCACCCCCTTCCCTCAGACGAAAGATTGTTAACATTGATATGATGATATCAATGTATTAACAGTAACTGTCCGAAGCATAAAATGTCTGATGCCAAACTTGCCAATTTAATACCAGACATTTATTCTTATCATAACCAAAACATTATGGAGGAATACATTTTGAAGTAGCCTGACAGTCTAGATACATATACATTAGCAGTACGCTGTGGTAACATATACATTAACAGTACGCTGTGGTAACATATACATTAACAGTACGCTATGGTAACATATACACTAACAGTACGCTGTGGTAACATATACATTAACAGTACACTGTGGTAACATATACATTAACAGTACGCTGTGGTAACATATACATTAACAGTACGCTATGGTAACATATACACTAACAGTACGCTGTGGTAACATATACATTAACAGTACGCTATGGTAACATATACATTAACAGTACGCTATGGTAACATATACACTAACAGTACGCTGTGGTAACATATACATTAACAGTACGCTATGGTAACATATACACTAACAGTACGCTGTGGTAACATATACATTAACAGTACGCTATGGTAACATATACACTAACAGTACGCTGTGGTAACATATACACTAACAGTACGCTATGGTAACATATACACTAACAGTACACTGTGGTAACATATACATTAACAGTACGCTATGGTAACATATACACTAACAGTACGCTATGGTAACATATACACTAACAGTACGCTGTGGTAACATATACATTAACAGTACGCTATGGTAACATATACACTAACAGTACGCTGTGGTAACATATACACTAACAGTACGCTATGGTAACATATACACTAACAGTACGCTGTGGTAACATATACACTAACAGTACGCTGTGGTAACATATACACTAACAGTACGCTGTGGTAACATATACACTAACAGTACGCTGTGGTAACATATACACTAACAGTACGCTGTGGTAACATATACACTAACAGTACGCTGTGGTAACATATACACTAACAGTACGCTGTTGTAACATATACACTAACAGTACGCTTTGGTAACATATACACTAACAGTATGCTGTGGTAACATATACACTAACAGTACGCTGTGGTAACATATACACTAACAGTACGCTGTGGTAACATACATTAACAGTACGCTGTGGTAACATATACATTAACAGTACGCTGTGGTAACAAATACATTAACAGTACGC
Source organism: Escarpia spicata (assembly GCA_963995525.1). Lineage (NCBI taxonomy): Eukaryota > Metazoa > Annelida > Polychaeta > Sabellida > Siboglinidae > Escarpia > Escarpia spicata. Next base: position 48,720,815 of record OZ023211.1, on the reverse strand, counting down.
TATGGTAACATATACATTAACAGTACGCTATGGTAACATATACACTAACAGTACGCTGTGGTAACATATACACTAACAGTACGCTGTGGTAACATATACATTAACAGTACGCTGTGGTAACATATACATTAACAGTACGCTGTGGTAACATATACACTAACAGTACGCTGTGGTAACATATACACTAACAGTACGCTGTGGTAACATATACATTAACAGTACGCTGTGGTAACATATACATTAACAGTACGCTGTGGTAACATACATTAACAGTACGCTGTGGTAACATATACATTAACAGTACGCTATGGTAACATATACACTAACAGTACGCTGTGGTAACATATACATTAACAGTACGCTGTGGTAACATATACATTAAAGGAAAACAAAAGGGAACGTTGTGGTGTTTAGCACCTAAAAGATTTAGCACAAACTAACCATTTGAATCTACAATCAAAATTTTCAGTTCAGTGGTTTACTCGGAATGTAGTCTTAAAGTGGAAGATTCTAACGAAATCTGCGATAACATGTAGACTGCCATCTTACTGATGACGTGTTCATTTGGCCGAAAGCAACCAATAAACGAGCAGCATTAGTTTTCCTGTGTACGACACACTGTCTTGTGTAGTTCGCGTAGTTGGTTCATGTTCATGGGATGCGGTTCGTTATATTAGTATAAGTTGAGCTTACAGTGAAAACGTGACTTGCAATATGCCACACTGCTCTACACATGGTTGTAACAATAGTACAGCGAAGGATAAGGAGCTGTCTTTTTTGTTTCCCTTTGAAACGAGGCAGAAGTGAAATAGTGGATTCACAACTGTGGACAGGCTGGTTGGAAGCCTTCGAAATACAACGCACTATGTTCAGATCATTTTGAAGAAACGTGCTTCGAAGGAAATCTATATCGTCAGTTAATGACACAAGATCCGACAAAACGTCGCCGACGTCGATGTTTGAAGCCAGGTGCAGTGCCTACGACATTTAGTCACGGACCTCGGCCGTCGAAGCGACACATATTTTCGGTCAAACGCGCCGCCGCCGCGAAATCGATCGCAAGAAGGTTAGTACCGAGTTACTTGGTATCCAATTAAAATCTGTTGACATTTGAGATGCAAGATATGCTGGAGCCAAGCCAGAACAGTACCAGAATGTACTATATTGCACCACAAAGAGTTTAGACTTTAGTCTTTAGAAGATAGCCGAATAGCAAAAGTTAACGGCAATGAAGTCGCGTGAGCGATATTACAATTTACAGTAACGGATTAACATGGGCTGGAATGATTGTCGTTTATAATAACGTTTATAGCAAAACTTACTGTATTTTGTGTTAAATGAACAAAAATACGTTCTGCATTAAATAATATTACATTAGACATTGTCATATATCGAAATGTTTGGCCTATTCTTTATGTCATGATGTTATATAATTGGACTTCGTATATAATTGTGTGACTACTGTTTATGTGACGAAGAATATCACTATATAGTCTATTGTAAAACGTTTAAAATGGCTTCATTTGTATTTAGTAAAATTCCATAATGTTACTCAATTTTAGTTAAGGGGATACAACCCAGGTAAAAGTGTTTTTTTTAGAAAAAAATACAAACTTGTTTGTTTTATGCCAGATTATGATAGCTTATTATGTTTACTGTGAATATATATAATTTTATAACAATTATATACCTTTAAACCACTCTTATCCATGGAATAAGGGTGTCAATATCAAGTAATTTTTATCCATTATGCCACATTTTATGGCCATTTTCTATAAAAAAAAAACATTTAAATTCTGCATTTGGAAGGATATCTCTGGGAGTAATTATGTGATCCGAATATAGTTATCAATGAGCTCACCAGATACACCATGTTTGTATTATAAAAATACTGGCATCACTCAATAATCATATATTGTTGAAATATCTTTAATAATATACCATGTGCACACATCTTCACTAACTTGTTTTTTTTGCACACTAACAGCAAAAACAGGTAACAGCTGTTGTGAAAATATCTTGAATTTGGATCAAAAATAGAAATAATTGTAATTTGCATTTCAGCTCGATCACCAACATGATGTGGCACATGGGGAAAGGCATCAACCGCAAGTTTACTGTGAAGGCCCGAGGCAAGGGATGCGAGGACCTCCTTCATTGGATACAGAATGTATCAAACCATCTGTGGTGGTGTTGTGCAACATGCAACGGTGACGCACAGTTGCTGAAGTAAGTAGCAAACTCGATATGTATTCATTTTATACCTGAGGCATGTCCAAAGCAACAAGTAACCTTTAGATTTGAAATCAGTAGATGATGAGTAGGGACCACGACCCAAGTAGTGTAAGGTGAATTCCAGTCACCGACTTGAATCCTAAATACACTAAATTAGCTCCTATGCATAACTAACATTATAATAAGTTTTCGAAATGACTGCATTTCATAGGCATCCAGCTCGTTTTTTCAGGATGGCTACTCAAAAGTACCAGCCAGCATGACTACTACCTTATCAGTAAATGTGTTTATTCAGACTTCCAAAACTGATAATGTAAATGCTGTTTACATGTTATGTGTTAATATGTGGACCACCGACTTATGAATGGGACCAAAAATGTTACATAGTCAAAGTTCCTGATGACCAACTTTTCAGTAGTTTAGTTACTCAGATGTGAGGGGGCGAATACTCCACAGATGGATAGTGTCCATTCTGTATCACCCTACCTATTCTTTGTAATCAATTGCTGTGTACATTTATGAGTAAAGTTACTTGAGTGTAATCAATTACATCTCCGTGTAATAATTACATTCCAGAATGCAATTGTCTGTAATTAAATAAATAAGAGCACTTGTGTCATTATCACCAATTTTATTAAAGAAATATAAAATCAAAACATGATATCAAAATACAGTGACTGTATATACAGTAGATACAGAAATTAAGAAGAAAAAACAAGTTATAATAAATTATGTGAAGGAATGTGATGATGGAATGCCTTCTTTGTAAGGATCAGTAATGGTTTACTAATGTACCAGTATGGTTACCATGATTGGCCATTGTATTGTTACTAAAAACAACCAACACTTTAAGACAGGAAAAGCACTTTAAAGTTCACTGAATGCTACAGTCATAAGGTAAATAACAGCTGCTTACTAACAACATATAGACTGGTGTGTTACACCAGTTGTTTGCAGACATTTTATTAGAATACTGCATGCACTATTCTTCACTGTAGGAATGAAAGCTAGATTGATGCTGTCTGCTCTGGCATGGAACTACCGACCACGTCCCAGCCCAGACAAACCTGTTGAGACTGGTGTCATGTGGTCCAAAAGACGCAAGCAATGGGTGCTGCATAACCGACCAGAGCAGGTGAACCCACATACCCACCTACAAATGCTCACGGATAGAGTGACAGATGTGTTTATAAAGAAATATCACACTGCATGCGATCACAGTCACTGGGGCAGATGTCCCAAAACCAGAGGAGGATCTGCTGGCAGCAAGAGTCAGTCAATTTGTAAAGAAACAGTAAATACTGCCACCACCAACCTACACCTTCATAGGTCACATGTACATTGCCTAGTTTAGTTTTCATGTCCAGCTTGGTATCCCTCGTGTTGTCCCCCATCGGGGGCAGGGAACCTTGATATTATTCCATGGCTGGCGCATGCTGGTAGAACTCTCTGTACCCTCCGTCCCAGCTTGCCATGGATCCACCAGGTAAACTGTCTGTATGCAGCCCACCTGAGAGACCTGAAATAAATTAGGCTCAAATAAACATCTGACATTGTAAATAAATGACATATAAAAATCGGTTCTATAATGACACCATTCCTTTATATAAATTGTTTACCATTAAACGTGTGTTCTTCTGGAATAAGGCAAATATTGATAATTTTGCACTACAGAACAAATTATGACGGTGCAACAAACATTGTATCTATACGTTATGATAACTTAAGTGGAACCATTATAATTTGTTCGAGAGTGAGTGAGAGAGTATCACTTTATTCTTACAGTAGAATACAATAAAGTGTGAAACGATAACCCAAGTACATGTGTGAATACAGTAAATAACTATGTATAGTAGTATGTTGTAGCAGGCTTAGGTAAAGAATGACCAACGGTTAAGGTAAGTCATATTGAAAATGAACACATTTATGTAGGATTACTTGCTGTTGAGGGGAATTTTATTTTGCAATTATTGTCATATTAGGGTGATGGTCATCATATTTAAATTAGTCTTGGGTCAAACCAGTGTGGTTCGTCTTTACATTTAGATAGGGTGAATGACGTTAGCAGGGCTAGTTTAGACAAGCATACGATTGAATTAGTTGTTTTGTTGGTGGTTTTATTCCAAGAGATTTAAAGGAGGTTGTCAGTCTTAGATTTGTTGGGTTCAGATACATAGCCTCTGCAACCTATTTCAATGCATGTTAATTCTGATTTTATTCCGTTATTGTTTACATCATGGATTAGTGCGACATATTTGTTAGTTTTGAATACATGATCTTTCTTGATGTTAGGTTCAAATGGTAGTCAGTTCAATGATGTGAATTTGCTTAGCATGTGGATGATAGATGACGTATGGTAAGTCCACTAAGTAATTTCCCTGGAAGATTGTTAATAATTTGGGCATCAGATTGCTGATAAAATTATCTATATATATTTGTATTGCTAGTGCTACTATGATGTTGTATTGTGTTCATTATTAATACATTTCAATAAATATTTAACAACACATTTCACTGGTCTTGTAACAATGCATGCACATATATACGTACTTGTTTGTTGGACGGCGTAATTCCCATTCTGCAGCATCACCTGCTCCAAACAAAGAATTCTAAATCCACTGCTCTTTGTAATGCACAGCAATCCATCTGTAACAAAGAATTAAGCTTTTAAATAATAGTTTTACACAAATGTTAAGCAAACATGGATTATTATTCTGAACAAATTTCACAAAGAATGCATCACGATCCTCTAACTGTATTCATCCCAGTATTATACCTGGGTCCATAGAAATATCATGCAGATTAAGGAAGGCCGTTTTGAAATGTGTCAATATTTGCACACAAAACGGTGGTCATTTTCTTTGTCACCAAAACAAATGGGGGCTCTGGCTGAAAAATGTTCAAGGTATATTTTATTCATAAGAGCCAATGTAAACTTTGGGCAGAAAAATTGCAGTATGCATAAAGTTAAAAATAATCTACCTGCCATGTGTTTAAAAAGTAGTACTGCCACATATTATATTATCATATTGTTCATTCCTGCTTATTTTCTATCATAGCTCTGACCTGTACAATTTTGGTTCACATGAATCATGGAACCATTCAACTACATTTAAAAAAAAAATGAAGGTACAGCCATGGGTGGTATTCGAAAATGGACATGTCAAAGTTCAAACACTGAGTCCAGTGGCACTGAGAGTGAGATCTAACTAAGTTAAACGTCAACCAATCCCAAATGTAAGACAAGTGACGTGTCCCGGCCCGAGCGATCATCTCTCGCTGTTCATACGCAGCCCGGAACTTAGCCTCTTAGGCTCATCGGTTATTTAAACAATAAACTAAACAGATTAATAATTACCTTCACCAACAGCGTTGCTGTCGAGTAGCAACCGCCTCCTGGCAGCAGACATATTCAGTTCTTGTTCCTGAACAAGGTCAAGGAGATCGCTGCGGCATTTTCCACACCGACACCAGTCAATTTCAACTCGGCATGGTATGCGCCTCAACATTTCGACTACCCGTGGTCCTTCCTGTTCGTGCCCACCGGCACCCGCCTCTGCCGTATCTTCCATTGTTTTTGTGGTTCAAACCGGTAAACAGCGGCTTCGAAATCGATTTGGTTTTCGTTGTCTTCCGAAGAATTGGAAAGCCATCTTATTTACACAGTCACAGCGCATGTGCACATAGTTTAATTGGTAAACTTACCATAGCGCCACCTAACGGAGTTGGGAACAAATAGTACACAGAAAAGTTACGACAGTGTGACGTCACTTTCTTCTAACAATGGCGTAGTCCATAGAAATTCGGTAGTTGCGTGTTCAAAAATGTTTTCCTGGTAAACCGCTGACGTTAAAAATGTGATTGTAGTTGGAAATTGTTAGTTTGTATTAACTCTTTTAGATGCTTAACACCAAAACGTTGCCTTTTGTTTTCCTTTAACAGCATGCTGTGGTAACAACTTAACAAGACATTTAATAAAATGAACCATCAAGAAGAATACTAAATAAAAAGTACTACCTTTTCAACTAAGAAATGTTTTAGTTTTCTCTTTGATACAACTGGACACTAACTGACCCTTTGTCTGTGATACAACTGGACACTAATTGACCCATGGTCTGTTGGTACAACTGGATACTAACTGACCCATGGTCTGTTGGTACAACTGGACACTAACTGTCCCTTTGTCTGTGATACAACTGAACACTAACTGACCTGTGTTCTTTGTAGATGACTCACGGCCGGAGAAGAAGGCGGACATCCACGTGCCTGCAGTCAACATGGCCGCAGTCAAGAAGACAGAGCAGCTGCGGGAGAAGATGGCCCTGATCAAGGAGAAACGCCGCATCAACAAGATGCTAGGGTGAGTCTGCTGTATTGGTTGCTTCTTGTCCCGAGCAGTTTGAATAAGGAGACAGACATACTGTGTACTACTAAATGCAGTAAACAACACATGCAATATTTCGTAAAATTTTATATATCATGTTTTATATATTTATAACATCTGAAGACTTGTGTTATTATGGTGTGAACAAAGATACACATTTGCCACTGAGGCTGAGTGACTGGTGTGTTGTGTTTGTGCAGCAAGGTGAAGACACTGGCAGACAGCGATGACGACGATGACAACGTCTTGTCGTGGGTGAAGAAAAGTCGCAAGATCGAGATTGAACGCGAAAAGGCAGAACAAAGGGTCAGTGGACTGTTGGTCTTTCTCCCTGTCTCTGTCAACTTCCACTTAATCTGTTGAGGGTAATATCCTTACCAAACACCTTAATGATCAGCTGAAATGATAAGTGATGAGCGTGAATTGTCAATGAATTGTCAATGAGCCAGATATCCAACTGTTAAATGACACAATCCCTCCACCCTGTGGCTCAAGTCACTTCCTTCTAGTAGTGACATGATCCCTCCACATTGTGGCTCAAGTCATTTCCTTCTAGTGACACGATCCCTCCACCTTGTGACTCATGTCACTTCCTTCAAAGTTACATGATCCCTCCACCTTGTGACTCAAGTCACTTCCTTCTAAGTGACACGATCCCTCCACCTTGTGACTCATGTCACTTCCTTCTAAGTTACACGATCACTCCACCTTGTGACTCAAGTCACTTCCTTCTAATGTATCAACAGGCCCATCTCACACATAACATTTTAATATGTTTCCAAAAACATTGTATTCTGACGAATTTCAAGTTATTGGATTTAGCATCAATGCAAACCAAGTGAAAACACAATGTTGATGGAATTACTAACCGTAACGTTTGGGTAAAAAGTAAAGTAATTAATGTAATACGTATGATTTTTCAATACTACTACTGATGATGTTTTGATGCCAACAGGCAAAGGCACTGAATGCGATGGATGAAGAGTTTGGCATTGACGATTTAGTGGAAGAGGAATTTGGAGCTAAAAAGGTACGCCATTCTGCACATTAATAAAACCAGTGTTGGGTAGTATCTAGATTGTTAGATTCTTTTTGAGAGAAAGTTACTGACATCAAAATGACTCAAGTTTTCCTTTTTTAAACTCACAGTTCAAAGTGTAGATGAAGACTTGTACATGATATTGAAGTATCTTAAAATTCCAAAATCAAAGCGTCTAATGGCAGGGGCTGACACCTATATTGTTGTCATTTGTTGATATCAATTATGACACTTTGCCCCTTCAGCAGTGTCACCCAAAGTGACGTTTTTAATGATTTTCCCTGAATTCCATCATGAACATTGATAAGATCCTAGGGCCCATTTCATGAAGCCTACTTAGCGTCTATGAATGATTACTTAGCGCTACGAAGGTCATAGTAGAAGATTACGCGTTTCATGTCATCTACTTAGACTACACAGTGGGCACAACGCCCTACTTAGCCTACAGCACCTACCCCCATGGCATAACTACACTAAGTTGTTCTTAATGGCGGCTTTACGACCAGTTCATCGAATAAACAGTGCAGTTAGTAGAACTTGCCGGCGAGAGAGAGTGTTTAGAAACATGAGACACTCATTTGGTGTATACGACAACGTTGAGTTATTTGACCGGTATCGTTTTCATCGGGAGAATATCAGGCATTTAATAGATTTCGTCGGTGACAACATCTCAATAGTGTCACAGAAGGGTTGCTTAGCACCGACATTACTAAATACTCTTTGCATTAATTACGGTTCTTTGCATATGGGTGTTTCCAGCTGGTTGTAGGCGATTTGGTTTGTGTTAGCAAGGCAACCGTGAGTAGATCTGTTCAGAGAGTTTCAGTTGCATTCGCCAGGCTACTGCCAAATCACGTACGCTTCCCACAAGTAGGCGAGACGGAAGCCATAAAAGTGCAATTTCACCACATCCCAAACTTCCCTAATGTTATTGGCTGCGTCGACTGTAAGCATATTAAAATTGCAACACCATTGTTCAACGAACATGAATATACGAATCATAAAAACGACCATAACATAAACGTCCAACTGATCTATGATGCCGATACCATGGTCATGAACAGTGTTGTGAGGTGGCCAGGATCGGTGCACGACCCACGCATTCTGCGGGAGTGTCCTGTGTTCAAGACGGTACCCTGGCCACTGGAAGGATACATCCTCGGTGACAGTGACTACATGCTCCAAGCCTGGCTGCTTACGCCATTTATCCACATCACAAATGACGCACAAATTCAATTTTTTTCTTTTTCTGGAACCGGCAACGTCGCTTGCTGTTGTCATGTTGCTAGCGGGAAAGTGGGAAGGGGAATCCGGGGGTTACCTGTATCATGACACTAATCTAACCACGTGACAGCTTTACGCGCCTACTTAGTTAAGATGCTACATGAAACCCGCTTTGCTTAGTTTTGTGCAACTACTTAGCTACACAAGAAGTGGAGTTTATGCACTTGCATAACGTTAAGTAACCGCGTAGTTTAAGTACGCTTCATGAAACCGTTCCCTGGCATGTGATACTACATGAATTATGTTGACAGTCTGAATCATAACAGAAGATTTTGTTTAACTGTCATTCACTTTGCAACAGATAAGATATTGTAAAATGTGATTATAATATATATATATATAAATAATTTACAAGATGCAGTATTTTTACATTAGGGATCATCTCAGAACATCAATGGCCAATGTCAGATGAAATTACTTTCGTCTGGCCTCAATGCTCCACCCACTCCCCTCAGACAAAAATGTTTAAACATTGATGTGACGATATAAATGTATTAACAGTTTTGGTCTGAAGCGTAAAATATCGATGTCTGGTGCCAAACAAAACTAAAGTAATTTCATCTGATATCAGACATTAACATTCTGAGATGATTCTTTAGGTGGACACAAGGGAACTGCAGTGCTTGGTGTGCGTTGATTGCAGTGTGTGTTTGTGTTTGCCTCTGTTGTAGAAGTACACGTCAAAGGACTTGAGTGGTCTGAAGGTACTGCACTCACAGGAGGCATTCAAAGAAGGCAGCTCTGTCATTCTCACACTCAAAGATAAAGGTACGTGCACTCACCACCAGAAACTAACAGGGTCTGTGTGCCCTCAGATGACACGACTGTAATGATGGGGCCATATTATATAACCATCTAGACTACCAGGTACTTAGAAATGGGTAATGCTAACTCAGAAACAATAATTGTGTTTTGTTTCTAATTTATCTTTTATTTTAAAAGTCCCAAAGCTACTTTTTAATAATGTAGTTTTATGAGTAACATATCTGAGTTGGATTATTATCGTTTTAATAGTTCAATTTGCTTTTCTAATAGTAATTGGTTTTGTTACATATTCCATTCTGTTATGTCTCTATGTTATATGTAGGTTATTGTTTATCTTATGTCAATGTTATGCATAGATGTATTGTTTATGTCATGTGTATGTCACGTGTAGGTGTATTAGATGACGAGGATAGTGACGTATTGATAAACATGAACATGTATTGTTCATGTCATGTGTATGTCACGTGTACGTGTATTAGATGACGAGGATCGTGACATATTGATAAACATGAACATGTATTGTTTATGTCATGTGTCTGTCACGTGTAGGTGTATTAGATGACGAGGATCGTGACATATTGATAAACATGAACATGTATTGTTTATGTCATGTGTATGTCACGTGTAGGTGTATTAGATGACGAGGATAGTGACGTATTGATAAACATGAACATGTATTGTTTATGTCATGTGTCTGTCACGTGTAGGTGTATTAGATGACGAGGATCGTGACATATTGATAAACATGAACATGTATTGTTTATGTCATGTGTATGTCACGTGTAGGTGTATTAGATGACGAGGATAGTGACGTATTGATAAACATGAACATGTATTGTTTATATCATGTGTATGTCACGTGTACGTGTATTAGATGACGAGGATCGTGACATATTGATAAACATGAACAGGTATTGTTCATGTCATGTGTATGTCACGTGTACGTGTATTAGATGACGAGGATCGTGACATATTGATAAACATGAACATGTATTGTTCATGTCATGTGTATGTCACGTGTACGTGTATTAGATGACGAGGATCGTGACATATTGATAAACATGAACATGTATTGTTTATGTCATGTGTATGTCACGTGTAGGTGTATTAGATGACGAGGATCGTGACATATTGATAAACATGAACATGTATTGTTTAAGTCATGTGTCTGTCACGTGTAGGTGTATTAGATGACGAGGATCGTGACATATTGATAAACATGAACATGTATTGTTTATGTCATGTGTATGTCACGTGTAGGTGTATTAGATGACGAGGATAGTGACGTATTGATAAACATGAACATGTATTGTTTATGTCATGTGTATGTCACGTGTAGGTGTATTAGATGACGAGGATAGTGACGTATTGATAAACATGAACATATATTGTTTATGTCATGTGTATGTCACGTGTACGTGTATTAGATGACGAGGATCGTGACATATTGATAAACATGAACATGTATTGTTTATGTCATGTGTATGTCACGTGTAGGTGTATTAGACAGGGATGAGAAATTTCCGGTTTTTGTCAGAATTCCGGTTTTTATACTGCTCCAAAGATCACTTTTGTGAATCGTGTAAATCCGGGGAGAGAAAAAATGAATGTTGGGGGGGTAGGGCATATACAATCTTGGACAATTCACTGACGATCTATCTGCGGATTGAGTTAACCATCTATCCACTGAGTGTTGCCACGCATTAATGACGCTGCCTGGCGATTAAAGACAGAACTGACCCAACCGAACCTGTGAATCTGCGAAGTAAAACCCTTAGTTCTGTCGGCTGTTCGCTTCAGCGCTTTCGTAGTGCGCGCACAAAAGCAGTGGACCAATAGGAAACGACGATGTATTTTGTGGAGATGTCGATCATTTTTTAACACAATGGGTAATCGACGATTTGTTGTACGGCAAGACAAATGTTACGTGAAGAACATTGACAAAAGTGTCAAGAATAAGTGGAATTGGGCGTGGCTGGAGAGATCGGCTGGAGACACTATGTTGGATATATTCATCAGTAAATTATCAGCACCAGGGAAAGCCTACTGTTTGTGGTGCGAGGCCGATGTCAACTATGCGGATTGGATCCTACAGGCTACAGTCAGAGGGGAACCGAAGGCATTGAAGTATACACACTGGCACTGCCCACGCTGGTCACCAATGTTCTATTAGAACCTGAACAGAGGGTGTATCACATGGAAGTTCGCCGATTCCATGTAGACAACACACTTCCACAAGCACCCACAAGTTCCAGATTGGACTCGTGGTGGGCTACCATATTCTCTACTGGCAAGTTCCCAGCCTTGTCAAAGCTGGTGGCTGCAATGATGAGCTGCTTTCATGGTCCTCAAGTGGAAGGGAGTTTTAGTCACATGTCTAGCATCATGAATACTGCCACTGCCAGAAAGAATGTTAGTACATTCAACACTATCCAGACAGTGAAGTACTCACTCATGGCAAGCAACAACACTGCTATACAGGACTTCCACAAACAGGACTGGTCGCCTTGTTCACAACACGAGGGGTGCATACAAAATGTACTCCATCCTACTTGCTGAGGAATGAAAGATGAAGGAGGAGAAGAAAACTGAGCTGAACATGTCAAAGACGAAGGCAGCCACCAAGTACAAAGCTAAGGAAGCAGTTGAGCTGGCAACGAAGAAAGCTAGAATGGCCCAACAACGGGCTGTTTTGACAAAGCTGGCCAAGGAGAAAGCTGCCCGTTAGCCAACTCTTGTTAAGCCTAGAAATTATCATTAACAAATGAGTTAGTACTATGACAATGTGTGCGTGAGCCCGTGTGCTTTTTTTGCTATTGGAAATGTTAAGATTTTCTATTTAATATTGCTCAAAATACACCATATGTCGTCTACAATTAAAAAATATCTGAGGAGTCCCCCATCCCCCCGATTAGATGAGACAGTCCTCTCCGGCTAAAATGTGGGCCACAGCAAAATTTCCGTTTTTTTCTCTGAATGTCACTCATCCCTGATTTGATGACGAGGATAGTGACATATTGATAAACATGAACATGTATTGTTTATGTCGTGTATGTCACGTGTAGGTGTATTAGATGACGAGGATAGTGACGTATTGATAAACATGAACATGTATTGTTTATGTCATGTGTATGTCACGTGTAGGTGTATTAGATGACGAGGATAGTGACATTGATAAACATGAACATGTATTGTTCATGTCATGTGTATGTCATGTGTAGGTGTATTAGATGACGAGGATAGTGACGTATTGATAAACATGAACATGTATTGTTTATATCATGTGTATGTCGCGTGTAGGTGTATTAAATGACGAGGTTAGTGACGTATTGATAAACATGTATTGTTCATGTCATGTGTATGTCATGCGTAGGTGTATTAGATGACGAGGATAGTGACGTATTGATAAACATGAACATATATTGTTTATATCATGTGTATGTCACGTGTAGGTGTATTAGATGATGAGGATAGTGACGTATTGATGAACATGTATTGTTCATGTCATGTGTATGTCATGCGTAGGTGTATTAGATGACGAGGATAGTGACGTATTGATAAACATGAACATATATTGTTTATATCATGTGTATGTCACGTGTAGGTGTATTAGATAACGAGGATAGTGACGTATTGATGAACATGTATTGTTCATGTCATGTGTATGTCATGCGTAGGTGTATTAGATGACGAAGATAGTGACGTATTGATAAACATGAACATATATTGTTTATATCATGTGTATGTCACGTGTAGGTGTATTAGATGACGAGGATAGTGACGTATTGATAAACATGAACATGTATTGTTTATGTCATGTGTATGTCACGTGTAGGTGTATTAGATGACGAGGATAGTGACGTATTGATGAACATGAACATGTATTGTTTATGCAACAAACAACACAAGTCCAATGTAGCTGAGAATCGAAATTGGCCAAATGAATGACGTTTATTTATTGAAGTTGGACTGCTTATCATGCAGCCAGTTTGGGAATGACATTAACAGGAATGTGAGCTCTAAAATCCAAACCTGATATGACACTGAACCCTTGTACAGTGTCAGCCTTCCGGTTTCTCAGATTCCACATTCCTACAATCTTGACAATAACAATATACATGATTCGTCCCTACCTTGTAATGGACTAAAAAACCACTACATGTATAAACATAAGATGTCAAGAATACATACATTCCCCACCAAAAACACAACTTCTGCTTAGCAAGGTGGGGGTAATTCGCCTAACCTATATAAACCTAAATTCCAATTATCGATGGAAAAAGAGGAAGCCTGTCAGCGCATCAAAACCCCATGAACACAAACTAGTAGAGGATAAACCCCCATGTTCATCTATATTGCAAAGAAATGTGGGGAAAGCTTTTTGACATTTTCCAACTTCCTTTTCTACCAACGATGTACAATAGTATTTATTACCTACACATTCAATGAAAGGAAGAAAGGTGGGGAGGAGGGCGGATTTCAAATTATCAGTGAATGTAAAACACGTCTACCACTGGGTAACTGCTTGACCGGAGTGATAAGACATCTGGACTAATCCAGTGCTGTGGTTGGTGGATTATCTTACGGAGTAATCTGATCTGGTGAGATAATCCAGGAGCTGTTATTGACTCAAGCACACAGGCCAGTGCCTGCGGAAGACTTGCTCTGTCAATTGCTTAAAATCTATTATGCAACTTGGTGATTTGCACAAATTCATTTATGCAACAAACAACACAAGTCCAATGTAGCTGAGAATCGAAATTGGCCAAATGAATGACGTTTATTTATTGAAGTTGGACTGCTTATCATGCAGCCAGTTTGGGAATGACATTAACAGGAATGTGAGCTCTAAAATCCAAACCTGATATGACACTGAACCCTTGTACAGTGTCAGCCTTCCGGTTTCTCAGATTCCACATTCCTACAATCTTGACAATAACAATATACATGATTCGTCCCTACCTTGTAATGGACTAAAAAACCACTACATGTATAAACATAAGATGTCAAGAATACATACATTCCCCACCAAAAACACAACTTCTGCTTAGCAAGGTGGGGGTAATTCGCCACAAGGTCACCAAAAACACTGTGACCACCCCACCTCCTTAAACAAACTGGACTAATCCAGTGCTGTGGTTGGTGGATTATCTTACGGAGTAATCTGATCTGGTGAGATAATCCAGGAGCTGTTATTGACTCAAGCACACAGGCCAGTGCCTGCGGAAGACTTGCTCTGTCAATTGCATAAAATCTATTATGCAACTTGGTGATTTGCACAAATTCATTTATGTCATGTGTATGTCACGTGTAGGTGTATTAGATGACGAGGATAGTGACGTATTGATAAACATGAACATGTATTGTTTATGTCATGTGTCTGTCACGTGTAGATGTATTAGATGACGAGGATAGTGACGTATTGATAAACATGAACATGTATTGTTTATGTCATGTGTCTGTCACATGTAGGTGTATTAGATGACGAGGATAGTGACGTATTGATAAACATGAACATGTATTGTTTATGTCATGTGTCTGTCACATGTAGGTGTATTAGATGACGAGGATAGTGACGTATTGATAAACATGAACATGTATTGTTTATGTCATGTGTCTGTCACATGTAGGTGTATTAGATGACGAGGATAGTGACGTATTGATAAACATGAACATGTTGGACAACGAAAAAGCATCTGTGAATGTGGAGAACAAGCTCAAGAAACCTACATACACACCCTACGACGAGGACGAGTTTCAAGAGGATGGCCAGGTAGGTAGTTGCAATGTCTAGGGCAGTAGCCGTGATAGATGCAATATCCAGGGCTCTAACTGTGACAGGTACAATTTGTATGGCTCTAACTATCTGGCAGGTGCAATGTATGTCTATGGCTCTAACTGTGACAGGTACAATTTCTAGGGATCTAACTGTGTCAGGTGCAAACTCTATGTCTCTAACTGTTTAACCAGTACAATGTATGTCTAGGCCTAACTGTAACACGTGCAATGTCTAGGCATCTAACTCGGACGGATGCAATGTTTAGTGTTCTAACTCTGACAGATGCCATATCTAGGTCTCTAACTCTGACAGTTGCAATGTCTACGGCTGTACCTCTCTGCTAAGTGCAACGTTTATGGTTCTATTTTTGACAGGTGCGATGACTAAACTGATCCCTTTTTCCATTGCAGTTAAAGCCAAAGGATGTACTAGACAAATACAATGAAGAAATTCTTGGGAAAAAACAGACGTCATTTGAGCTAGGTATGTTGATATCTTAAGGTTTCTATTGTAAAACTGACATGAGGTCTGAGTAGAGGAATGTTTAAACATTTGTCCTGATATTTCTGATTTGTTCTGATATTTCTACTTAGCTATATTTTAACTACAAAAACAGCCCAAGCCAATGAGCAGACTCTTACTAATGCATCTCTGTAAGTGGAGGCAGATCGTTTAAACATAGAATGTAATCATTGCAAAGTATTTAATAAGTCTGACAAACAGATGTTATGGGACTCTTGCTCAGGA
Organism: Escarpia spicata; assembly: GCA_963995525.1. Lineage (NCBI taxonomy): Eukaryota > Metazoa > Annelida > Polychaeta > Sabellida > Siboglinidae > Escarpia > Escarpia spicata. The sequence continues at coordinate 48,704,582 of OZ023211.1, read as the reverse complement.
TGATTTTTCCATTTAAGATTTACTAACTGCAGGTATAGTAGTTGGTGGTTGTAACACAGATTCACCAAGTTTTGGGATTTAGAAATGTTAATACAAAATTAATATTAATTGTTTTCATCTGTTGCTTCCTTAAATGTATTTGCATTGTCTGTAATAAAGTTGTGACCATGCAGGAAATGTAATTTAATGACTGCACAAAGTTTGTATGTTCTGGGAGGTTGTATTACAAGAAATTATTTTGAGTGTCTTGTTTTCAGATTCCAAGGGCCGCTACAATGCGCAGTATGAGAAACAACTGAAGGAGATGAGAGCTCAACAGATTCGAACAGGGGTTAGTAGCTAACAGGGGTTTAGTACCTAACAGGGGTTTAGTAGCTAACAGGAGTTAGGAGTCAAATGGTGGATTTCTTTGATTCAGTACATTATTTTATATAATGATTGTTATGTATTTTTACAATTTCTTGTGTTGCTAGTTCTGCATTGTAAACAGTTTGATACTCTGCCAAGTTACACATAACAAATAAGCCTCTCATGCATGTATGTCCTGGCCCTGCCCCCTTACATACTCTCACCTCCTGTGTCCTGCCCCAGGATGCCCTGCCCCTTGACATACTCACACCTCCTGTGTCCTGCCCCAGGATGCCCTGCCCCCTGACATACTCTCACCTCCTGTGTCCTGCCCAAGGAGGCCCTGCCCCTTGACATACTCACACCTCCTGTGCCCTGCCCAAGGATGCCCTGCCCCCTGACATACTCTCACCTCATGTGTCCTGCCCAAGGAAGCCCTGCCCCTTGACATACTCACACCTCCTGTGTCCTGCCCCAGGATGCCCTGCCCCCTTATATACTCTCATCTCCTGTGCCCTGCCCCAGGATGCCCTGCCCCCTGACATACTCTCACCTCCTGTGTCCTGCCCCAGGATGCCCTGCCCCTTGACATACTCATACCTCCTGTGTCCTGCCCCAGGATGCCCTGCCCCCTGACATACTCTCACCTCCTGTGTCCTGCCCCAGGATGCCCTGCCCCCTGACATACTCTCACCTCCTGTGTCCTGCCCAAGGAGGCCCTGCCCCCTGACATACTCTCACCTCCTGTGTCCTGCCCCAGGAGGCCCTGGACTTGCCCCCGCCCGTGCTGGCGACAGAGTACTACACAGAGCAGGAGATGGAGGGCTTCAAGAGGAGAACAAAGAAGACCAGAAAGATCCGCAAGAAGCCCAAGATGTTGACAGCCGATGACTTGCTCCCCCTGGCTGGTGACGTCCCCGACATCGGTCACCGAGGGTCACATGACACGTAAGTCTCGTAGAACCTTTGTTAAGGTGGCTAGTGCAGCTAATAAAGCTTATTTTAATTCCTTGTGTTTAACCATTTCAGTACTACAGCCCTGACCAGCTGTGACCATTGAATACTACATTCCCAGTGAATATGCAAGATAATGGACTACCTCACTTTGAGTCAAGATTTGAGCAATAAAAATGCATTTTATGAATAGGAATGTTATATATTTTCGGAAAGTATAATAATCAGCGAATAAAATGTGTCATATCATTTTACATTCCGTCGTCTAAGGTAATCAGAAATCCAAGATGGCCGCCAAAATGTCAACGTTTTTGCAGTTGCTGAACTCGGTTGTGTACTAAGTTCGATGACAACGTTATTATGTCGATCGTCAACATCTGACAAACATTTTTTGCTAAAACTCAAATAATCTGTCCAAAGCATACAGTGGTAAATCACTAGTTGAAGTAATGCCGTCCGCCATTGTGGCCACATCAGATTTTGATAATCCATCATTAAAAACAGCAAAAATCACCGTTAACTATTATTGAGCGAGTGGCTCCACATAGTGAATAACCGGCCTGTCGCACTGAAGCGTCACAGACAGTGCGGCCAGAAAACTGGCCTGAAATAGTTAATCAATGGTTTATATAATTTTTTTATAAATCATGTGATTTTGCCTTAGAAATTAAGCAATATCTCGACCAGAAACTATTGAATTTTTTTATTGTTTGGTGGAGCAGTCGAACCTCGCTCGGTAATACAGCCACCTCGCAAATAAGGTCACCCTAGGACAGATCCAAATTATTTTCATGTATAATAAAGTAAACAAATTCATCTCACAAATATGATAATCTCGCTAATATGGTCATCTTGCCAATACAGTCATCTCGCTAATACGGTCATCTTGCTAATATGGTCATTTCGCTAATACGGTCATCTCGCTATTCAGGTCACCTTTTACCAGTCCCGACGGTGACCTTAATAAGAAGGTTCTATGTTTCTATATGTCCTGCTCCTTGTAAGATGCAGACGTCAGAAGTGTTACTGTTGCCATGCTCCCTTGTAGGGTGCGGGTGAAGGAGGAACATGGGGAGGGGGACGGACTGACGGAGCCTGCTGTACCCATCCCTGGCCTTGACCTTGTTGACATGGACGTGGAGGAAGCAATCCTAGGGGAAGAGAGTAAGTTTGTCTGTAGCTCTCAGTCAGGGTGACACACTTTATTACTGTACAACGAGTCAGTTGTTGACATGGACGTGGAGGATGCAATCCTAGTGGAAGAGAGTAAGTTTGTCTGTAGCTCTCAGTCAGGGTGACACACTTTATTACTGTACAACAAGTCAGTTGTTGACATGGATGTGGAGGAAGCAATCCTAGTGGAAGAGAGTAAGTTTGTCTGTAGCTCTCAGTCATGGTGACACACTTTATTACTGTACAACGAGTCAGTTGTTGACATGGACGTGGAGGATGCAATCCTAGTGGAAGAGAGTAAGTTTGTCTGTAGCTCTCAGTCAGGGTGACACACTTTATTACTGTACAACGAGTCAGTTGTTGACATGGATGTGGAGGAAGCAATCCTAGTGGAAGAGAGTAAGTTTGTCTGTAGCTCTCAGTCAGGGTGGCACACTTTATTACTGTACAACGAGTCAGTTGTTGACATGGACGTGGAGGAAGCAATCCTAGTGGAAGAGAGTAAGTTTGTTTGTAGCTCTCAGTCAGGGTGACACACTTTATTACTGTACGAGTCAGTTGTTGACATGGACGTGGAGGAAGCAATCCTAGTGGAAGAGAGTAAGTTTGTCTGTAGCTCTCAGTCAGGGTGACACACTTTATTACTGTACAACGAGTCAGTTGTTTACATGGATGTGGAGGAAGCAATCCTAGTGGAAGAGAGTAAGTTTGTCTGTAGCTCTCAGTCAGGGTGGCACACTTTATTACTGTACGAGTCAGTTGTTGACATGGACGTGGAGGAAGCAATCCTAGTGGAAGAGAGGAAGTTTGTCTGTAGCTCTCAGTCAGGGTGACACACTTTATTACTGTACGAGTCAGTTGTTGACATGGACGTGGAGGAAGCAATCCTAGTGGAAGAGAGTAAGTTTGTCTGTAGCTCTCAGTCAGGGTGGCATACTTTATTACTGTACGAGTCAGTTGTTGACATGGACGTGGAGGAAGCAATCCTAGTGGAAGAGAGGAAGTTTGTCTGTAGCTCTCAGTCAGGGTGACACACTTTATTACTGTACAACGAGTCAGTTGTTGACATGGACGTGGAGGAAGCAATCCTAGTGGAAGAGAGTCAGTTTGTCTGTAGCTCTCAGTCAGGGTGACACACTTTATTACTGTACGAGTCAGTTGTTGACATGGACGTGGAGGAAGCAATCCTAGTGGAAGAGAGTAAGTTTGTCTGTAGCTCTCAATCAGGGTGACACACTTTATTACTGTACGAGTCAGTTGTTGACATGGACGTGGAGGAAGCAATCCTAGTGGAAGAGAGTAAGTTTGTCTGTAGCTCTCAGTCAGGGTGACACACTTTATTACTGTACGAGTCAGTTGTTGACATGGACGTGGAGAAAGCAATCCTAGTGGAAGAGAGGAAGTTTGTCTGTAGCTCTCAGTCAGGGTGACACACTTTATTACTGTACAACGAGTCAGTTGTTGACATGGACGTGGAGGAAGCAATCCTAGTGGAAGAGAGTAAGTTTGTCTGTAGCTCTCAGTCAGGGTGGCACACTTTATTACTGTACAACGAGTCAGTTGTTGACATGGACGTGGAGGAAGCAATCCTAGTGGAAGAGAGTAAGTTTGTCTGTAGCTCTCAGTCAGGGTGACACACTTTATTACTGTACGAGTCAGTTGTTGACATGGACGTGGAGGAAGCAATCCTAGTGGAAGAGAGGAAGTTTGTCTGTAGCTCTCAGTCAGGGTGGCATACTTTATTACTGTACAACGAGTCAGTTGTTGACATGGACGTGGAGGAAGCAATCCTAGTGGAAGAGAGTAAGTTTGTTTGTAGCTCTCAGTCAGGGTGACACACTTTATTACTGTACGAGTCAGTTGTTGACATGGACGTGGAGGAAGCAATCCTAGTGGAAGAGAGGAAGTTTGTCTGTAGCTCTCAGTCAGGGTGACACACTTTATTACTGTACAACGAGTCAGTTGTTGACATGGACGTGGAGGAAGCAATCCTAGTGGAAGAGAGGAAGTTTGTCTGTAGCTCTCAGTCAGGGTGACACACTTTATTACTGTACAACGAGTCAGTTGTTGACATGGACGTGGAGGAAGCAATCCTAGTGGAAGAGAGTAAGTTTGTCTGTAGCTCTCAGTCAGGGTGACACACTTTATTACTGTACGAGTCAGTTGTTGACATGGACGTGGAGGAAGCAATCCTAGTGGAAGATAGTAAGTTTGTCTGTAGCTCTCAGTCAGGGTGACACACTTTATTACTGTACGAGTCAGTTGTTGACATGGACGTGGAGGAAGCAATCCTAGTGGAAGAGAGTAAGTTTGTCTGTAGCTCTCAGTCAGGGTGACACACTTTATTACTGTACGAGTCAGTTGTTGACATGGACGTGGAGGAAGCAATCCTAGTGGAAGAGAGTAAGTTTGTCTGTAGCTCTCAGTCAGGGTGGCATACTTTATTACTGTACGAGTCAGTTGTTGACATGGACGTGGAGGAAGCAATCCTAGGGGAAGAGAGTAAGTTTGTCTGTAGCTCTCAGTCAGGGTGACACACTTTATTACTGTACAACGAGTCAGTTGTTGACATGGACGTGGAGGATGCAATCCTAGTGGAAGAGAGTAAGTTTGTCTGTAGCTCTCAGTCAGGGTGACACACTTTATTACTGTACAACAAGTCAGTTGTTGACATGGATGTGGAGGAAGCAATCCTAGTGGAAGAGAGTAAGTTTGTCTGTAGCTCTCAGTCAGGGTGACACACTTTATTACTGTACAACGAGTCAGTTGTTGACATGGACGTGGAGGATGCAATCCTAGTGGAAGAGAGTAAGTTTGTCTGTAGCTCTCAGTCAGGGTGACACACTTTATTACTGTACAACGAGTCAGTTGTTGACATGGATGTGGAGGAAGCAATCCTAGTGGAAGAGAGTAAGTTTGTCTGTAGCTCTCAGTCAGGGTGGCATACTTTATTACTGTACAACGAGTCAGTTGTTGACATGGACGTGGAGGAAGCAATCCTAGTGGAAGAGAGTAAGTTTGTTTGTAGCTCTCAGTCAGGGTGACACACTTTATTACTGTACGAGTCAGTTGTTGACATGGACGTGGAGGAAGCAATCCTAGTGGAAGAGAGGAAGTTTGTCTGTAGCTCTCAGTCAGGGTGACACACTTTATTACTGTACAACGAGTCAGTTGTTGACATGGACGTGGAGGAAGCAATCCTAGTGGAAGAGAGGAAGTTTGTCTGTAGCTCTCAGTCAGGGTGACACACTTTATTACTGTACAACGAGTCAGTTGTTGACATGGACGTGGAGGAAGCAATCCTAGTGGAAGAGAGTAAGTTTGTCTGTAGCTCTCAGTCAGGGTGACACACTTTATTACTCTACGAGTCAGTTGTTGACATGGACGTGGAGGAAGCAATCCTAGTGGAAGATAGTAAGTTTGTCTGTAGCTCTCAGTCAGGGTGACACACTTTATTACTGTACGAGTCTGTTGTTGACATGGACGTGGAGGAAGCAATCCTAGTGGAAGAGAGTAAGTTTGTCTGTAGCTCTCAGTCAGGGTGACACACTTTATTACTGTACGAGTCAGTTGTTGACATGGACGTGGAGGAAGCAATCCTAGTGGAAGAGAGTAAGTTTGTCTGTAGCTCTCAGTCAGGGTGGCATACTTTATTACTGTACGAGTCAGTTGTTGACATGGACGTGGAGGAAGCAATCCTAGTGGAAGAGAGGAAGTTTGTCTGTAGCTCTCAGTCAGGGTGACACACTTTATTACTGTACAACGAGTCAGTTGTTGACAAGGACGTGGAGGAAGCAATCCTAGTGGAAGAGAGTAAGTTTGTCTGTAGCTCTCAGTCAGGGTGACACACTTTATTACTGTACGAGTCAGTTGTTGACATGGACGTGGAGGAAGCAATCCTAGTGGAAGAGAGTAAGTTTGTCTGTAGCTCTCAGTCAGGGTGACACACTTTATTACTGTACGAGTCAGTTGTTGACATGGACGTGGAGGAAGCAATCCTAGTGGAAGAGAGTAAGTTTGTCTGTAGCTCTCAGTCAGGGTGACACACTTTATTACTGTACGAGTCAGTTGTTGACATGGACGTGGAGGAAGCAATCCTAGTGGAAGAGAGTAAGTTTGTCTGTAGCTCTCAGTCAGGGTGGCACACTTTATTACTGTACAACGAGTCAGTTGTTGACATGGACGTGGAGGAAGCAATCCTAGTGGAAGAGAGTAAGTTTGTCTGTAGCTCTCAGTCAGGGTGACACACTTTATTACTGTACGAGTCAGTTGTTGACATGGACGTGGAGGAAGCAATCCTAGTGGAAGAGAGTAAGTTTGTCTGTAGCTCTCAGTCAGGATGGCATACTTTATTACTGTACAACGAGTCAGTTGTTGACATGGACGTGGAGGAAGCAATCCTAGTGGAAGAGAGGAAGTTTGTCTGTAGCTCTCAGTCAGGGTGACACACTTTATTACTGTACAACGAGTCAGTTGTTGACATGGACGTGGAGGAAGCAATCCTAGTGGAAGAGAGGAAGTTTGTCTGTAGCTCTCAGTCAGGGTGACACACTTTATTACTGTACAACGAGTCAGTTGTTGACATGGACGTGGAGGAAGCAATCCTAGTGGAAGAGAGTAAGTTTGTCTGTAGCTCTCAGTCAGGGTGACACACTTTATTTCTGTACGAGTCAGTTGTTGACATGGACGTGGAGGAAGCAATCCTAGTGGAAGAGAGTAAGTTTGTCTGTAGCTCTCAATCAGGGTGACACACTTTATTACTGTACGAGTCAGTTGTTGACATGGACGTGGAGGAAGCAATCCTAGTGGAAGGGAGTAAGTTTGTCTGTAGCTCTCAGTCAGGGTGACACACTTTATTACTGTACAACGAGTCAGTTGTTGACATGGACGTGGAGGAAGCAATCCTAGTGGAAGAGAGTAAGTTTGTCTGTAGCTCTCAGTCAGGGTGACACACTTTATTACTGTACAACGAGTCAGTTGTTTATGTAGTTTGTGTATCACACAAACATGATGGGTGCATTTGTAATATAATTCATAAGTTAGTCATTATAATTGGAACAAACTAATGTTTGTGTTTGGTGACAACATTTATAAACAGTTTCCCATGTTTTTGGTGACATGATGGCAACTCTCCACGTGTGACATACCCTGCAGACAGAGGTACTATTGTGTTTCAGATGCAGGCGTGCATAGCAGTGGACAGAGTGTGTCTGGTGTGGTGATGTGTTTGTTTGTGTGTGTTTAGACTATATCCTGGGCCCAGACAAGGACCTGTCTGGTGTAGTGATGTGTGTTTGTTTAGACTATATCCTGGGCCCATACAAGGACCTGTCTGGTGTAGTGATGTGTGTTTGTTTAGACTATATCCTGGGCCCATACAAGGACCTGTCTGGTGTAGTGATGTGTGTTTATGTTTGTTTAGACTATATCCTGGGCCCATACAAGGACCTGTCTGGTGTAGTGATGTGTGTTTGTTTAGACTATATCCTGGGCCCATACAAGGACCTGTCTGGTGTAGTGATGTGTGTTTGTGTTTGTTTAGACTATATCCTGGGCCCATACAAGGACCTGTCTGGTGTAGTGATGTGTGTTTGTTTAGACTATATCCTGGGCCCATACAAGGACCTGTCTGGTGTAGTGATGTGTGTTTGTTTAGACTATATCCTGGGCCCATACAAGGACCTGTCTGGTGTAGTGATGTGTGTTTGTTTAGACTATATCCTGGGCCCATACAAGGACCTGTCTGGTGTAGTGATGTGTGTGTTTGTGTGTGTTTAGACTACATCCTGGGCCCTGACGAGGACCTGTCTGGCGTAGTGATAGACGACGAGGCAGGCAATGAGCTGGAGTTGGCCCTCAACAAGACCCGGCGTCTGAAGCAGAAGAAGAACAAGAGCACCCTCGCAGACAAGGTCCTCCAGGCTGCGTCGCAGGGCAGCGACTCAGACGAATCACAAGGTGACACTTCGGCAGCGATCATTCTCAATGCAACGTCAGAGTTCTGTCGGTCCCTCGGAGACATCCCGTCGTACGGCCTGGCAGGGAACAGGGACGAGGAGGAGGAGGGCATGGTAGGTGGGGGAGGGAGGGAGCGAGGGTGGGAGGGAGGGAACGAGGGTGGATGGGGAGGTGGGTCAGTGAGAGTGAGGGTGGGAAGGAGAGAGAGGGAGAGAGAAAGAATGCACGGTAGGTGGAGGGAGGGAGAGTAGATGGGAGGGATTCTGTGAGAGAGGGACGGATGGAGGGACAGAGGATAGGTGGGTGGGTGGCAGGGAGGGATAGAGGGTAGGTGGATGGGTGGCAGGGAGGGAGGGAGGAGGAATTCATGCACATACAGTGTATATTAGCATTATACTACTATGAAATATTGTCCGGATGACAGTTTCCAAATTATTGAGTTTCAAATTCATGAAGTTCCTCTGTATATAATAATTTTTGTTTCCAGTTATTAAAGGAAATAAAAATAAGGCATTAGTTAAAATCCTTTTTTCATGTGTACACAAAGTTTAGCTTTGTATATAACATTTGACAACATTAAACAAATACAGAAAAATACATTTGTAGCATAAATTCGATTTTAAGCCCGTCTGTGAAGCGATTCCCGCAGAAAATAAAATTTTAATGAGCTAGGCGATCACGTGATATCGTGACGTCACTTATGACACACACTCGCATCAGGCCGACCCTTTCCATGCATTCAGAGCATGTTTACAAGGATAGCTTTTGGGTCAAAACGAGCGTCAGAATGAGTTATTGTGCAATATTCCGACGTAATACAAACACTAGTCATCATAGAGGAACAAGCAGTTATCTTACGGTTCCACATGAATCGAATTTTATTCAAAACAATGAATGCGAATGGGCCTACAAGTCGACTAGGTTTCGCCGAGCTTGGGCTCGTTTTCAGAATAATTATATCGAATGCAACCAATGGGAGATAATCTACAACAATAAACATACATAGCAAACATATATTGTATCCAGCTACATAAAGTAACGTGTATAATCTCATAATATCACTAGAATATCGATATATGAAGGAGTTGTACAATTTATCATAACAACTTAAATCAGTCAGAGAGTTTCCGCTGGTCCCGTGAGCTCAGTGGGTAGGCGCATTGGTTACTTGTTGTTTATTTTACAATCGGGCGATGCTGGTTCAATCCTGACAGCATGCAAACCTTTGATTTTCTTTACACTTTTTTGTTTATGTTTTCACCAAGTAATATAAACAAAATCATTTTATACTATAATGCACTGTTTGTAAATATTTTTTATATTTTTGTAGTAATTATTTATTCGCCACAAAAATGAAAATATGGTCGTTGTTTCTAAATTGTATTTATCCAGACAGATCTCAGTCTGTTTTCACATATATAATTACTATATATTACCGTACAATATATTTACAATTAATAAATTATATATCCATTACATTATATTTGTTTGGATAAATAACATTTTGAAACATCGTTATATAATGACCATATTTTTGTGGCGAATAAATAATTACTACAAAAATAAAAATTATTTACAAACAGTGCATTATAGTATCAAATGATTTTGTTTATATTACTTGGTGAAAACATAAACAAAAAAGTGTAAAGAAAATCAAAGGTTTGCATGCTGTCAGGATTGAACCGGCGTCGCAAAATTGTAAAATAAACGACTAGTAACCAACGCGCCTACCCATTGAGCTATCGGGACCAGCGGAAACTCTCTGACTGATTTAAGTTGTTATGGTAAATTGTACAACTCCTTCATATATCGATATTCTAGTGATATTATGAGATTATACACGTTACTTTATGTAGCTGGATACAATATATGTTTGCTATGTATGTTTATTGGTGTGGATTATCTCCCGTTGGTTGCATTCGATATAATTATTCTGAAAACGAGCCCATGCTCGGCAAAAACTAGTCGACTTGTAGGCCCATTTGCATTCGTTGTTTTGAATAAAATTTGATTCATGTGGAACCGTAAGATAACTGCTTGTTCCTCTATGATGACTAGTGTTTGTATTATGTTGGAATATTGCACAATAACTCGTTCTGACGCTCGTTTCGACCCAAAAGCTATACTTGTAAACATGCTCTGAATGCATGGAAAAGGTCGGCCTGATGCGAGTTTGAGTCATAAGTGACGTCACATCTCAGCATCCCGAAAAGTGTGCCAAAAATATGCATATTCGAAAATGTCCGGATGCACAGCATAAAATGAGGAATTTCTAATTCATTGAATTTTTTTGATTGTTTTGGCTTGGTGGACTTGGAAATAGATAGCATGATGTAATATAACATGAATTCAAGCAATAGATGTTTTTATTCCCTTTAATATAATGTCTGTTTATAAGTACACATATTCCGTAGAAGCACAATATTTTAAACGACCCATGGCTTGTTTGAGAGAGAGCCCATAGACCAGTCTCTAATGACGTCCCTTGGGTTGTAGGACTTTGTGAGAGAGCCAATGGACCAGTCTCTAATGACGTCCCTTGGGTTGTAGGACTTTGAGAGAGAGCCCATGGACCAGTCTCTAATGACGTCCCTTGGGTTGTAGGACTTTGAGAGAGAGCCCATGGACCAGTCTCTAATGACGTCCCTTGGGTTGTAGGACTTTGAGAGAGAGCCCATGGACCAGTCTCTAATGACGTCCCTTGGGTTGTAGGACTTTGAGAGAGAGCCCATAGACCAGTCTCTAATGACGTCTCTTGGGTTGTAGGACTTTGAGAGAGAGCCCATGGACCAGTCTCTAATGACGTCTCTTGGGTTGTAGGACTTTGAGAGAGAGCCCATGGACCAGTCAGTGGTGTCAATGGAGGAAGAAGACAACACAGGCTGGCAGACCGTGACCCAGCTGAACACACGGCCGGCTGACATCAATACGGAGGTGAAGGCGGTGCTCCAGGAGGAACCAACCATCAACGAGGGCCTCGCAGGCGCACTCACCCTCGCCAGGCAGAAAGGTGATGTCATCTCTCCCTCCTTTTCCCCTGTCAGACCCTATGTTGCACAGCTCTTTCCCTCCACTGCTCCCTATCAACAGCACCTTCTCTCTATGTTTCCTCTTCCTCCATCTTTCCCAAATCCCTCTTTAAGCAGTCTTCCCGTGTCGTGGGTCTTCACCTCATCCCCACACCATTGATGCCTCTGTTCTCTGCTAGTATGTCCGTCTCTAGTTATTATCAAGTGACCTGCCCACATTATCCAGATTCTTAGTAATCTTATGTGTTTTCATTACTCCTCTACACGTGATATTAGGCAGACCATGTTTTTCTTTGTTGAATTTGTTGGTTACCGTATTCGCTCTAATTAGCGTACATGCCCTAATTAGCATACACCCCCATTTTTGCGATGTCGGGAATCCGTAGTGCAATGTCCTCTCCCCCGATATCAAATTACTGCAACATTTGACGATCTTTTACATAACATTTTTTCACACATATATGTAGTCTTTGCAGCGTTCTTGAATCCTCTTGACCACACGTGAATATATAAATAGCTGTTAACACTAAGCAACCTACATTAATAGTACTAAACTTAGTATATTAATAGTACTAAACTTAGTATATTCGAATGTTTGATCGAAATGTGACTGTGTCCAACTCGGACAACACGTTTACTTGGCGTACGCCTTTAGCATGCGCAAACAGCGAGACGATGGTGCCACCTACTGCTAGCTATGTAACAAAGGACCGGCTTGTATTTATTCTCTTGCAATAGGCAGTTTTGTTGTGGTTGAGCGAAGCAACCGAGTGTTCGAAATATATTGTCTTGATTGAATAAAAAAACTGGGATAATACAAACACAATACATTGATAAATGGTCACAACATTATTATGTTGCGATAAGAATGCAAGGGTATAAATTCAACATTATCCCAGGCATATTTACGTTTAGGAATATTGGATCTTAGCACACTTTTGAGGCCTAAGTAGCGCCCTGGTAAGCATCAACATTTGCTGCTAGATCGCTCATATTACGCGCCCAATGCGGTAACTCACGACCGCAGCGGCCCAGACTAGCACAAATATGGTCGTATTTTCGTAATATAAATATGCCTGGGATGATGTTGAATGATGGAACTAACGCACTGAGGTATCAAAGTTAGGCAAAACTCAAATTATATCTCAAGTTATAACTCAAGTCATAACTCAAGTCATAACTCAAGTCATAACTCAAGTCATAACTCAAGTCATAACTCAAGTCATAACTCAAGTCATAACTCAAGTTATAACTCAAGTCATAACTCAAGTCATAACTCAAGTTATAACTCAAGTTATAACTCAAGTTATAACGGTGAAATCGAGATGGGTCCGGATTAGACAGAAGTGCCCCACTTGCTTGCCGGTGATCGATGCCGGATTCGCTTGCTGGTGTTGTCGTCCACTTGCTTGCCGGTGAGCGATGCCGGACTCGCCGTAATCTGCTTGCTTGCTGCTCAAAATCTTGGCGAATGAGGAAGTACAATGCTTGTATCTGAAGATGCATCATCTTCAGATACAAGCATTGAGACCAGAAACACTGTACATGTGGCCTGATACGGGAATGTTTGCGACTTTGAGTTTTAATGTAGGCGTCAGTGATTAAAAATTTCAGATAACATACAACTCAATTACTTATAGTGGATTATGTTTTTTGTGTAGGAAACCGTTACTTATACAGTAATCATTTGTGCGTCGGGTGGAATTAGCCAGGTGCAGTTAAGTCTGCTCTTGCATCATCCAAGTCACCAAGTGATCAGCTCACCCGGCAACGATGTTGTGTTTATTTAAACTTGGCTCATTTGGGGGTACGCTTAATAGGGATGATTTTTTTGACATATTGTAGAATCTCAAATATTTTTTAAGGGTACTGTACGCTAATTAGAATGAATATGGTATATAAAAATGTGAGATGTTTATGCACTTGTTTTCTTATAGCTAGGGCAAAAGTGTTGAATGAGGAGTGTTGAGAGAGGAGTGAGGAGTGTTGAGTGAGGAGTGTTCTGGTGTTGTAGGATTCCTGGATGAGAAGCCAAAGAAACTCACCGGTGCTTCAAAAGTGGCAAGTCTCAAGTCACTGAATTATTCCATTGAAGACAAGAGATACGAGTGAGTTGACAGATGGTTGACAGACAGGTGACACACATGTGGCAGACAGGTGACAGGTAGAAGACAGACAGGTGACACACAGGTGGCAGACAGGTGACAGACAGGAGACAGACAGGTGACAGATAGGAGAGAGACAGGTGACAGACAGATGATAGACAGGTGACAGATAGGAGACAGACCGGTGACACACAGCAGACAGACAGGTCACAGACAGGTGACACACAGGAGACCGACAGGTGACACACAGGTGACAGACAGGTGACAGATAAGAGACAGACAGGTGACACACAAGTTACACACAATTGACACATAGGTGAAAAACAGGTGACACACAGATGAGAGATGATGCATAGGTGTCATATTGGTGATAGATAAGTGTGAGATAATGCACTGGTGACAAACAAGAGACAGACAGATGATACACAGGTGTCATACAGGTTGTGTTATGTTACAGGTGTGTCACACAGGTGACAGACAGATGACGTACAGGCAACAGTAGTGTAAGGCTGAAACTGCAATAGGCTATCGTAAAGTACAATTATATTTGAATAAAAATGTTATCTTAAAATTGTCTAAATTTGCAAAACGGATTGTGAAATAGAAGATAACCTGTATTATCATGAAGAAGTTGTATTTGTAAGCTACTGATATCTAAAGTCATGAACAACCGATATCTAAAGGAACATGACCATTACTTGAGGTTATAGAATTCTGTGTGTGACCTTGCAGTGACCTTGACGAGAAGTCGAGGAAGCGCGACCGTTACTCAAGCGGGATGGTGGTGGAGTTCCGAGACAAGGACGGCTACAAGCCAAATGTGAAGGTGGAGTACGTGGACGACAACGGCCGCATGATGACGCCGAAGGAGGCGTTCCGCTACCTCTCCCACCGCTTCCACGGCAAGGGGTCTGGCAAACGCAAGACAGAGAAGAGGTCCAAGAAGGTCGAGATGGAACAGGTACTGGGGCAGGACTCAGTTGGGGTGGTATATCTCGGTCAGGGTGGCATATCTTGGTCAGGTTGGCATCTGTCATTCAGGGTGGTATCTCTCTGTCAGGGTGGCATCTCTCAATCTGGGTGGAATCTCTCAGTCGCGGTGGTATCACAGTTAGGTGACACATAGGTGGCAGACAGAAGACAGACAGGTGACAGACAGATGACAGACAGGTGACAGATAGGATACAGACAGGTGACACACAGGTGGCAGACAGGTGACAGATAGGAGACAGACAGGTGACACACAGGTGGGAAGTTTGCGAGTTGTGGTTATTATGTGATAGTAAGGACTAAACAAAGTAAAATGGCTTACAATGACGAATGTCCAGTAAGTACGTCTAGTGTTTCTGTCTTACTGTATGTATGTTGACATTATTGTGACGTTGTTGCAGCTGATGAAGGCAACTAGTTCGACTGACACGCCCCTAGGGACTGTCACCCTGCTGACAGAGAAACAGAAGGCAGAGAAGACGCCTTATGTCGTACTGAGTGGCGCCGGGGCCAAGACATCTGGCTTGTGAGTTCATTAATAGTGTCTGTCTGCTTCTGTCTGCTTCTGTCTCACTTGTAATTCTCAAGGGCCCAGTCAGCGGGTGGATGGTGCAGTGATGGGACAGAGGGCCTCTGTCTCCGGTGCAGCGATGGGACTGAGGGCCTCTGTCTCTGGTGCATCACAACGTTTAAACTTGTATCAGTTAACTGATGGTCATAGTCAACTCTCATATTCTACACATGCAACAATTCAGTTGCATCAGTTAACTGATGGTCATAGTCAACTCTCATTTTCTACACATGCAACAATTTAGTTGCATCAGTCAACTCTCATACTCTACACATGCAACAATTCAGTTGCATCAGTTAACTGATGGTCATAGTCAACTCTCATATTCTACACATGCAACAATTCAGTTGCATCAGTTAACTGATGGTCATAGTCAACTCTCATTTTCTACACATGCAACAATTTAGTTGCATCAGTCAACTCTCATACTCTACACATGCAACAATTCAGTTGCATCAGTTAACCGGTGGTCATAGTCAACTCTCATATTCTACACAGGCAACAATTCAGTTGCATCAGTTAACCGATGGTCATAGTCAACTCTCATATTCTACACATGCAACAATTCAGTTGCATCAGATAACCGATGGTCATAGTCAACTCTCATATTCTACACAGGCAACAATTCAGTTGCATCAGTTAACCGATGGTCATAGTCAACTCTCATATTCTACACATGCAACAATTCAGTTGCATCAGTTAACCAATGGTCATAGTCAACTCTCATATTCTACACATGCAACAATTCAGTTGCATCAGTTAACCGATGGTCATAGTCAACTCTCATATTCTACAAAGGCAACAATTCAGTTGCATCAGTTAACCGATGGTCATAGTCAACTCTCATATTCTACACATGCAACAATTCAGTTGCATCAGATAACCGATGGTCATAGTCAACTCTCATATTCTACACAGGCAACAATTCAGTTGCATCAGTTAACCGATGGTCATAGTCAACTCTCATATTCTACACATGCAACAATTCAGTTGCATCAGTTAACCAATGGTCATAGTCAACTCTCATATTCTACACATGCAACAATTCAGTTGGATCAGTTAACCGATGGTCATAGTCAACTCTCATATTCTACACATGCAACAATTCAGTTGCATCAGTTAACCGATGGTCATAGTCAACTCTCATATTCTACACATGCAACAATTCAGTTGCATCAGTTAACCGATGGTCATAGTCAACTCTTATATACTACACATGCAACAATTCAGTTGCATCAGTTAACCGATGGTCATAGTCAACTCTCATATTCTACACATGCAACAATTCAGTTGCATCAGTTAACCGATGGTCATAGTCAACTCTCATATTCTACACATGCAACTATTCAGTTGCATCAGTTAACCGATGGTCATAGTCAACTCTCATATTCTACACATGCAACAATTCAGTTGCATCAGTTAACCGATGGTCATAGTCAACTCTCATATTCTACACATGCAACAATTCAGTTGCATCAGTTAACCGGTGGTCATAGTCAACTCTCATATTCTACACATGCAACAATTCAGTTGCATCAGTTTACCGGTGGTCATAGTCAACTCTCATATTCTACACATGCAACAATTCAGTTGCATCAGTTAACTGATGGTCATAGTCAACTTTCATATTCTACACAGGCAACAATTCAGTTGTATCCCAACTAAAAGTTCATGCCAAGTAAAACAACATTTGTTGCTGTGTCTGCTGATGTCCAAGAAATTACTACATGTGAAACACTGTTCATTAGATACTTGGTGGAGATGGTACTTATCATAACCTTGTACTGGCCTTATAGTTCTCTAAGTTAGTTCTGGCCTTCAGACTAGTCTGACATGTTTACAACTGTACAATACTTAGTTACATGACTGAGTTGTCTAACATTACTGTTTACAGTGGATCCCTTGCAAAGTGAGGACACAGCAGTGGACGAACACAGATGTACAGAGACGAATGTCAGCAGTGAAGACAGACAATTGGTGTCATGTCATAGCTGACAATGGCAGTGGGCCGCTACACAGAGCCAGGTTGCTACATATTGCTTGACTGGAGTGTGACACTTGACTGGAGTGTCATGTGTGACATTTGACTGGAGTGTCATGTGTAACATTTGACTGGAGTGTCATGTGTAACATTTGACTGGAGTGTCATGTGTGACACTTAGTGTCAAATGTCAGTCACAGGAAGACTAGGATTCCTACGCAGTGGCGGAGCTATTTATCATCGAGGATCGACTCAACCCATTAGAATCCACTCGGCCCATTATGATCCTTCACTCGGCCCATTAGGATCCACTCAACCCGTTAGGATCCTCATGGCCCATTAGGATCCACTCAGCCTGTTAGGATCCTCCTCTTGGCCCATTAGGATCCATTCAACCTGTTAGGATCCTCCACTCAGCCCTTTAGGATCCTCCACTCAGCCTGTTAGGATCCTCCATTCGGCCCATTAAGATCCACTTAGCCCATTAGGATCCTCCACTCAGCCCTTTAGGATCCACTAGGATCCACTCGGCTCATTCCAGTTGACTGCATGAAATGTGACAATTATTTGTATGTATAATAGTCAGGTTAAAATACAGAATAAATGTGTAAACAAACCAAAGAATGATTTGCAGTTTTTATTTAGTATGCAACATTACATAATATCAGTGTTTCTATCAGGTTCGTGAACAACTTTGAACTAACATTCGTATATGACACGATGGCAACAGCGTTCTAGATGTTGTATCTATATTGCTATGACAATGGCTCTCTCTCCTGTGCTCTCTTTCACTGTCCACTGTCTACATGCAGCACTTCTAAGAAATATCCATATGACAACGCAAGTTGGTCACAAAAGAAAGCTCATTGAGACTGCGATTATGGCTCCATCATAAACGTATATATATATCTAACTACAATCAAGCCAGCGGTGTGTGTGTGTGCACATGTGTGAGTGTGTTTGTATACTAATGTTTTCCTCTGGAACTGTTTGCATGTTGAATGCCAGCCTACCTAGGATTATTCTGCAACCCTAGAAACTAATTCCTTTATAATTTGTCAAAATTCACCATTCGTTAAATGTTCTTACATGTTTTAACGTGTCATAAAAAGCCTGTCTAGATCTGTCTTCCGAAGGTGTATTTATAAGACGCCTTTAGATCTCGCTGTCTTCTTCAATGCCGTCATCAGTGTACATTGGGTTCAGCTTGAGGCTGGAGTTAATGGGAAGGTCCTACAAATATAAATGACAATAATCTCTTAGAATAGATCTGATTATTACAATTAACAAAACCTAAAACCAAGGCTTTGTTGGGGTAATATACTGTAGGTACTTTAACACATCATCTACAGGAATTTAAAGGGATAGATTATGAAAAAAAACATTAGTTTTGGAAGAGAACCAGTCAGCTATGTTTTTGTACAATGTATATGTATTTAATTTTCAAATACTTATGGGGCATCATGACGTCTAGATTGACATAACACTGACTATTTTAGATAAATTAAAAATATTATTGGGTTCCATGAACAAATTTTGACACTGGTTTAATAAAACCGTACTGTGCACCCCAAACTGTAGGTCATAGGTCGTCCATTACCTGTATAGCGCCCCCATACAGGGGGTTTGTGAAGCCCTCAGCTGGGTCGGTTGACCGCACAAATGTGACATCAGTGAGGTCAAGCGTGGCCGGAGTGTCGGTCACCTCTGTCCCCTCCATCTGTGACAACATTGATAGAACAAGGTTGTAACTGAGGACCCCAGCTGACAAATGGACAAGGAAGTCTTTGGCTTGTACAAACCAACATATTTGTATCTGTGAAACTTACCCTTCAAAGATTTTGTGGATTCTGTTTTTAAACATCGTCACGCTGCTAGTGTTTAAACAGTCGGCAGGTAACATGATCTATTTATTTATGGTCGGTCCACTGGAAGAATGAATACTTTCTTGTATCTAATGTACATTTTTTATTTCACTAGTATCACTTCATATCCTCAAGTCCTCCTGTCTTCCTTAACTGAGAACTACGTAAACAATGTTGGAAGGTAACTTGTGGCCATCTAGACATGGTCTACCTGGACAGGTAGAAGTGTCCTACCTGGACAGGTAGAAGTGTCCTACTTGGACAGGTAGAAATGACCTACCTGAACAGGTAGAAGTGGCCTACTTAGACAAGTAGAAGTATCCTACTTGGACAAGTAGAAGTGGCCTACCTGGACAGGTAGAAGTGTTCTGCTTGGACAGGCAGAAGTGTTCTACTTGGACAGGTAGAAGTGGCCTACCTGGACAGGTAGAAGTGTTCTGCTTGGACAGGTAGAAGTGTTCTACTTGGACAGGTAGAAGTGTTCTACTTGGACAGGTAGAAGTGTCCTATTTGGACAGGTAGAAGTGGCCTACCTGGACAGGGGAGTCGTATATTGGGTTCCCGAAACCCTGTACCTCGTTACCATAGGCAACCAGATCTCGGAAGCTGATAGATTGTGTTCCGTGCATTTCAAGGTCATATCTTTGACCTTCCTCTTCCTTTCCAAATCTTATGAAGGTGAATGGCCTAGAACAAATATTTCAATTAATTCCTGTATTTCCTGCTAACTTCCAAACAAGAATGTAATAGCACGTTTTCAAGTGTTAAAGACAATTTTAGTTTTAAACCTTTAATGTAGACCTCTTTTCGTTAATGAAAAACCTGGTTGTTTGTGTGTCACTCTAGATGGTAGTAACAACCAGGCTTTATTCACAGTTCAGATTCTGTTATAATGTAACAGCCATTGCGACATTAACCGTGACTACTGCTAGTCCTCCATGAAGGTCCTTGGGTCCTACCTTTGACAGCGGTCCCGGTCAACGAGGCAGTACAGACCCAGAGCCACCAGCACTAGCATAGCAACTATGGACAGGACGATGCCAGCAATACTACTACCAGTGATGCCAGGCCCTGCAACAGCCACAGACAACTCTTGTAGTGTCCACAGACACTTGGCAGTCTACTGCCCTCAAGTACACAGGATTCCAGCCAAAGACACCAACATATCCATGACACTTGTACAAGTGTACACCCATGACACTACATCTAGTGTCCCACCCCGTAGTGCCTCACCCCATAGTGTCTCACCCTGTAGTGTCTCAACCAATAGTGTCCCACCTCATAGTGTCTCACCCCGTAGTCTCCCACCCTGTAGTTTCTTACCATTTAGTGTCTCACCTGGTAGTGTCTCACCCCGTAGTGTCCCACCCGTAGTGTCTCACCCTGTAGTGTCTCACCCCATAGTGTCCCGTCGCGTAGTGTCTCACCCCTTAGTGACTCACCTGTCAGTTGCCCTGTGGTAGCCGAGGGCGGGGGTCGTGAGGTAAGGAGCTCCACCCCTATGATGCTGTACTTGCCAGCCTCCTTCATGTCTGCAACAGACCATCAGTTGTGGACACTGCTGCATCCATCTTAATTACACTCACCAGACAACTACTTCTCAAATAACTTCATCAGAAAGATCTAAACTAGAATGCACTATAAAGAATACTGTAACTATGACAACACAGTTGCACCAACACGTCTGTAACCGTGCCAACATAGTTCCACCCACATGGATGTAACCATGACAACATGATTCCACCCACCTGTATGTAACCATGGCAACATGGCTTCACCAACCTGGATGATGTAACCATGATAACATGGCTTCACCAACCTGAATGATGTAACCATGACAACATGGCTCCTCCAACCTGTCTGTAACCATGACAACATGGCTCCACCCACCTGTCTGTAACCATGACAACATGGCTCCACCCACCTGTCTGTAACTCCTCCTTCAGTTCCTCTGCCAGCTTGAGAGCCTGTGCATTCTTCCCTCCAGTCGCATCCTTGAGGACAACCTGGATCTTGCCACTGCTGGTCTTGGAGACGATCACTTCCACAGAGTCTTCCTTCTGGATACAACATTGAACTAATGAAGTCTGTAGGCGTAGCAGAGTTTAATTACAAGTCTTATTATAAATAATTTACACAACACGCCGTAATCTTACTCGACACCTAAAACTGTAATTACATCCAGTAGGTATGAAATAAATTATGATGTTTTATACAAGTAACTCAACTGGAACATTCCCAATACTGTTGACGTGATTCTTGGAGAGGGTGAGAAGTGAAGGGAGAAGGTTTCCGAGTCGGATAAATAAGGACAGGGGCAGTACAAGAACCAGCTCCACCCCTTCATGAGGGGGCAGTGGCGAAGAATACACTCACAATTTACATAATAAAATTAGATGGTTACCTTTGTATACTTGCTCTTGATAAATTCTTTCAGAGTATTGAGTTGAAATTGTCTTCCATAATCCAACTTCAGTACTGCACCTGTAAAACACAGTCTAAGCTAGACAAGACAACCATGGGATAGATCTCCACCAAGCCTTGTCTTATCACGAGTGTTGACATCAGTAAATTATGTTCATTACATTACTAAGGCAGTAAGAAACCTGCCACGTCAATGTTTCCACCCACAGGTTTAACTTAAACAACTTAGCCTTATTTTTTTGTCATATAGAAAAACGTTTGGGACCAGAATTTCAACACAACACTATCCGAACAGACCACCTGTGCCACATCCATTGATGGCTCCACACACATTGTTGCTAGGCAACAGGTCACATGATGGATAAGTCAATTATGTTTTGATAGTTGCAACCCATTGTGTTAATCCATTTATTACAACAACTTGAAGTTAGAAAAGCATAATTTGTTAATTAACATTAAGATTACATTTGCGTATTTCGTATTATTGTGGTTAGTAAATTAAATGTATTGGATGATGTATATGCAAAAACACATAATAAATAAATGATGTAGTGAAGTGAGACTGTGTCCTTGTGAGACTAACCACACAGGTAGCAACACGCGCCAACAGGTAGAACTGGATCGAGACATGCGAGGGGTGGACATCTTGCTTTCTCGTGACTACACACTTTCTCTACCACCTACAAACAAATGATCAATTACTGCACTTTCTCCAACACCTACAAACAAATGATCAATTACTACACTTTCTCCAACACCTACACACAAATGATCAATTACTGCACTTTCTCCAAAACCTACACACAAATTAAAAATTACTGCACTTTATCCAACACCTACACACATATTATCAATTACTGTACTTTCTCCAACACCTACCCAGTATACACAAATGATCAATTACTGCACTTTGTCCAACACCTACACACACATTATAAATTACTCCACTTTCTCCAACACCTACACACAAATTATCAATTACTGCACTTTCTCCAACATCTACATACCAATTATCAATTATTGCACTTTCTCCAACACCTACACACAGATTGTCAATTACTGCACTTTCCCCAACACCTACACACACATTATCAATTACTGCATTTTCTCCAACACCTACACACAAATGATCAATTACTGCACTTTCTCCAACACCAACATTATAAATTACTACACTTTCTCCAACACCTACACACCAATTATTAATTATTGCACTTTCTCCAACACCTACACACCAGCTGTCAATAACTGTTATTTTGCTGTCATTTTTTTTACAGTTGCAGGTATTTGTGAAAGGTGTCAGCTGCATTGAAAATTGGTAGAAGTACTCTGTTCTCACTTAAGATAGTACAAAAGGACAACTAAGTTACATTAGCAAAGGAACAGTGTTGATTAGTTAGCATAAAGTAATAATTCTCACAGATAATTATAAATTAAAGAAACAGATTAACAACTGATCTACACAATGTTAGCAGCGAGGATGTTTAAAACCACACATAGACACTCTCTGACACCAACAACGCGCAGCATCACATTAACAATGACATCACATTAACAATGACAACACATTAACAATGACATCACATTAACAATGACAACACATTAACAATGACATCACATTAACAATGACATCACATTAACAATGACATCACATTAACAATCACAAGACATAACATTACAGACATCCCAGCTAGCAAGTCTCACTGCAGCATCACATTAACAATGACAAGACATAACATTACAGACATCCCAGCTAGCAAATCTCACTGCAGCAATGAAGTTAAGCCAGGACTTTTCCATTGGTCCATGATTGGCTTCCCTCATTGGCCCAATGATGGTTTGAGCTCCGTGCCAGGTATAATGCAGTGAAAACTTCATTGGCCCTGTACTGGCCCAATGATTGAACCAGCCAAGGGCCAATGAGATGCCATCATACAACATGTTAACAATCAAGTATACAATTAACCATACATTAAATCACTTTCATGTTTATAACCACATAACTTTATTAATTAGGTGGTAGTTAACATATACTGACTGTCACACCATCAGGTGAAAATGTGGTGTGAGCCATTAAAATATATTAACCTTAGTTGTATCTAAAGTTTTAACTTCTAGTGAATTATTGTGTTATTAGAATATTTAGAGTACTCTATACAACACGTTGTAATAGAACAAATAAATATA
The DNA here is from genome assembly GCA_963995525.1 of Escarpia spicata. NCBI lineage: Eukaryota > Metazoa > Annelida > Polychaeta > Sabellida > Siboglinidae > Escarpia > Escarpia spicata. The sequence continues at coordinate 48,680,997 of OZ023211.1, read as the reverse complement.
TACGCAGGTGGTATTTATTACCTTTTGTAACTGTACTGAATAAGACAGCCGACTAAGTTAAAGTCCAAACCAAAATAATCTTCGAACGTTAGACTTGTTTACAAACTGTACAGTGACTACACCACAGCCAGAAGTTACATTTTTGTTAAAGCAGATGGTAACAATTAAGGACAATCAATGCTAAAACAAGAAGATAGCGTCAACACGGAGCTGTAGCCTGGAATCCCTATACACAAAATAACATTGATACCCTTGGAAAAATCCAAAGAAGCACAGCTAGATTTACTTTAAATGACCACCGCCGCACAACAAGTGTAACCAGCCTCATAAATAAACTTGGTTGGCAGACTCTAGAAAGAAGACGATTACAACACCAACTTACCTTCTTCTACAAAATAAAACACAGCCTCCTGAACATTACCCTACCACAACATCTTACAGTCCCATGCTCCCGTACACGAAACAGCGATCCAAACAAATACATACAAACACATGCACGCATAAATACATATGCATACTCATTCTATCCTAGAGTTATAAGAGCTTGGAATCTACTCCTCCCAGAAACAATAAGCCTACCCACACTACACCCATTCCAACAAGCTCTGAGTACCATCCACCTTGTTGCTCCAGGCCATCTTACCAGACTATAGATAAAGACAGAGGCTGTGTTTTTAATCTGCACAAATTATTGCACTTGTTTTACATAATTATTTGTTTTATTTTTCTTTTAGAATTATTTGTCAAATTCAGTTTCACGCACTCTTTGCAATGTGCACTGCATAACTCCTAGGTTAGCTCCAGAAAGGGGTTGTATGGATAAACAACACCTAAGATCTAAGACCTAAGACCTAATACAAGTGAGTTAGAACACTACCTGCCCTATAAAAGGACAGCAACTGCCGATGTTCGTGTGCCAACACTGTGGGTGAATCATCACCTGTATCGGACTGGTTTCACACCTGTAAGCCATATACGTCTCACCGCGTGGGGCATATTGTCCATATTAGGTATGTCATTGGTAGCCAATGACATGCATGAATGCACAAAAGTGGTATTTTTCTGATCAATTATGTTATTACATGGTAAACCAATTATGAAGGCACGCAAAACAACCAACATTAATCTAGCGATCATTTTCAATGGCAAACCAATGACATTTTAAACAATGATAGTCATTGGGCCAATGTTGTTTTTTTCAATGGCAAGCAAATTATGGCAAACCATCATTGACCCAAACAAGTTTTTTGCAATGGCAACCCAATGACGATATTTACATTGAATTATACAATAGGGAGTATAACATTATATAATGTTCTTCCCTTGTTGCGCTCATTATGTTATTATATATGATTTGTCTTAATTTGATTTGTATTGTATGAATTATAATGAGTTACAATAAATTTGAGTACCAATGATGGAAAACCAACGACAGCTGTTATTTGGCCAATGATGTTTTGACAATGACAAACCAATGATGACAAATGTATGGCAGACATTATTAGGCCAACGATGTTTTGACAATGATAAACCAATGATGGCAAATGTATGGCAGACATTATCGGGCCAATGATTTTTTTCAATGGCAAATCAATAACAAACCATCATTAGTCCAATCGTTGTTTTTGCAGCCATCATTGGTCCAATATAAGATTTGCTAGCTGGGATCAATGTCATCTGCTCTACCTGACTGATGTCGTTGCCAGTGGCACAGCCTGATGCGTCGTCACAGGTGTACTGTCGGATGTTGACAGTAGTGGGGGTGGATTCAGGCCCCCTCACAAACTGCTTTCTCCCTTCCTCCCCCCGCAGCAAAGTCAGGAAACTCCCGGTTGTTTGCAACTGTAGGGAAACACACGAGAAAACGTCATCACAACATAGTCAAAGATAAATAAATATGTAGGAGAGAATGGTGTTTAGGTGAGTGGGGCAGGCAGTAACACATGTATCAGAGGGGTCTGGTTTGGCTGCATCTAATCAACTGCTTTAGTGGGGCGACTTAACAAATTAAATTGGAAGTGACACTGATAAGACTGAGGGTCATATCTTGGTAGCCGGGTCAGTTAAATCATATTAAGTTGCCCAGTTTTGATAGGCAATGTGAACATTACTGAAAGTCCTACACCATGTGTTGATGGGTAGGTGATGATCTAAACCAGTGTTAAGGATCGTCTCAGAACATTGGTGTCCAATATCAGACAAAATTACTTTTGTTTGGGGGAGGCAGTTTTGTCTAGCATTGAACATCAATATTTTATGCTTTGGGCCAATACTGTTAATATAGTTATATCACCATATAAATTTTTACAAACTTTGGACTCTGTATACTAATGAAACGACCCCTCAGGAGATCAGGTGGACCTGTGAATGACTGAGATGACCCCTCGGTAGATCAGGTGACAGATTTAATGCAGAGCAGATGGCAGCAGACTTTGACACTGGCACACACCAAAACAACATCCCAGCCAGCTGCATGCAGACTCATGCACTGACTACATTTACCCCTCCAACAACCGATGTTTACATATTTAAGGTGGATGGACATTTCAAATGTTATTTATCAACAGACAAATCACAACATCCACTAAAACAGCTTTTCTTGAAAATTAGCATTTAATGTCAATTTTATAGCACAGACAAGTGCTGAAATGTGTTCAAAAATGGTAGCATACCATGGAATGTCAACCCATATTCAACAGAAATCAATAGTGCTGATTGGTGTTTGGGTTATATTAGTACTTTAACTTCTTTTTACAAACGGCCTACCATGATTAGGACATTATAATTATGTATTCTGTATTATGTAGTCTAAATCATGTCACATGTTACACAATGTTACACAATGTTACAGAGGTTTTTATGTGTAACAAAGCAAGTATTTATAAGTGTTACAATTCTTCTTGCCCTTTTTCAACAATTGTAGTATAACTATAATTTAATAATTAGCTACTTTACTATGTCTGTTCTTGTTGAAATAAAGGTTAATTCATTAATGACTATTTTGGACACTGAAACAGTGAATATTTATTAGCATTGATGACATTCTGGTTGGTTAAATATGTTTGCATCAAGCTACAATAAAGAGACCTAATTAAAACTGAAGGACAGACTACAAGATATGGTGCAATGTAAATAAAGGTTAGCATTATTGTAGTGGTAATGTGATGATGATGGTTTTATTACAGAAAACTATGTTACAATGCATTTGATGCTACATAATACATACATGTAATACATGTGTAATTCCATGGTGCAAGTAGAATCATTTAACAAAAAGAAAACAGATTGTTCAGTTGAAGAGTGAAAAATACAAATCATAGCATTAATATTTTCATGAATACACGCATTAAAATTGCAACAATGAATGTTAAATTATATAAATCACTAATATTATTTACTTAATGTCACCGAAATGCCCCAACTCATCACTTACCACGTTGCCCAGAGAGAGGCTGCTAACGTAGATGTCAATGCCACTGTCAAGGTCAACATAAAAGGACGACTGAGGAGGGAATATGACGGCATCGTAGCGGCCTGGGATTCGCTGGGACGCGAGTGAGGGGGGCTGGGGGTCCACACATGTGCCATTGGGGTTCTCCACTGTGCACCAGTTGACCGGATCAAACCATGATTTCGGATCTGTTCTGTTGTATTCTACTTCTGAAATAATATTGAGAGCAAACTGTAAGGATGCATTAATGTTCTCTACGTGAAATGATGACATCTACTAGTTGGTGAACAGTATTATTTTAACTCACTGGTGTAGCAAATACCTGAACAAAGCAAGCATAATACTACAGCTAATATTAGCAATGGCCAAATAATGAAATAACTACATCCAGCTGACTGCCAACTGAAGTAATGCATTGTATATTGAGCAGAATGACATTGAGAAATGTAAGAGATGCTTGACAGATACACTACCATCAACCCAACGCCAGCACTGTGCTGCTGAAGGCACAGGCAGGCAGGCAGGCAGGCAGGCAGGCAGGCAGAGACAGTGGGTGGTAAGCATGACCTACCTTGTCCTGGACAGGTAGAATCATTGTCCGTTGAGAGAGGGAAGGAGAGAGATACATCACTCCCAAGAATCAACTCCCCATTCACAGGCAGGATCTGGCAAACATAGATTCCACCACAATACAATAAATCTGCCTTGGTGATAAAACAAGTATTTCAGGGAGCTTAATATTGGGACACATTTTGAATGGATGCTGTCAGCACAAGTGTAACTCATTACTACAGATAAGCAGTAGCATAAAGGCAGTTTCTACCCTACAAATAGCTATCCTTCTAACAGACCATGAAAGAGGAATTTAGGTTCACATTCTGCAAAGAAATGAATAGGTGATTCTTGTCAATCATTGTATCATATTTACACACATGGGGGTACTGGATTACAACCACCATATATGGGTAAATGTACAATCACCAGAAGTAATCATGGAACCATGTGTAATGTTACATACAATCTGTATATGTAATGTACAACATCCACAATCTTCACACATAACATACAATATCCACATGTAACATACAATATCCACATGTAACATACAATATCCACATGTAACATACAATATCCACATGTAACATACAGTATCCACATGTAACATAAAATCTCCACATGTAACATACAATCTCCACACATAACTTACAATCTCCACATGCAACTTACAATCTCCATTTGCAACATACAATCTCCACACATAACTTACAATCTCCATATGCAACATACAATCTCCACACATAACTTACAATCTCCACACATAACATGCAATCTCCACAAGTACGTATCATACAATCTTCACACGTAACTTACAATCTCCACACGTAACTTACAATTTTCATACGTAACTTACAATCTCCACAAGTGTTGTGTTTATTTGCACAAAGACTGGTGGCGCCTCCTCTGGGAAAAGAACACGGTCGTTGCGACAAGGCAGCCCCCTGTTCTTCCAGTTCTCAGGGTTTTCAAAGTTTGTATTTGGCAACCACCTTTTGTAGTTGACCGCTCCGACACCTGAAATACAATGGCAATTACCTATATTTAGACATTTCTTTAGCTTGCCATTGTTCATGCATAATACAGCACTGCAACAAAATAATAATAACTTATTTTGTTCATCTTTACATGGCCCGATTCCTAATTATAGGCTGACATAATGATTGATAATCCACAATTTAATATAATAGGTGATGGCCCTATGTCTATGAGTTACGTATCTAGCCAGATATATGTATTGTAATTGTAAATCATTATGATTATGAATATGACAGTATGCTTGTTTGACTTCGTAATTTAATTCTTGGTATAACATTGGGATTGCATTTATCCACACTTGAGTAACCAGCCTACCCTACAGGAATCACTAGTCTACGGCTACAACTTTAGTACAAGCCTACATCTACAAACGCTGCAGCTACGCCTTCGTCTACAATTAATTAGGCCTACGACTACGTGAATTACGATCGCACACCAAAAAGTCGACATACTTACACCAAACCAAACTGGTCAAACATGCCAAAAACACCGTTTTTTCATAACTTGTCATAGCTGATTACAATTCTGTAAACAAATACAGCCAAAAGACTGCACCTTTTTACTCTCGATTAACTTAGTTCGTAACACGTCAACTTGTCAGGGGGTGGTTCCGGGATTAACCTAAATACGCTAGCTCCTACCCTCTTTCAGGATTAGCGCGTTGCTGCGCAAAGCTTCATCTAGACTAAAGTTCATCGTTACAGCATTTTATATATTTAAATATTTGGTATCCCATGTCAGGTAAACTCAGGTGTGGTTTCAATTTTATCATATATATATATGTACTACTTCATGGTGTGGACTAAAACAATTTTTCCTAATACATAAATTATACAGAAGTTCAGGTTTCAAGTTTCGTCGAGTTGCGAGCATTCTGCACTGGTCCAGACCGATTTATGTGGTTCCATCTAGCGACAGCCATCGTGTCATGTTGATTGAAAGTTTTGTACGGTGTTGTTACCGTGGTGTCATCTAGCGACCACCACGGAAGTAAAGTGGTAGACAACCATGATATAGGAACAACCTATAAAGGTACAATTGTAAACCAACTTAAACAAACTTAAACAAACTTGCTAGCAGAAATCAATAAAATGATATGTGTTGCTGACACCCTCTCCGTGAGACACCACATTTTCAGCTAGTGCGAATGACCCTGGTAATGTATAGTGGTGCCATCTAGTGACCATCATAGAAGTGGGCCTAACACATTGTATATGTAATTTTGCGTTTAAGTTTATAAATGACATTTATATCAAAGAGTTCAAATAAATATATGAATACACATAGAGAAATTGTATGAAAACAAAATAGTAAGCCAACTTCAAAAGGGACGAGATCACAAATAAATATACGTGATATACTTTACACATCACCCACTAATTGCGACACCACATTTTCACCACGCCGTGGCCGTACTATCGATGAAGGTGGTCGCCTTTTAAAAAGCATACTTACCTGGCACAGGAGACACCTTGATCACCAAGGAGGTTCTCCCAGGGCGAGGCCTTTCCATTGCACTTCGGTTGGGCTGACCCTTGCGATTACCCCAAATGCGGGTAACTCGGGTGCGTAATTTTTGGTAGTGGGGGACTGCGTTCGCGCTATCCCCTTACAAGATCCTAAACGTTTATCATTCATATAGTATACGTGGAATGTATCGTAGTGTACATCCAGTGTCGGTTGTAAATCTTGTACCTTTAGGGTCGGCTTCTTGGGTCAATATTTCAAAGCGCTTTTCTTCGAGTTGCAATGGCGTAATGCTTTTTGATCGTAAAATAATGATACCGTGTCCGCAGAAGTGTGTACTAGTTTTCACGTTATTTTACATATGAACGGAATAATTATACAATAACGCGTAACATTCGAAGCTAATGTTTAACAGGGGCAGTTAAGTGCAAACGAACGTTTTTGCATTATGTTAACATGAATGCAGGACATGTAATATATGTGGCATGTTTTCTATCTAACTGCATAAATTGTATGATCCTAGTTCACTAGTAGACCTATATAAATCCATTTTTAGTTGGTAAATTCAAATTTGTATTCCCCACATGGTATACAATACAGACTGTATCAAACAACAACACGAGTACGTCACAACATTTACAAGTACAACAACACGAGTACGTCACAACATTTACAAGTAGCGGCATATTCAATCTTATGGATCGGTCCCAAATCGTGTGCATTGAAATGTGAAGCATCCTCCAATCGTTTATACTAAAATTATGTAATTAAAACCCGCCAAGATTACAATCCCAAATTTTAAAAACAAAAACCCCGCTGTTTTTGGTCAACCGAATGTTGCCCCGCGTTTGCTTTCAGATAGCATTATACATACAATTTATTACACCATTTGTGTTTACGTCACGCATGAATAACAACATTTTAACACAGTCTCTGAAAGCCATACATCTAAATGTGATGAATTCACAATTATTAATCGATCGGCATTGACAGTTCCATTACTCTGACTTACTCCGTTCCCTTCGAGTTGAAGGAGGCAGATAAGGCACCTACTAGAGCGTGCCACTGCGCCACTGCTGTCGTTGTGCTGCGCGCCTGGTGATGGTATCCTACGTCAGGTGGGACATAGGACGGTGGTCCTTCGCGAGGATGGTCCTTCTCAAGGTTTCCTTAAGTCTGTTAATTGGCGTAAGACTAAACTAATGTCCGCCCATCATCCAATACTGAATGAGTCCCCTTGAAAATAACGTTTTGATGTGGTGTGCGAGTTTCTTTTCGAACACTTTTATATGGGACATGTTGGTCCAGTGAATACTGAATGTACTATTGCATTACATCTTTCACGAGGTAGCAGTAAATATGCGTGCGTTAGTCGCTCGCGTATTCGTACAGTAGTTATTTTGCAGAACGCATTAATATTTCAAAATCCGTCGCCAGGTTTCCTTATGTCTACTATCTGCTGTTTAATGTTACTATAAGTACGTCATGGAACATTCGTCATACGTGCCCTAGCCATCGCCATATCTGTATCTCTGCCGCCAACAATGTTGTGTTTATTTTACGGCGGCGCGCTCTTCGTTGCTGTCCTTTGTTTCTCGCTGGGAAAATGTTACCAAATTGTCGCAACATATTAAATATGAACCCAACGTCTTAGCAAAACGGGCCCCTTAAGCAACCATTCATCATCATCATTGTGCAGCCGTAGTGTCCCGTGGTTAGGCTAAGGACTCAGCATGTCGTTTCCAAATCTGCCTGTATTGCGCTATCCTCTGCCAGATGGTGCTCTTCCAGTACTCGTCTAGTTTGTCTCTCCACCGTCTCGCCGGTCTTCCTCTAGATCGTTTCCCTTCGTTAGGTCGCCAGGTTGTGATACGCGATGTCCATCGGTTATCTCGTAGTCTGCTGATGTGCCCTGCCCAGGTCCACTTCTGTCTTCTGATTTGTTCTGTTATGTCTATGACCTTTGTCTTCTCTCTTACCCAGATGTTTGTTTTTGTCTCCCGATAGGTGATGTTTAAGATACTTCTTTCCATCTTTGTTTGTGCGGCTGCTAGCTTGTTTTTTGCCTGGATGGTGAGTGTCCATGTTTCCGCACCGTATGTCATCGCTGGAAGTACGCATGACTTGAAGACTTGTCTCTTCAAGCAGGTTCCAAAGTTACCCTTGAAGATGTCGCGGTGTTTGGCGAATGCTGTCCAGCCGGCAGTGATCCTTCTTTGAATCTCTTTTTTTTGTTTTTGTCTCTGATACTGTATCGCTGTCCCAGATAGACGTAGCTTTCAACGTCCTCTATCTGCGTCGTGTTGATATATATTGGTGTGTCATTTTCTAGCATCACTTTTGTCTTCGAGATGTTCATCTTGATACCTTGTTTTTCACTTTCATCAGCTAGCTCCTGCAGCATGTTTTGTAGTTCTTGCGGTGTAGTAGCGCATATGAGTATGTCGTTGGCGAAGCGAAGATGGCTGAGATATTCTCCGTCTATCATCAAGCCTCTGGTTTACCAGGTCAGTCTTCGGAATATGCTTTCGAGTGTGGCCGTGAACAGCTTGGGCGATATGGTGTCATCCTGTCGTACTCCTCTCTTAAAGTTGGTCTTGTTGCTCTTTTTGTATAGGTGGACTGTCACCGAGCTGTTGGTGTAGATGTTTTTTTCAGGAGATCGATGTACACATCTTCTATCCCCTGTTCTTGAAGGGAGGTAAGTATTTCTTGAGTTTGCACCGAGTTGAAAGCCTTCTCGTAGTCGATGAAAGCGATGCAGAGCGGGATATTATATTTTCGGCACTTCTCTTTCAGTTGGTTTGCGGCGTGTATGTGGTCTGTCGTTGAGTACCTGCATCTGAATCCTGCTTGCTCTCGTGGTTGGTTTTCGTCCAGTGTCTTTTCTAGTCTATTCGTTAGTATCTTTGTAAGTAATTTGTAGATGTTTGATAACAGACATATCGGTCTGTAGTTCTTTAAGTCTTTCTCATTTCCCTTCTTGAAGATTATCACCATCTTTGCGTTCTTCCAAGCGGTGGGTATTCGTCTTTCTCATAAGCATTTAGTATACAGCTTAGCCAGTGTCTTCGAGATTATATCTTCTCCTGCTTTTAATGTTTCAATGTTTACATGGTCGTTGCCTGATGTCGTCCCATTCTTCATATCTCTTAGCGCAGTTTCCACTTCCCATGGTGTTATCTCTGGTACCCCTTTCGGGTCGGTGTGAATTATGGTACTCTGTTCACTGTCATATAGCTCGGTGTAGAATTTCTCTATTCGTTCTTTGGTCATATCTTGGTCTTGTATTTCTCTACCCTGCTTGTCTAGAAGTGTAATCAGTCTGTCTCGGCCTAGTGCCTGTGTTCTTCTTGCTTTCTTCAGGCTCTTTGATGACATAGTCGTTTTTCGTATGATCTCTTGTTTGTACTTTCTGATGTCCTCCTTCGCTTTCTTTTGATGGTCTTTCATATTTCTGCGTACTCTATTTGTTTTTTACGGACTCCGTTATCCACCATTTCACGTCGTTTCTTCATTAGTGTTCGTGTCGGTGACGATATTCTCGTCACTACATGCCTGTTGATTTCTTTGGCTACACTTGTTGCACTTAGTTGGATCATCTCAGTGATGTTTTCGCTCATGGTATCGATGTCTAGTTCCTGTAGTGTCTCGAATTTTTTTCTTTCCGATTTGTGTAGTATCTACACTCGGTGGTCTCTTGTTTACCAACATCTTCCTTTCAGCCTTGACGTCTAGTTTGATGTTGCTCATTACCATGTCGAGAGTCCGTACTCTAACCACTTGGCCACTGCGCAACCATTATAGAGTCAATATTCAACCAACAAGCAATATTACTTTCTCGGAAAACATTGAGATCACACGCTTTTGTTGTCCATATAATCTCAAGTGGGTTACAAACTATCAACTAATTAATTTCAGACACAACATGACCCACTCTCCCAGCGTGAACGGAACATACATAGGCCCTGTACAGGCACTTGCTATATAATGACATCAAATTAACGAAACGTAGACGTTCACATTCAGTGTTACTTACAGTTAAGACTTTATCGGCCAACTCTCCCGGAATGTCCGGGAGTCTATTGAATTTTGGGTGTATCTCCGGTCTCCCGGAACACAGGTAATTCTCCCGGTTTTCGCTGAAAATCTCCAACAGCAACACCCCCCCAACCCCCGTCTCCGAGACAGCGTAACACCACGGGAGACGGCGAACAATCTGCAACAGCCCCTCCCCCCGTCTTCCGATGTCAAGATCCGAGACAGCGCGACACGGGAAGCGCGCTGAACCGCCGATGAATCTCTCGGAATTTCAAAATAAGTTGGCAGGTATATAAGACTATCAGTCGAGATCCCAACGATACGCGAGTATATATATATATATATATATATATATATATATATATATATATATATATTAGGGTGGCCAACTGAAATCAACCATGCATATGGGCTAAAAGATGACGTTGGGTGAGAAAACAACTGTATTAAAATTTCAGAGAAAACCATTGAGAGGAAAAGACTTCTCAAAGCACCCAAAGTTTTAGTAAAATCGCAATATACAGTTAAATTTTAGAACACAATATATCAAAATCTACTGAACCTATTTTACTAAAAATTATCACTGTGACCTACGAATCATACAAGTATCACCCGGAATAAAAATAGCTCAATACATACCTTTTTAGTGAAACAGATTTATTGCACTCAGGATGAACATTTGAAATTTCCGGGCAGAGCATTTGTAATAAGGTAAACATACACATATCCCACACATAAAAAGTGCATCACAGAACAGCTGTTTACAGCAACATGATTAGGATGGTTAGGATATTGTGAATTCGTTATTCCGTACATTAAATTACTATTGTTCTATTTTAATGTTATACATTTTAGCTACCACGGGTAATAATACTATTTTTTATTATTTCATAATTGAGCTGTAGATATTTCTGTTTTGAAAATTGTACCGTTTCGTTTTATATGTGGTGGCACTGAAAATTGAAAATTAAAGTGTTCTTTGCCTTCGATATATGTAGAAATTATTGTTGATTTTCGTAAAAAGAAGACTCCCATCCGCCCTCTTTCGATAAATGGCGTGGAGGTCGAGCAGGTTGAATCTTTTAGATTCCTTGGAACAACAATTTCAAACGATCTCAGCTGGTGCACAAACACACTGTGCATTACAAAAAAGGCGCAACAACGCCCGTTCTTCATGAGGCAGCTCAGGAAATTCGGCATTGCTCAGAAGATTATGATACGATTCTACCGCGCAATCATTGAAAGTATCCTCACTTTCTCGATTGTAGTGTGGTCTGGCCGCGCCAGTCAGGAGGAGAAACTACGGCTAGACGTTATCGTGAAGGGCGCATCTAGAATCATTGGGCGCGAGTTGCCATCCATTGAATCTATTTACCATGCTCGCTGTGCGCGAAAATCCAAGAGCATCGTACGGGATACTACCCACCCAGCCAACCATCTCTTTGAACTTCTTCCCTCTGGCAAGCGCTATAAAAGTATTAAGACAAGGACCACTAGATTTAAAAATAGTTTTTATCCGCAGGCTGTGAGTCACTTGAACCGCGAGATGCCATGATACTGTTTTCAGTCGGTTTAGATTTTATGTCGCCATGCTAAATTATTTATTAATTATTTTTTTAGTTATTTATTTATTTTTTATTATCTATTTATTATTAATTAACTTGACTACATGTATGTACATACTTTTTAACTGTCAGCTTAGTTTTTATAACGTCAGCTAATTTATTTATACATTTATTTATTATTTATTTAACTACATGTATACTTGTTAACTTGTTAGGTAATGTTCAGGCGGTATTAATATTATGTTATCAAGTTCACTTTATGTCAATAGATGTACGACTGTCTTACATTTATACTAGTTTTAGCATATTTTCATAATGTTTCTGATTGTATATTTTGCGTGTGCATGATGGGGGGCAGGGGAGACAAGCGTGTATGTATGTTGACGTCACAACGCCAAGAATTCGTCGTATATTTTAAATGCTACTTGGTAATAAACAGTCTGAATCAGTATGAATCAGTATGAATGAATATATATATATATATGTGTGTGTGTGTGTGTGTGTGTGTGTGTATGTGTGTGTGTGTGTGTGTGTGTGTGTGTGTGTGTGTGTGTGTGTGTGTGTGTGTGTGTGTGTGTGTGTGTGTGTGTGTGTGTGTATGTGTGTGTGTGTGTGTGTGTGTGTGTGTGTTTCTGTGCGTGTGTGTGGGTTTGGATGTGCGTGTGCGTTGACGTGCGAGTGCGCGTGATTTTTGTGTGTGTTTGTGCGTGCGCACGCGCTCGCGTGTGTATGTGAGCGAAACAGTGTGTGTGTGTGCGTGCGTGCGTGCGCGTTTGTGTGTGTGCGTGCTAGCGTGCGTGTGTCTGTGTGCGCGCGCGTGAGTGTGTGTACATGCGAGCGTGCACGTATGCTTGGTTGCGTGATTGATTACCCTCGTTTGTGTGCGTACTTACGTACTTACATACGTGCTTGCGTGCATGCTTACGTGGGACCTTGCGTGCGCGTGCGTGTGTTTGTATGCGTGCGCGCGTGCGTACACGAGTTTAACCACCTATATTATATTATGAGACAATTAGACGTACGTGTTGATAACTGTCATTACTAGTCGTGTTCCCTCACGACCTGCAGACCCGCGGCGCCCTCTTGTTCACCCCTTCCCTCCCCAACACGTCACTTCCCGCGACCTTGCCACTCCCCGTGGAGACATTTGAAGGCACGCCCCTTCTAGTACACCATACACGCCTGGCGACGCGGAAGTAATTCGTTTTGTGTTCTTTACGTATCCGCCTCGTCGTGTTTTGCCTGGGCGGAACAAAAAATCGATGCAGCAGACGACAACGTAATCCGGGCGAAGACACCTGCTCTATTTGCAACTCTCGCCTCGTTTTACGCATACGCGGCTAACAAATTCTCTGTTTCTTCGTCAAAACACAGGTCGGAGGATTAGTTATCGTCGCTCAGATGTCAACGTTTTGTTTTTGCCATGAATGTTACATCCGCCACAGCGTATCAGATACACTTTTCTCATTGACGAAAACCATACGATGGTTGCAGTATAGATATCACATTAAAGACAATCTGAAATTCGCGCTTCCCATCTGTAATGAAAAGCGCCTCCAATTGTTTATGATGCTCGCCATGAATGATGCACTTCAACACATGTAATTTAAGGTGAATAGATCCTGTTATTTCCATACTTATTATTTACTATTATAACAACTACAATAATACACTCAAAAAGGTCAGATCGTACGTTTCCGGATGTTTCTGTATTTCTATACACATTTGGCCCAGGTCCAGCCAGCTGCTGCGTGCTCTTGTAGTTACGTGATGCTCATTGGTCAGAATAAACACTGTGACGTCAGTCAACAACGCCCTGCTTGCTTGTCTTCTACGATTGTAGGCCTACTGACTTTTCGTGAATCGACGTCAAACGTGCTCGTGCATGCACGGGGACATTCGCTCTATCGATTTCGCGACGTTCGCGATTAGCACCTAATCAAAGTGTTTTTGTGTATTAAACCGATTTTTGAACAACAACTATTTATAATTTGTTTAATGGTGCAATTTTGTCAAACACATCTACTTAAAATTGTTGGATAATGGCTTCGTTGACCTTTAATGAAAACGCAAATTGTTATTATCAGTGGGCGATTAATATGCACGCACACATGCACGCACGCACGCACGCACGCACGCACGCACGCACGCACGCACGCACGCACGCACGCACGCACGCACGCACAGACACTGACACACGCACGCGCACACGCACACGCACACGCACACGCACACGCACACGCACACGCACACGCACACGCACACGCACCCGCACACGCACACGCACACACATTTTTCGGATAGTAAGCACGGAGAAAAACAAAAACAAATATAATGTGCGGCGTGGGCGCATCATGACTGGTCGGGGTCCACTAAAATCGGGTGCTGTTCTGTAGAAATGCGCCGAATGTTAGCACAGCCGTAGTTGGATAAGTATAAAATTGATGATTCCATAGAGAACAATATTTTTTAATGTCAACTTTGTGACAAATCTCGCTTGTCTGTCGTTCCCCTATATTTAGTTCTGGTGCATCGTGGATACAGATCTACTGGCTTTGAAACCAGGAGGTCACAAAAGGTCACAAGTCCCGGGTTCACAGTCCAATAGGGCGTATCTTAAAATGCAACTTGCTGACTCGAGCAAAAGGAATGCTGGCAACGACTTGTGCCTAGTCTGGCGTGGAGGTTAAGCTCCGTATCAGTGCAACACGACTCCACCCAGAGGAAACATTACCCTGGCTACTCTATATCTCACCAAGCAAAACTACATTTAAGGAACGGACAAATCACGAAGGAGTAACACAAACATTAATACACACATTATATGTTGACTTTATACATTATGTGTACTTTGTAAGATATTAACATTACTTATCTACCATTGTCTGTATGCCATTCATGTGGTTATTTCTGTTGGGTGAATTGAAGGAACGTAAACTTCGAAACGCCAGCAAGATGAATCCAAACCGGGTTCTCTCGATTGCGAGTATGTTGTTCTAATCACTACGGAACCGTAGTTATTTTTTGGTAAAAATTGACTTAATTGTTAAATAGTGTGAATGTTGTCATGCTGTCCACCCGGTCACACCGCGTCCAACCAGCAGCGAATTTGTTCCCACGAATTTGTTCCCAGTGTCGTTGTAGAATGTTCCACTCGAAATAACGAACGTTTTGGAGTCACGCTATGTCGGATTCAAATGCTGAGATCATCACTAATGATCTTGTTGAAGAAAAACGTAGCCGGTGTTGTTGATATTGTTGGCTCGTTTGCGCTGTTGTTCATTTGTTCGTTTGTTCCATTGTTCCGCGTTGTTCCATTGTTCGCTGCCGCCTGCCAGTTGTTGCTACAGTGAGTTGCAACAACTGGCAGCATGCATGCTTGCATGTTGTTGTTGGTTGTGGTGGTGGTGATGATGATGATGATGCTATTGTTGTTGTTGTTGTTAACGAAGATGATGTCGATGATGATGATGATGATGGTGATTTTTCCTAAAGACATCGCCATATCCACGAGCCTCCCAGATACCGTCTTAATTACGCGGGTTCTGTGCAACTTGGAGATGAGAAACTCGGAATTTGCGCGTTGTCCTTTGTCTTTCATCGCGCATGGGGCGAGGCGTCGACGTCTGGACCGTGAGCCGTCTGCGGCCGCCGAGTGCCGTGTTCGGGGGACACGCCCTCGCGTTGACCTGCCGCCAGCCCCGCCCAGACCGCTGCCAGCTCGCATTGCAACACTGACCCGTCAACGCTTTGTTTATATTCTACCGCACGGTTATAAATGTAAACAGTCGATAGGCCGGTGGCATGGGCGGAAAAGAGATTATCATAGGTGGCAAGGGCGGAAAAGAGATTATCATAGGGGATTGGCGGGGGGGGGGGATAGCCACAATGTTTGTGTGTGTTTGTATACACGCTGGGATGGTCGTGGGATTATTCCGGTCCTAAATAAAGCAATATTATATTTATACGCCGAGAGACGCCTTCAAAACAAATATGGTGTCATAGCATGTGGGGAAATTAGCACAGTTGTTGCGGCGTCGCAGAGTGCGACTTTGTCAATTGAACTTATAATAAATGTGTGAGTGTATGTGTGCGTACGTGCGTGTGTATTTGCGTTTGCGTGCGTGCGTGCGTGCGTGCGTGCGTGCGTACGTGCGTGCGTGCGTGTACCCTATATCGCGATACTGAATACTGACACTTCTAATTCCTATCCTGCTTACATAACATTAAAAGGTAAACATATATATTCGACCATTACCAAGTGTTCCACCCGCCCATAGACCAACTTCCTTCGCCTCTAACATCCTGGTTTATACCACTGCCGGCGTATGCTCACTGCAGCCGGCAGGAGCATTTAAGAGTCGCCAATCTCTTGACAGCTCATAAAGATACGCAACTATTTCGGGTTTCCATGGCAACCGTTACGCGTTGGTGAGTCGACGAAAGCTCGTCCGACATGAGCGCCGCTCGCCAACCTGTCGGGTTATTTGTGTCGCTGCCAGGAATATCCGTCAGCGCGTGTCAGCGGCACACGTCAGCGCCAACGAAATACTAGTTCCAAGTTTGCAGCGAGCGCGTGATGACGTCACGACTACTCACTCCGTATGAATGGCGAGAATGACGAGGTTATTATGAGGTTATAAAGACCACGGGGGCGGGAGTGGAGGGAGGAGGCACTCAATGTATTTACCGACCGATCGAACGAACGAACGAACGAAAGAAC